>OY882865.1:710000-952500 GCA_963693515.1 Pipistrellus nathusii | reverse complement strand
CACCCCCTCCCCACCCCGCCCCCGGGCAGGGAGAGGGATGGGCTGTGATTAGAACACAGACGGCCTGTGCTCCAATGGCCCGGCCTCCAGACCCTGTGCCGTCCACACTCCTCATCTATCACAGAAACCAAAGCTGCTGTTTTCCACTAACCTACCAGCTACATGGTAAATACATACAAAAGATCGCTTTTAAAGGGTGGCATAAAATTGAATACTTTTTAAAAATAATGTCAGTGAATTAAGCAAACAGAACATCCATATACACCAGAGGCCCGGTGCACAGACTTTGTGCAAGAGAAGGCTTCCTTCCTTCCGGCCCCCGGCCCTGGCACCGGCTTCCCTCTGGCGCCGGGACCCGGGCTTCCTCGCACCCACCTTCATCAGGCAGGTGGTCTGGAAGGACGTCTGATCTGGTAGCGTATTACGCTCCTGTCATTATAGATGTGCTAACCCAGGGGACATCCACCCAGGCCTGAGGGCTCTCCCTGCGTGAGGGTGCGACATGAGCCTGCAGAGGGCCTGGCTGGTGTCACACCTCCCGAGGGGAGAGGACTGTACAGCGAAGGGCACAGGGGTCCGTGGGAGTCATTGAGCATCGAGGAGAAGGACAGTGTGGACAGAGGTGCCCCATGAGGAAGGAGACACGGAGCTGATGGAAACAGCAGGGGCCTCTTCCCTGGGACCGGCGGCTGGCAAGGGCGGTCTCCATGGCCGCGGAGAGCGTCTGCAGAGGAGCAGGAGGCGCGGCTGTTGCCATGGAGACGCTGCAAGTGCGCTCCCCAGGGCTGTCCCAGGGCTTCTGGACGCAGGGAGGCCTGCGCCTCAGCGCGGTTGGTTGTAGCTCTGGATGCACAACAGGCGAGGCCCTTTCCCAGCCACAGCCTCGCCGGCTACCAATGCCGAGAACAGCGCGCCCGGAAGGCAGGGCCTCGCCGGCACCCTGTGCCCTGGGGCTCAGCACGCGGGACCTCTAACATGGCCCCGAGCCCCTACTGCCCAAGACGGACAGTCAGCTGAGCTGTATTTCTCTTACAAAACAAACAAAAAAGCCTAAGCGTTGGCTCTGACCGAAACAATTTGTATGATTCTCATCAAAATTCTGCTGTGGTTTGCAGGTCAGTATTTTAAATTGAAATGACTAAATTTCATTCTTTTTTTTTTAAATGTGTTTTTATTTATTCCTTTTAGAGAGAGAGAGAGGCAGGGGGATGTAGAGAGACAGACACATCCACGATGAGAGAGACTCATGACCAGCTGCCTCCCACACACCACCCAGTGGGAACGGAACCCTGACCTCCCGGTTCCTAGGTGGACGCCAAACCGGCCGGGCCTAACCCTTGTTCTCAGGGAAGCGGATGTGAAAGCCGGCTCCTCCCTGCTAAGGACGGAGACACTAGGCTTTGCTGAGCTGTGTGCCTCTGCGACTTCTCTCTCCCGTCCAGGGAAGCGGGTGCTGGTGGGCGTTCCTGCCGCGGGGGTGGCCCCTGGGCTGTGGTGCTCCCGATGGGGAGCCACGGCCAGCCCTCACGTCCCCTCCTCCCCCAGCCCGGCGCTCACGCCAAAGCACGTGGTGCGGTCGCTGCCTCTGCTGATGGTCACCAAGAACAGCAAGCTGCTGGCCCCCGGCCTGCAGTGCCGCCTCTGCCTGCGGCCCTTCTGCCTCGGCCAGTACGCCCGGCTGCTCCCCTGCGCCCACAAGGTGGGTCCCAGCCCCTCCCGCTCCCTCTGCGGCCGCTTCCCCAAACGAAGGGACCTCAAAACTTCTCTCCTCCTCCCTGGAGTCCGACGACGACGTGCAGGTGTCAAACCGAACGTGTCTGTGGAGGAGCAGAGACCACGGAAACGGAGCTGTGCCCCTCAGCGTGGGTTCCTCTTGGCTAGGGCTTCCTGTGCCGACTGTCCAGGAAAGACTGGCCCTTTAAGGCAGATTCTTGTATCCACTGCAGTTACCTGTCAAAAGGAAAGGCTTACAGAATCCTACATTTTATATGTATACTTTGTTGATGTCAGAGAGGAAGGGAGAGGGAGAGAGAAACATCAATGATGAGAGAGAGTCATTGATCGGCTGCGTCCTGCACGCCCCACCCCTTGGGGGTTGAGCCCACAACCTGGGCTTGTGCCCTCGACTGGGAATCAAACCGTGACCTCCTGGTTCCTGGGTAGATGCTCAACCACGGAGCCACGCCTGGCCGGGCCAGGATACTAACGTTTTACTGTGTTTTATGATTCTCTGGATGAAGCAGCATACATAATAAGATCATTCTACCCCCAGTTAACGCATAACCTTTTCCTGAAGTTTCACAGGAAATGCATCGACAGCTGGCTGCTCCACAAGTCCAACACGTGCCCCGTGGACGCACAAGTCATATACAGCCCTCTGCTCTGGAAGGACACGGCCGCGAGTGGGCGCGGCCAGCACCCCGCTCCTGGCACAGGGGCCGCCCGCTCGCCGAAGCAGGAGGACCCGGCGCTCTTCATCCCCGGCACCGGGTTAGCGTTGCCACAGAGCAGAGCCGGGGGGCTGCCCGCCATCCACCAGCGCAACTCCGAGAAGCGGAAGACGCCCCCGCACTGCACGGGCGCCCACGGGGAAGTGACCTCCGGCGACCCGCGCTCGCTCAGCGCAGACGACGCAGATCCGAGGAAACTGATCTACGAGCGTAAAATCAGGCAGCACTTCCCCCGGTTCTTTCAGGATCTGCCCACGGGACCCTTTGGGAGAACGCCGTCTCAAACCTTCCTTCCTTCCATCACCCGCAAGAACAACGTGCGTCCCCCTGGGACGGGACGCCCCAGGATCGGTGACCCCGGCCAGAGCCAGAAGCCGACCACAGGCTCCAAGCGCATCCACCACCTGAAGAAGGTCCTCGGCGCCCGCATCTGAGAGGAGAACCGGAGACCACAGGCCTCCGGGGGATTCCGGCCTCATTGCCAGCTGGGGTGCAACTGAGCTCCGTTTGTCTACACGGTGTGCTGATTGTTTGGGGAAACTTAGGGAAAATACCATCATCGATCAGAAGGCCTGCCTCTCACCCTTCAAATAAAACAGCCCTGAGCTGTCGTTAACACTGGAAGGAGTTCCATCATGAAAACACCCTTTGGATTAACATCAGGATGTTTTACTATTTGGATATTGAACATGAAATGTTTTTTGGTGTTTTTTTTTTTGTAGAACGTAAAACAATATTATACAGCTTTGACAAATGGGTGTAAAATTTTCGGTTGTCATTTTGCCTACTTGTCCATGAAGAGCTAACTACACACAAAGGAAATTAGTTCCTTCCTTATAAGACTTAACATGTTAGGTGTCTCAATGAGTTATGTTCAGGATGTTATGAATTATGAACATTTTTTAACTTTTATATCTGATTTTACGCTGATTAAAATAATTGTTATTACTTGAAGGAAAGAGATTTTTCTTGTATTTAATCGCTGTTTTCAAATATCCCACTCCATAGCATAGAACGGGATCCTTCCCACATACGTGTGGGATGCTGGTAGAGAAAAACAACCCTGCTGTAACATTTACTTTCCGTTAAAAGAAAGATATAACACAGACACTATTCCTATACTAGTCGAAGTTATCAATGATAACCATCACTGAGTTTTCTTACTCCAGCAGTAAACCATACATGAACTATTCCGCCCATGGCCTGCTGGGGGAACAGAGAATCCGGGCAACTTCCAGCAGGATGTCCGGACGGTCCCGAGAGCAGGAGAGTCCACAGAGCCCCACAGGAGTCACAGGCGTGTGTGACTGTCTTCTCCATGCGAGTGAGGCTTTCTATGCCCTTTCCTCGCTGACACAGAAAGGGTGCCCGCGCTGTGGCCCTGGCTTTACGTCCTGCGCCCGAGGTCATGTCCATCTCCGCTAGCAAGCACGTCCCAGCTGGCACAGCCGCCAGCCGGGATTTCCGCTTTGCTCAGTTTGCGATCGCAGCAGCCCGCTGTCATCTGTCCTAGACCCTCTGGGTATGAGGCGCCCGGAAATGTGACCGGGACCCCTACAGTCTCCTGGGTGGCACTGATTTCCCTACAACCTCCTGGAGGTAGCTCCATTTCCGACTTATTTCTTGGCTGAGTTTGGGGAACCGTTCCAGAAACTTCCATGTGAATATGATCACCCCTAACAACCACAGGCCAGGCACTCGGGTGGGGCTTGTCCTGATTCCGCAGGACCTCATTCGCAATCATGTTTCCAAGGGCTGGGGAAATAATTGCTCGGTTGGTCTGAAGACATAATGGGCCCATCACAAGCCCGAACTTTCTCAAGACTCTTCTTGTCACCTGGCCCTCCCAGGCCCAGTTCCAAGAGAGCCACGTTCTCAGCCTTCTTTATGCCGCAGCCCTTTCACACAGTGCCTCGTGGCGTGGTGACCCCAACCCTAAAACTATTTCCGTTGCTGCTTCATCACTGTGACTTTG
The DNA here is from genome assembly GCA_963693515.1 of Pipistrellus nathusii. Taxonomy (NCBI): domain Eukaryota; kingdom Metazoa; phylum Chordata; class Mammalia; order Chiroptera; family Vespertilionidae; genus Pipistrellus; species Pipistrellus nathusii. The sequence goes on along the minus strand of OY882865.1, from coordinate 948,075 downwards.
CCACTGTTATGAACCATAACGTAAATATCTGTTTTCCGATGGTCTTAGGCGACCCTGCGAAAGGGGTCTCAGCCCACAGGTTGCGAACTGCTGCTGTAGAGCCTGCAAACTGCAGCTCTGGAGCCACAGGTGGCTCTCTGTCCCCTGGAGCGTGGCTCTTCCACAAAACACCACGGCCTGGGCGGGTCTGTTTTGAAGAAGTGGCGTTAGAAGTTTAAGTTTAAAAAATGTGGCTCTCCAAAGAGGTTTCAGTCGCCGTGCTGTGATATTTGGCTCTGTTGTTGACTTACGGGCTGGGTCCTCCCGCCCACCTGCAGCTAAAACCACCCCCTAGGACTCCCCACCTCTGTCCGCCAGCATCAGCTCTCACACCTGACGTTACCCTAATTGCCCACCGTCCCACGACGGAGCCCAAAAACACGGGAACCTTCCAGAGGCCCTGTGATCCAATCACTGGGAATATCCAGACAAAAACGACGGGTTCCCCCCTCCCCCCCACCCAGTCTCCCAGCGACCCCAAGGGTCAGCCATAACCACCAGATGGAAAAACTATGTGAACACAATGCCTGTGAAGGTACATGTTCATAAACATCTACCAACGGAAGAAACTATCAGAAGCTGAATTAGAAATCCAGGTTTCAAAATAGTGTTGTGCCGAGACCAGTTTGGCTCAATGGATAGAGCGTCAGCTTGGGGACTGAAGGGACCCGGGTTCGATTCCAGTCAAGGGCATGTACCTTGGTTACGGGCATATCCCCAGTAGGGGGTGTGCAAGAGGCAGCTGATCGATGACTCTCTCTCATCGATGTTTCTGGCTTTCTATCTCTCTCCCTTCCTCTCTGTACAAAATCAATAAAATATATATTTTTTAAAAAATAGTGTTGTTACAGAATGCCGGATATTGGAGATACATCGATTAAGCTGAACAAATTTAAAAATGCTTCGTTTAAAACAAACCCATGGGGATATACAACACAAATACTATTGGGACATCTACTCCACGATGACGCTTCCTAGCTACCCTTATGCCTGTGAGTAAATAGTGCTTCAGGTGGAGTTTTACCCGGGCCGTTCCGGGGTCATCAGCCCACGACCCCGGAGCGTGCGCACCCCCGGCTGTCTGGAGGCAGACGGTGCAGGTAGCCGCGAGTTCCGATGCGGTCTGCAGGGCGTAGAGCCAGCAGCACATGGACAGGACACGTCCAGTAAACTCCGTGGGGAATGGAGTGGCCCTCAGGACTGGGGGAAGTTGCTGACAGCCACAGCGAGCATAGGTTTGGGAACCAGGAAATACAGGGTCCAACCAGGAAAGGTTTTGTCAGCAAAGGGAAGAAAAAAAATATACTCTTCAACACAGCAACGACTGAAATGTCTTTGGAGAGCCACATTTTTTAAACTTAACTTCTTCTAGCGCCACTTCTTCAACATAGACTCACCCAGGCCGTGGTGTTTTGTGGAAGAGCCACATTCAAGAGGCCAAAGAGCCAAGTTTGCCAACCCCAGCGCTAGAGCGAGCGAAGCAGAGAACCGTGTGACTGCGATGGCTCAGCAGTCACCCAGGTGCGGGCTGTGAGCAGCCGTTACACGTGTCCTTGATGAGAAGGTTTCTCACCGTTTGTAACTCAGTTTATTCGCTTTTGGGGATTTAAAATTGCAATTGCGATTGATTTCAAAACGGTTTTTCTCCAGCAGCGCTCTGAAAATGTATTTGTAACGGGAAACATGCTTTCCGCGTTGGCCATGCAGTGAGAACCGCACGTGAGCCGGCGCCTCCCACAGAGCGGGCCTGGCTCTGCTCACAGCCGAGGCGGCCTGCGGAGCCGGACACAGCAACGCCCGGGCCGTGTGACCGTCCGGCCCCAGCTGCCACCTGACCCCGCGCTGGGGGAGTCACTGCTGATAAACCCATGACACACCCACTCCAGCCAACTCCCCTCCTGAGCTCTTACCCGCGTCCTCTCTGCGCTGCAGGGAGGGAGCATGAGAGCAGCAGGTGCCGTCACGTGAGGAATGGATGTCCCTGACCGCCCGCTCCCTGAGGGCTGGTCCTGCAGGCCTCGCCAGGGGCTGGTCATCCTGTTAAGACTCCGTACTCCCCCCAGCTGGCCGGCGTGGCTCAGGGGTTGAGTGTTGACCTAGGAACCAGGAGGTCTGGGTTCCATTCCCGGTCAGGGCACAGGCCTTTTCGGGCTCCATCACCAGTAGGGGGCGTGCAGGAGGCAGCCCATCCATAGTTCTGTCTCATCATGGATGTTTCTCTCTCTCTCCCTCTCTCCCTTCCCCTCTGAAATCAATAAAATAGATTTTTTTAAAAACCCTGCAGATTCCCCTCCATGGAGGCCAGGGACCCAGATGAAGCACCCACCGCAGTGCCGGGCTGGGAGGTGGTAATGACCTCGGTGTGGCCGAGGGGACTCAGAGCCCAGTTCCCGTCTGAACTGACCAGATAACATGGTGTTCCTAGGCCCGCGTTCATGTTTGCTCCGCAGACGGTCCCAGAGGCGGCAGCCGGGTCAAGGCCCCAGAGACCCCGAAGCCCCCGGTGCAGGGCCTGGACGTGCGTGCGCCCGATGGAGCCAGCACACGGGAGGGGAGCCGCGCTCTGAGTGGGAACAGCCGTGGCTCACCGTCCTCGGCGGACAGCTCAGAGCACGCCCCAAAGGAGGGAAGGGGGCGGGTCCTCCTCTCACCTGGGTGTGTGGGAAACGCGATTTATCTCACGTGCTAGCCCGTTACCCGGAGGAGCCTCCTCCTGGAGGAAAGCCGGTGTGTCCTCCTCCGGCTTCCACAGCGAAGAGGTGAACTTGGGAGGACGTGACGAGCCACGAGAGACCAAGTTCATCCCTAAACCAGGGGCGATCAGGGCAGAACGCCCGTTCTACCGTAGGGCGTACTCGAAATTGAGAATTAATATCTGAGCTCTTTCTGGATCAATGAGAACGCAGAGGGGAATGTTGTGTTGTTTGCCCAAAATAAACAATGCACCGGGCACATTTTCGGATTTATTTTAATCTTTAATGAACTATGTGTAATATTGTACAAATCTCTGGGTTGTTCAGTCTCCAGTGGTAGGAACAATAGCAAAGGCTATAAATACACCGGGATGGGTCTCTCTGACGAAGAACACAAAAGCTAAAAACACTTGGAGTCGGACACTCACACAGCCAGACTCCGCGAAGACAGGAAGTGCATGGCGAGGGTGTGCCCAGCCCCTATGAACTCGGACGGGCCACTGAGCGCCGAGGGGGAGGGTTGAGGGGTACTGGTTGGCCCCCTGGTCCCTAGAACAGGCAGGGGTGTTGACCCCAGAGGACTCAGACCCGGGGAGCCTCGGCCAGAGCGCGGTGGGCTGTACGTTAATGACAAAAGGGGCGGTCCCCACACAGCTGCTCGCACGCCGAACACGGGCTTTCTGAGGCCTCGGGCCCTAACATGCATCCAAACATGCACGTGGCTGTGCTTTCGTCCACGACCCCGACCCGTGAGGGAATCGGGGAGGCTTTTGCCTCTAAGAGAGAAGCAAAGTCTGTACAAAAGATCTCACATCTGAACCGTCTGGGGCCAAAATGCTCTGGGTTTACAGCGGCAAAAACCCGTGTCGGCTTTCAGTCCATCCGGCACCGTGGGGAAGGGGTGCACGTAGCAGGCTTCTCCCACTTCGGCTTTGGAAGTGGGTGCCTCAGCCTGGGTGCCCCAGCCGTAACTGCCTCCGCCATGGGTGCCTCAGCCTGGGCGGGGGCCTGGCGGTCTGGTCTGGGGAAGGGCTCTCAGGCTCACCCACGTCCCCCCGCCTCACGCGAAAGCGGCTCCTGCTTCTTGCAACGTGTGAGCCTGCGTCGCCCAGTGGCTCTCACGTTGGTCAGAGGGGTGAGAAGTGAAGCCATTTTCCCCCAAGAAAAGGGGGTTCTGCTTCAGCATCGGCCACCGTGGAGACTTAAGAGAAACGGGATTTGGTTTTAATTAAGAGCTGTACTGCAGGACGTGGGAATGGCAACTCAGAGGGGAAACATGGCTATGAACAGCTCGTGTGTTCACACGGAGTCCTCTGCTGTGACGACAGGAGACGGGCCGGACATGTTTCTCCCAAAGCTGGGGTGGCGGTGGGGGTGTTGCTAAGGATACAAGCATTTTAAGAAAAAAACCGACTCTTCCCATGAAACGGAAACTGTTTTTCTCAAACATCTCTTATGAATATTAACAGAAGAAAATCTACACACATACCTAATATCCCAAAGGCATTTTTGAATCTCAGGAAAATGGCGTTTCTTTTTTATTTAGCTCATCAACATTTAAGAAAAAAAACAAAAAACTGCAGCTGAAACCGGTGTGGCTCAGTGGATAGAGCGCTGGCCTGCAGACTGAAGGGTCTCAGGTTCGATTCTGGTCAAGGGCATGTATCTTGGTTGTGGGCACATCCCCAATAGGGGCGTGCAGGAATCGATGTTTCTAACTCTCTCTCTCCCCCTTCCTCTCTGTAAAAAAGCAATAAAATGTATTTTTTAAAAACTGCAATTTATTTCCTTTACTCTGTTAACTTTTAATGTTCATAAAAAACATCATTGATTTTTTTAAGTCAAGTTTAATAGCATTTTAGTGTCAGGATTTTGGTCAATAAAAGGCATGCCTCAGGACTGATTTTAGCTTCCGTGGATCAGAGTTGAAACTAAAGGTACGCTCGGTGGGGTTTCTCTCTCTCTGGAGTGGTGTGAAGTTTTCCTGGACCGCTAAGCTCATTTCCCTTTTGCGGGAAGAAAAAAGGGACTTTAAAATAAATGTAACGTCGGAGCATCCACTTCTCAGGTTTCTAAATACCCAGTCCTCACCTCCCCGCTGGCTCTGGACTTTCCCTCTCCAGCGACCAAGTGGCTTCTTGGCCATGGTAGGTGCCTGTGGGTTGGCTGGGGGTTGACACAATACACGTGCTGTTTGCAGCCACAACACAAACAGGCTGTGTGGCCTTTGACCTCTAGAAAGACATCCATCCAGGCCGCTGGCCCGTGGTGTGCAGGGCGGGCAGTGGGCACAGGGCGGAGATTTCACCCGAGGACGCCTGGCATGGCTTCCCTCCCGGGCTGCACGGGCACCCTCGGTTCGATTCCGGTGGAGGGCGTGGACCTGGTTGCGGGCGGGCGCATCCCCGGAAAAGGCAGGAGAGCCAGCCCCACCTGCCAGCGGCCCGCCCGGGGCTAGTTGATGGGGAGCAGCGGGCGCTCCTCCCGCCGCCTCCAGGTGCTGGCCTTGGCGTCCCGCTGGGCGAGCGGCGGGCGGCCGCGCTGGCTCCGGGGCGAGGCGCGGGCCGCGGGGTCCCCCCTGCCCGCGGGGGCCGCCGGGGGGTCCCCCCTGCCCGCGGGGGCCGCCGGGGGGTCCCCCCTGCCCGCGGGGGGCTCGGGCGCGGGGTCCTCGGGCGAGCACACGGCCGTGCCGCTCTCGCTGGAGCTCAGGTCGGGGTCGGCGGGGCCGGCGCCGCGGGCGCGCGGGAAGCTGCGCTCCGGCTCCCGCTCCGGCTCCGCGCGCCCGGCCGGCGGCTCCCGCAGGTCCACGCCCGAGTCCAGGCTGGCGTCGTGGTCGTGGCCGCGGCCGCGCCGGCCGCGCCGCAGGTCGATGAAGGAGTGGCGCACGGGCGCCACGGGCGTGCCGTCCAGGGACACGAACCAGGCGCGCGGGTGCGGGCAGGGCCGGGCGCGGCCCAGCTCCCGCAGCGTCCGCTCCGACACGCCCTGCAGCTCGGCGGCCGCCAGGGGCGCCACCACCACGGCGCGGCCCAGCGTGCCCGGCACCGACACCGACTCCAGCAGGCCGCGCGGGTAGCGCGCCCAGGCGGCGCCGGGCGGCGGGCTCGGCGGGCCCCCGCGGGGCGCGCCCTCCTCCGCGGCGGCGGGCGGGCGCCCGGGCGCCGTGGGCAGCGTCTGCGCGAAGGCCCCGCGGCCGCCCGGCTCGCCCTTCCGGGGCAGCGTGGCCGCCTTGGCCGCCGGGCGCGGCTCCGGGGCCAGCAGGTCCGCGCTGCGCAGCAGGGCCAGCGGGGGGCGGTACAGGCGCAGCAGCGGCTCGGGGAGCGCGTACCCCTCGGCGCACCCCTCCGCGGGGCCGGCCAGGAGCCTCAGCGCCTCCTCCGGGGCGTCCCCCCGGGGCTCCGGGGCCGGCGTGGGGGCGGCCAGGAAGGAGACGTCCTCCCCGTAGAGCCGGAAATGGTCCCGGGTCCTCACCACGGCCAGGCGCCCCTCCGGGCCGGGCCGCGGCGGGCTGCGCGCGGGGCTCCTGGCGCCGCGGGGCGCGGCCCGGTCCTCGGCTCTCAGGGCGGCCTGGACGGAGCCGAGGTGGTGGATGTGCGTGGTGGACGTGGTCTGGTCCCTGCGGAGGGCCTCCAGCTTGGTGATGGTCCTGTCTCTCTTCTGGGGGGGCCCACACCTGTCCCTGGGGAGAGAGGGGGGACACAGGGTTCACCAGCCCGCAGCACAGACATCTTAAAGCAGGCTAGAGGACTTCAAGAATCAAGTCAAAATTTGGAATACAAGAAAGCAAAGAACACGCAACCGGAAAAACAAAAAGAAAAAAGAACCCAAAAATTTTAAGGTAGTGTAAGAAGCCTCTGGGACAACTTTACGTGTACCAACAGCAGAATTATGGGGGTGCCAGAGGAAGAGAGAGAGCAAGATACTGAAAACCTGTTTGAAGAAATAGTGATGGGAAACTTCCCCCACCTGGTGAAAGAAATGGACTTACAAGTACAGGAAGCGCACAGAACCCCAAACAAGAGGAATCCAGAGAGGACAAGACACATCATAATGAAAATGCCAAGGACAAAAGACAAATATTAAAAGCAGAAAGAGAAAAACAGTTAATTACCTACAAGGCACCCATACGATGATGAATAGCAAGAACCTACAACCAGGAGTACTCTACTCAGCAAAGCTATCATTCAGAATTGAAGGTCAGATAAAGAGCTTCCCAGATAAGAAGCTAAAGGAGCTCATCACCACCAAGCCAGAATTATATGAAATGCTGAAGGGGGTTCTTTAAGAAGAGGAAGAGGAAGAAAAAGATAAAGATAAAAAAAATTATGAACAACTTGCCGAAACCAGTTTGGCTCAGTGGTAGAGCGTCGGTCTGCGGACTGAAAGGTCCCGGGTTCGATTCCGGTCAAGGGCATGTACCTTGGTTGTGGGCACATCCCCAGTAGGGGATGTGCAAGAGGCAGCTGGTCGATGTTTCTCTCTCATCGACGTTTCTAGCCCTCTATCTCTCTCCCTTCCTCTCTGTAAAAAAATCAATAAAATATATATTTTTTAAAAATTATGAACAACAAATACGTACCTATCAACAAGTGAATCTAAAAACTAAGGGAATAAAAACTCAGATGAACAGAATAAACTGGTGAATTTAATAGAATCAGAGGCATAGAAAGGGAGTGGACTGACAATTCTCGGGGGGAAAGGGGAATGAGGGGTTCGGGAAGAGAATGAACAAAAATCGTACACCTATGGCTGAGGACAGTGGGGGAGGTAAGAGAAGGTGGGGGGGCTGGTGGAGGGGAGATATGGGGGGGAAGGAGAAACAATTATAATAATCTGAACAATAAAGATTTATTAAATTTTAAAAGAGGAAACCCACGGACTCCCAAGCCCAGACTTTGTAACACACAGCACACGCACAGCACACGCACAGCACACGCACAGCACACGTGGCCGCCCCGTGATGGCGGGCCTGGGGTGTGCGCACACGCATGCCCGCACTCGCGTGTACCTGCAGTAGCACAGCAGCACCGCGAAGAAGCCGATGACAGTGAGGACGGTGCCCCCCAGGATGGCCGTCAGGAACGCTGTGTGGTAGGCAGCCATGTCCCCGGGCTCTCCGCCGGCGCCCGGGCCTGGGTTCGTATAAACAGCAAACAGGAAACAGGAAATGCACCCTCTATCACCGTTATTCTGGACCCTCCCCGGAGGCTGTTTTCTCACTGGTTTTCAGAGAGAATTCTCCTTAAGGTGAATTATAAACACAGACCCCTATGGCCACGTGCCCCTCGGCAGCTCCGGCTCGGGGACCCACCACCTCGGCTGGACAGGAGCTTTCACCGCCTCCCAGTGTGGGGAGAGAAGGGGTCGCCACACCCAAGTCCCCCATTTAGAAGCCAGAGAACGGACTCAGAGGGGCCGGTGTCTAGGTCAGGCCCCCGCGGGGTCAGTGCCTGCAAAGGCAGTGCCACGCAGGCTGCCCGGTGTCCGCAGAGCACAGCGCCCGGCCGGACTCGCTGGCGGCGGCAGCAGCAGCAGCAGCAGCAGACGGGATCCGGTCAGCCTCAGGGGAAACTCCCTTCTCCTCCAGCACCTGATTGACCTGCAGGCTTTTCCCACATGAAGCGCAGACCGAACATCCATCTCAGAAAAGCACTCAGCTCTTACAACTCCTAATGGCCAGCGTGTGAGCTGGTTGTTTCCGGTGTCTGTTGAGGGGAAGGGACACTTCTCTCTAAGCCACAAAGTAAACTGATGAACGGAGCAGATCCAGGCATGGAAGCACGGAACAGGTTTGGGATCTTGGGGGGAAGGTGGGAGGCGGTGGGCGGGCTCCTCTTTACAGCAGGTAGATTAACTAGAAGAGAGCTGATCAACCAGAGACCTGTGTGCACACGTGCATGGCCCACGTAGAAAACAGACAATAGGGGGGTGGAGGCTGGGTCAGGGGACAGGGGTGAGCTAGAAGGGGTCAATGGTAGAAAAAAGGGGACATACGCAATACTTTTCACAATAAATAATTATTTAAAATATAAATAAATAGCCCTGGCTGGTTTGGCTCAGTGGATAGAGCGTCAGCCTGTGGACTGAAGGGTCCTGGGTTCAATTTGGGTAAAGGGCACATGTCCAGGTTGTGGGCCCGATCCCCAGAGGGGGGCATGCAGGAGGCAGCTGATCAATTATTCTCTCTCATCATTGAGGTTTCTATCCCTCTCTCCCTCTCCTTTCCTCTCTGAAATCAATAAAAATTATATATATTAAAAAATGAGATAAAGTAAAAATAAAATAAAACAAAAATACCAAAAAAAGAGGAATACTTCCCTCTAAAGCCCAGTGCTCCGTAGGCTGTTTTTATCAGACATGAAAAGATGTTGGGTTACATTAAATATTAACTGCTCTTTCTCATCAATATTTCATTCCATTTGCAGACCGGGAGCTGGTGAGGCTGGGCAGCTGGCAGGGCGGCCTGGTATTTCGCCTTGTGAGGAACAAAAGCCGCCCCCTGTGGTTTCTGAATAATCACGCGTCAGCACTGAGGTCAGAACGGAGAACTGCCCTCTGACCTGCAGGGCAAAGGGCTACCGTTCTCCTGGGCGAAGATCACGTTTCAGCTTCACTTAAAAGTCCTGTCCGGTTTTATCAGCCAATGTCACCCCGACGAATTCAATTTTTAAAATAAGTTCTGTTACTGGTGCAGTTTAAAATGCAAAGACTACCGAAACCGGTTTGGCTCAGTGGATAGAGCGTCAGCCTGTGGACTGAAGGGTCCCAGGTTTGATTCCGGTCAAGGGCATGTACATTGGTTGCAGGCGCATCCCCAGTGGAGGGGGTGCAAGAGGCAGCTGATCGATGTTTCTAACTCTCTACCCCTCTCTCTTCCTCTCCGTAAAAAATCAATAAAGTATATTTAAAAAATAAAATAAAAATAATAAAATGCAAAGCCTGTCAATAAAACAATGGAAGTTAAAACCTTTTTTTTAATTTCAGAAAAACTGAGCAGACAGTGGGATGAGGGCGACGACAGGGCGCCGCGGAGAAAGGCGTGTGGGCGTCGGCGTGGCCCGGTGGGCGTGTGTCTCGGTCAGCGTGGGTGCTGAGACGGTCCTGCCCGGCCTGGAACAGCCACAATCAGTCGCCTCCCAGCCGGGAGCGGACGCTGGGCCAGGATTAGCTCTGGCACCCGAGTGGGTGGAGGGATGACCTACACATTCAAGTTTCACTCTCCCCAAAACGCCGCAGAGCGGCATTGACGGTTTTGCTTTGCTTTGTTTTTGGAGATGCAAACCCATGATTACAGGAGGAGGAAGGAGACAAGAGCAGATGCTGGGAAGTTGCCTTGGCAACAATGGCTGCAGGGAAGCCGGGAGGCACTCCATTTATGGCGGCCCCACCCACATCCACACCGCCATCCAAGCCCGCCCCTGCCCATGTCCCCACCCCCGTCCCCAGGCCCCAGCCCCACCCCAAACCCCCTCACCCTCCACCTCCATCCTCACCCCCAGGGCAGCAGGCCTGTGCAGCCAGTCCACCTGCAGCAGGCTAGAAGGCCTTTCTTTATTTAAGAAGAGTTAGGCTGGCCAGCTAGCTCCTACATTGAGCATCTGCCCCCTGGCGGTCAGTGCACATCATAGCTACCCGTCAAAGTGTCTGCCCCCTGGTGGTCATCATGCATCATAGCTACTGGTCAGATGGTTAAACGTTCAGGTCGCTTAGGCTTTGATACATACAGATGTTCTATGTCTACTGATGGTGTTCCCTGAGAAAATTTAACTCCTGCGATAGCTACTGTAAAGACCTGGCCCACTTAAAAAAAAAAAAAAAAGAAAGAAAGAAAGAGGGGGGAGAGAGAGAGAGAGGAGAGAGAGAGAGAGAGAGAGAAAGGGAGAGGGGGGGGAGAGAGAGAGAGAGAGAGAGAGAGGGAGAGAGAAAGGGGGAGAGAGAGAGAGAGAGAGAGAGAGAGAGGAGAGAGAGAGAAAGGAGAAAGAGAGAGAGAGAGAGGAGAGAGAGCAGACTTGACCTGCGAACAAACCTCATATGCACCAGCTATTGTAGCTAAGAGACCTGGGAGTTCACGGAGCCTAACGCTTCCTATGGACATGAAGTGCACGAGGCGGAGACGGGGGCCGGGCCGCGGGCAGGCTGGCCTCGGGGAGCGAGGCGCTGGGGCGAGGCGGCTGTGTCAGGGCCAGGTGGCTGCGGGGCCGTGCTTTGAACTACGGTGTGTCTCACGCTCACGAACCTCTCGCTCCCGGGAGCGGCGCCGCGATCCAGTAGCCCAGGCGCGGAGCATCGTACGTCCACACTAAGTGGCCGTCGGCGTCCCGGACCGTCCCCCGGCCATGGCTGACCCAGGTGCCTGGAGGGGAAGGCAAGGAAACACCGCCGTCGGTCTCCGCCGCACTCCGCAGAGCTGAAGGGCGTTTGCTGGTGGCCGTGCACAGAGTGCAAGCAGGGCTCTCGCAAAAATTATGAAAACCGGAGCCACAGGTTACCGTGGGACAATATATACATCGGACGTTCCGTGGTACCATATTGATAAGATGTTCAGTAGAACAATGTGAACAATTTGTTGTGACTACACAAAGTAAAACCATTGCAAATACATATGGAATGTTTCAGGCAATCATAACTCTTCCAAATCACGTTTAAATGGTGCCTACTGAGCCCGACCAGCATGGCTCAGTGGTTGAGCGTTGACCTATGAACCAGGAGGTCATGGTTTAATTCCTGGTTGGGGCACATGCCTGGGTTGTGGGCTCGATCCCCAGTATGGGGTGTGCAGGAGGCAGCAGATCAGTGATTTTCTCTCATCATCAATATTTTATCTCTCTCTCCCTCTGCCTTCGTCTCTGAAATCAATAAAAATATATTTAAACGAGAGGCCCGATGCACGAAGATTCCTGCAAGAATGGGCCTTCCTTCCCCTGGCTGCTGGCACCACCTCCGCTCCTACCCAGAGGCCCTGAGCTGCTCGGGTGCTGCAGAATGCCTACATCATCATTATGGCGATGATGCAAGTGTCCTGCCCCACCTCCAGCCGCGAGGTGCCTGCTTATGCAAATTAACCACCATCTTTGTTGGGTTAATTTGCATACTCGCTCCTGATTGGCTGGTGGGCATTGTGAAGGTACGGTCAATTTGCATCTTTCTCTTTTATTAGAGTAGATTGTGCCTACTGAGATTATCTTAAGGATGTGAATCATGAAATCCGACTTGATCAGCAGGGGGTTGGTTATCTGTCACCTGTTCTGGGATTCCCATTAGGCAGGGACAGCGTATGCAGTGTTTGCATGCATGATACATCAACCCCAAAATTCTTTTCGCTGGAAGGTGCAGTAGAGACAAAGGCCTTCGCCAGAAGGAATCATCTGAAATCAGGGCTCAAAACAAGATCTTCTTCCGAGTGATTGCAAACAACCTCTCGTTCACCGTGCAAGAAACTGAGGCCCAAGGAAGGGGTGTGCTCAGACACAACCCTGGTGAGCGGGCTGCTTTCCATATGTGGCCTTTTGAGTTACGTTTTTCCTCCACGGAAACAGAGACTTCCCTCGTCAACGACACTCGGCGAAGCTGAAACGAGCATGCAGAGACCTGCTCCCGAGGTCAGACCTCACCGGGAGACGTCCAGAGCGCCTCGCTCGCATCACGCACCTGTGTCCATGTCGAAGGTCCAGGCGGGCACGTGGTCCCCCGCCCGCACGTCCTGGGTGTGGAGGAGGGGGAGCGAGAGCTGCACGGAGCCGGCCACCTGGAGCTCCCGGCCCCCCGAGTACATCTGCACACACACCGCGGCCAGGGGCGTCAGCTCGATGCTCTCAAAACCTGGGAAAACGCCACTTCTTAAAATCTTACCTAAAGCACGGGTCGTAGTTCCACAGGAGCACCATTCACAGGGCCCCGATACCCCGTTCCTCTCCTTCAGCCAGAGCTCTCTGTTTGGACACACCTCACCCATTCGATAAGGATGGACCGAAGGCCAAACATAAAAGGACGTGTGCAAATTTCCCTATGTCCCATCTCCATTTTTTAATGTGTTACTTATTTATTTATTTTCAATATAGTTTATTGGTTTTAGAGAGGAAGGGAGAGGGAGAGATAGAAACATCCATGATGAGAGAGAATCATGGATCAGCTGCCTCCTGCATGACCCCTGATGGGATCAAGCCCGCAACCCAGGTATGTGCCCTTGGTTGGAATCGAACCTGGAACCCTTCAGTCCACAGGCCGACGCTCTATCCATGGAGCCACACCGGCCAGGGCTAAATGTAGTTTTTAACTGACATAGTCACACAGCAATCATTACCTACTGTCTTCCACCCCTGCCTTGACCCCCTTTAGTAAGGTGAGCAGACGTCCCGCTTTTGGCGGGACAGTCCTGATTTTTAACAATTTGTCCCGCGTCCCGCGGCGCCTTAAAAAAGTCCCGATTTTTTCTTTCCAAAAATGGGGACATCTGGTCGCCTTACTTTTAGGAAACGCCTGGAACAGGGTATGCAGGAAGCTTTGTTTACTTTCTCCCGGGCCTGCGAGGGGGCGGAGTGCTGTAGCCTCTTCACCACGGGCCCCGGTTTCCAAGGTCCTTCCCCCCAGAGCTTCAGCGAGCGTCCAGCCACAGCGCCCTGACAGCTCTGACCAGAGGCCGGCACTCCCTCTCCAGGCGCCTCCCGTGCGGAGGAGGCAGCACCTGCTTTGCTCAGCGTGACTCCAGCCGCGTACAGAGCGCCGTCCGTCCTCAGGAACTGCCGCAGGACCGTCAGGTAGCCCGTCACGTTGCTGAAGTGGTGGCTGTCCGGGAGGGCGATGGAGGCTTTGGGAAACTGGACGCGGGGCTGGGACTTGGCCTCTGGAAGAAAGAACAGCCCGGTCCACGTAGGTTCCCGCCTCCGTCAGGAGCCACGGAGTCCGCCACGGCCAGGAGCCACCACGGCCAGGAGCCACGGAGTCCACCACGGCCAGGAGCCGCCACGACCAGGAGCCACCGAATCTGCCACGGCCAGGAGCCGCCATAGCCAGGAGCCACAGAGTCTGCCACAGCCAGAAGCCGCGGAGTCCGCCACGGCCAGGAGCCGCCACGGCCAGGAGCGCCATGGCCAGGAGCCGCCACGGCCAGGAGCCGCCACGGCCAGGAGCCGCGGGGCCGCCACAGAAGGTGAGCCGTGGTCACCAGAAGAACCACCCCCTGTACTGCCCCCGGGGAAAGGGCGCTCGCTCACCGGCCAGCTTTCCGGTGATCAGAACGGTGTCTTCAAACAGCCAGATGTTCGCCGGGCTTTGCGGGAACAGCGAGAGGGTCAGTGACGAGTAGACTGAAATACAGCACAGGGAGAGGCGTTATCCAGGCTGGGGGCGGGGAGGGGAGAGGACGGGGGCAGCATGCAGGGCGCTGCGCAAGCCGGTGGGGCCCAGCGTCCACCTAGGAGCCAGGAGGTCAGGGTTCGAGTCTCGGTCGGTCGGGGCTAGATCCCAGGTGTGGGCATGCAGGAGGCAGCCCGGCCAGGGCTCTCTCTCATTATGGATGTTTCCCTCTCTCCCTCTCCCTCCCTCTCGGAGATCAATAACATGTATCTGAAAGGAGAGGAAACGGTTAGAACTCCTTTCTCACCCACGTTCCGGGATCACCCCCGAGCCCGGCCCCCAGAGAGGGCGGCTGCCTCCCCCCGCCTCCCCCTGCCCCGCGCTTACGGGGCCTGCGGCCGGGCCGCCAGGCCAGCGGGGCCAGCACGTAGCCCAGCTTGTGGGCCAGGACGGTGAGGCCCAGGCCGGGCGCGAAGGGCACGCGGAGCAGCGCGGCGCCCCGGCTGCCGGTCACCGCGGCGACGGTCCTCGTGTGGTTGGCGAACACCTCCACGGCCGCCCGGCGCAGCGGCTGGCGGCTGACCACGTCATTCACCTGCACCTTCAGCGGGAACGCCGGCCCTGCGGGGAGGGGCGGCCTCAGCCCCAGGCGCCTGTGCCGCGCCAGCACCCCCTCCCCGCGCCAGCACCCCCTCCCCGCGCCAGCACCCCCTCCCCGCGCCCCGCGCCCCGCGCCCCGCGCCCCGCGCCCCGCGCCCCGCGCCCCGCGCCCCGCGCCCCTCCCCGCTCCCCTCCCCGCACCCCGCTCCCCCTCCCCGCTCCCCCTCCCCGCTCCCCCTCCCCGCTCCCCCTCCCCGCACCCCGCTCCCCCTCCCCGCTCCCCCTCCCCGCTCCCCCTCCCCGCTCCCCCTCCCCGCTCCCCGCTCCCCGCTCCCCGCTCCCCGCGCCCCGCGCCCCGCTCCCAGATCCCCTCCCCGCACCCCGCGCCCCGCGCCCCGCGCCCCGCGCCCCGCTCCCCCCTCCCCGCTCCCCGCTCCCAGATCCCCTCCCCGCACCCCGCGCCCCGCGCCCCGCTCCCAGATCCCCTCCCCGCTCCCCCCTCCCCGCTCCCCCCTCCCCGCTCCCCCTCCCCGCTCCCCGCTCCCCTCCCCGCGCCCCGCTCCCCCCTCCCCGCACCCCGCGCCCCGCACCCCGCGCCCCGCTCCCCGTGCCCCCTCCCCGCTCCCGCTCCCCGCACCCTGCTCCCCGCTCCCCGCACCCCACTCCCCGCACCCCGCTCCCGCTCCCCGCACCCCGCTCCCCGCACCCCCCTCCCCGCACCCCGCACCCCGCACCCCGCTCCCTGCTCCCCGGGCTCGGGGACGTGACGGGAAGCCACAGGAGGAGGACAACCTCCCGCAGGTTCCATTCTTCCTAAACTCCACACACCGGGGGTCACGGAGCCCTCTGTAAGGTCACGGAGCCCTCTGTAAGGTCACGGGGAGCCCTCTGTAATGTCGGGGCGCCCTCTGTAAGGTCGGGGAGCCCTCTGTAAGGTCACGGGGAGCCCTCTGTAATGTCGGGGAGCCCTCTGTAAGGTCGGGAGCCCTCTGTAAGGTCACGGGGAGCCCTCTGTAAGGTCACAGAGCCCTCTGTAAGGTCACGGAGCCCTCTGTAAGGTCACGGGGAGCCCTCTGTAATGTCGGGGAGCCCTCTGTAAGGTCGGGAGCCCTCTGTAAGGTCACGGGGAGCCCTCTGTAAGGTCACGGAGCCCTCTGTAAGGTCACGGAGAACCGGGGTCACGGAGCCCTCTGTAAGGTCACGGGGAGCCGGGGTCACGGAGCCCTCTGTAAGGTCACGGGGAGCCCTCTGTAATGTCGGGGAGCCCTCTGTAAGGTCGGGAGCCCTCTGTAAGGTCACGGAGAGCCCTCTGTAAGGTCACGGGGAGCCCTCTGTAAGGTCACGGAGCCCTCTGTAAGGTCACGGAGCCCTCTGTAAGGTCATGGAGCCCTCTGTAAGGTCACGGGGAGCCCTCTGTAATGTCGGGGAGCCCTCTGTAAGGTCACGGGGAGCCCTCTGTAAGGTCACGGGGAGCCCTCTGTAAGGTCACGGAGCCCTCTGTAAGGTCACGGGGAGCCCTCTGTAAGGTCACGGGGAGCCGGGGTCACGGAGCCCTCTGTAAGGTCACGGGGAGCCGGGGTCACGGAGCCCTCTGTAAGGTCACGGGGAGCCGGGGTCACGGAGCCCTCTGTAAGGTCACGGGGAGCCGGGGTCACGGAGCCCTCTGTAAGGTCACGGGGAGCCAGGGTCACGGAGCCCTCTGTAAGGTCACGGGGAGCCGGGGTCACGGGGCCCTCTGTAAGGTCACGGGGAGCCCTCTGTAAGGTCACGGGAGCCCTCTGTAAGGTCACGGGGCCCTCTGTAAGGTCAGGGGGAGCCCTCTGTAAGGTCACGGGAAGCCCTCTGTAAGGTCACGGGGAGCCGGGGTCACGGAGCCCTCTGTAAGGTCATGGGGAACGGACCGTCTGCCCAGCCACACGCCCCCCGGGAGGAGCCTGGGAGTCCGGTTTCATCGTGTTTACAGCCACCCTCCCGACCCTCACCTCCTGCCTCCTCAGGGTGGTGTGGCCCCGGCACAAACAGCAGCAAAAACAGCATTAAAATCAGAACAAAACCCCACGTGCAGCAGGAAGCCCGGGCCAAACACCTCCAGGGGCACAAACAACTCCTGTCCCCCCAAAGGGAAACATGGCACAGAAAGACCTGCCTTCATTCCATCCTCCACCCCTTCATTCCATGCTCCACCCCCTTCATTCCATCCTCCATCCACCTTCATTCCATCTCCATCCCCCCTTCATTCCATCCTCCACCCCTTCATTCCATCCTCCACCCCCTTCATTCCATCCTCCACCCCTTCATTCCATCCTTAACCCCCTTCATTCCATCCTCCATCCACCTTCATTCCATCTCCATCCCCCCCTTCATTCCATCCTCCATCCCCTTCATTCCATCCTCCACCTTTCATTCCATCCTCCACCCCCTTCATTCCATCCTCCACCCCTTCATTCCATCTCCATCCCCTTCATTCCATCCTCCATCCCCTTCATTCCATCCTCCATCCCCTTCATTCCATCCTCCACCTTTCATTCCATCCTCCACCCCTTCATTCCATCCTCCATCCCCTTCATTCCATCCTCCACCTTTCATTCCATCCTCCACCCCCTTCATTCCATCCTCCACCCCCTTCATTCCATCCTCCACCCCCTTCATTCCATCCTCCACCCCCTTCATTCCATCCTCCATCCCCTTCATTCCATCCTCCATCCCCTTCATTCCATCCTCCATCCCCTTCATTCCATCCTCCACCTTTCATTCCATCCTCCACCCCCTTCATTCCATCCTCCACCTTTCATTCCATCCTCCACCCCCTTCATTCCATCCTCCACCCCTTCATTCCATCTCCATCCCCCCCCTTCATTCCATCCTCCACCCCCTTCATTCCATCCTCAACCCCCTTCATTCCATCCTTCATCCCCCTTCACTCCATCCTTCACCCCTTCACTCCATCCTTCACCCCTTCATTCCATCCTCCACCCCCTTCATTCCATCCTTCACCCCCTTCATTCTATCCTCCACCCCTTCATTCCATCCTCCACCCCCCTTCATTCCATCCTCCACCCCTTTCATTCCATCCTCCACCCCTTTCATTCCATCCTTCACCCCCTTCATTCCATCCTCCACCCCCTTCATTCCATCCTCAACCCCCTTCATTCCATCCTTCATCCCCCTTCACTCCATCCTTCACCCCTTCACTCCATCCTTCACCCCTTCATTCCATCCTCCACCCCCTTCATTCCATCCTTCACCCCCTTCATTCTATCCTCCACCCCCTTCCTTCCAACCTTAACCCCCTTCATTCCATCCTCCATCCACCTTCATTCCATCCTCCACCCCCTTCATTCCATCCTCCACCCCCTTCATTCCATCCTCCACCCCCTTCATTCTATCCTCCACTCCCTTCATTCCATCCTTCACCCCCTCTCCATCACGTGTTATTTCAGCTGTAAGTGCCGTTCGCATCAGAAAATCGTAAAGTGGTTGGAGGCAGCGGGCCAGGCCAACTGGAAAATTCAAAGGCCCGACGTTCCCAGAACAGATTCTCCAGGCCTGATCGATACGCTAATCAATACGTTCATCCATCAGCGGTCTCCATTAGGGCTGGAGCGACCACAACACTAGAGAGAAACCATTCACTCCTCCTCGGACGTCTGTTCCAGAAAATAAACAGGATTCCATCTGCTGTGCAGCAGCATTCATTCCTGAAAAGAGTGTCTGTCCAAGACTCGCCACTTAGCGGACAACCACAGGGCGAACCCACGGAGCGTGGACGGAGTCCGATCCAGTCAGTTCACGGGAGGACGTGGGAGGACAGCCCCCGGGAGGGGCCTCTGGGTCGGAGGAGGCACTGCGGGGGGCGGGGGCACGCAGGGGCAGCGAGGTGACGGGCCGGTTCTGTGTCCAGTCAGTGCTGGTCACAGGGGGACACCATCTGTCAGACAGTACGTGAGGGGGCACACGTGGGCGTGTTTTACCTGGAAGGGAGAAAGAGCCCGCGTGGTGGGAATGGGTGGAGGGGGGGGCACAGATTTCCCAGCTGAAGGTAACCTTGGCCAAAGCTGTGACATGCACGGGTTTTTATTTATTTGTCTTCATTGTGGAAAGATGTCCCCTTCATTCCTGCCCTTCACCCACCATCGCTGTGTCCATGGGCTATGATATATGCATACAAGTCCTTTGGTTAATCTCCTAAATACTACTTTCTTTGCTTCCTATAGTGTTCGAGTTTCCCAAAATAAAAAGCTTAAAAATACGTATCGGTGAGAGGTACCATCAAAACATGTTTATAATACCGTAAAAACACACTTTCCCTCCGCGAGGGCATTCACTGCCCGGGAGACCACTGGGTCCCCCTTGTCGGAGGATCTGGGACGGAACCCCCGCCCCCGAGGCCTCCCGCCCCCGGGCCTCCGCCCACCGGCCGTCAGAGTTAGCATGACTCTGGTCTCAGCCACCAGCTCCGGGACCTCGCACATACGTGTTCCTCCCGGCCGCACATCCGTGTTAACAGCTGAGTCTGGTGCATCCGAGACCCGGAGCAGCCCCTCCCCCGGGAGAAAACCCTGCCAGGCCTCCGCCTTGCCTTCCTCCCCTGCTCCTCGGGGGGCGCTGGGTAAGGCAGCGAGAGCCGCGGTTTCTCAAATCTCACACCCAACTGTCCCCTTTACTTCCTGTTTCACTTTAATCCTCACCCAAGTGCATGGGGGTGAGAGAGAGGCAGGAGCGGAGGGAGGGGAGGAGAGAGAAACACGATGTGAGAGAGGGACATCCATTCGCTGCCTCCCACGCGCCCCGAGGGGAACCGAGCCAGCGGCCTCTGGGCGCACAAGACGTGGCCGAGGAGGGGCCGTGCCAACCCATTCTTCTTCTCACGTCCAGACAGACGTGGCCTCCGAATCGGGAACCCGAGAGAGAGCCCTAACCAGGGCCTGGGCTCCTTCTCCGCTGTCGGCACAGCACCGCCCCCAGGTGTCCATCGCTGTCTAAGCTTCAACGAGAAAAGCCCTCCCTCTGTACACGCCGCGTCCGAAGCACTGGCACCCCCGAGGCACAGCGTTCCGAGGCCCATGCCTCCCGGGCGCACGAGGACTGTCGGTGCTCCCGGGGCCAGAATTTTCCGGGGACGGGACTCTGGTGTTGGTGCCATCAGTCGGCTCTGCTCAGCATAAGACAAACACTGACACCAGCTAAAATCCCAAGGTTATACGTGAATCTATGGCCGCTGCTTACGAACACTTCCGCCCGACACCTCCTTACTTTGCTACATCCCCTGCTGAATTCCAAGAAGAATTTCACAAGGGGCTACATCAGCGAAAGGGACCCTGGTGCCAGCATTTTTAAAAACATATTTTTATTGATTTCAGAGAGGAAGGGACAGGGAGAGAAACGTCAGTGATGAAAGAATCATTGATCGGCTGCCTCCTGCACGCCCCACCCTGGTGGACCAAGCCTGCAACGTGGGCCTGTGCCCTGACCAGGAATCAAACTGTGACCTCCTGGTGCAAAGGTTGAAGCTCAATCACTGAGCCATACTGGTTGGGCTGATGCCAGCATTCTTGTCCATTCATTCATTCATTCATTCATTCATTCATTTATTCATTCATCCATCCATCCATTCATTAATCCATCCAACCATCCATCATCCAGCCATCCATTCATTCATTAATCCATCCATCCATCCATTCATCCCATCCATCCATCCATCCATCCATCCATCCATCCATCCCATCCATACATCCATCCATTCACTTATCCATTCATCCATCCATCCATCCATCCATTCATTCATCCGACACCCCGACCGACGCCCCGACCGACACCCCAAGGGGACAGCCGCCTCCAGCTCTGCGGGCCTGGCCGGGAGCCGCTTCCGAGGGCAGCAAAGCTCGGGGGGACCTGTGGGCTCGGCGGGCCCCGGCCGTGGCTCCTTCAGCTCACGCACCGCCCTGCACACAACACAGATGTCCCGGGCCGCGCCTCACACACCCTCCTCACGCACCCACACGCACCCTCCTCACGCATCCACACGCACCCTCCTCACGCACCCACACGCACCCTCCTCACGCATACACGCACCCTCCTCACGCATCCACACGCACCCTCCTCACCCATCCACACACATCCACATGCACCCTCCTCACACATCCACACGCACCCTCCTCACGCATACACGCACACTCCTCACGCATCCACACGCACCCTCCTCACGCATACACGCACCCTCCTCACGCATCCACACGCATCCACACGCACTCTCCTCACGCATACACACGCACCCTCCTCGCGCATCCACACGCACCCTCCTCACGCATCCACACGCACCCACACGCACCCTCCTCACACATCCACACGCACCCTCCTCACACATCCACACGCACACTCCTCACGCACCCACACGCACCCTCCTCACCCATCCACACACATCCACATGCACCCTCCTCACACATCCACACGCATCCACACGCACTCTCCTCACGCATACACACGCACCCTCCTCACGCATCCACACGCACCCTCCTCACGCATCCACACGCACCCTCCTCACGCATCCACACACCCTCCTCACCCATCCACACACACCCTCCTCACGCACCCACACGCACCCTCCTCACGCACCCACACGCACCCTCCTCACGCACCCACACGCACCCTCCTCACGCATCCACACGCACCCACACGCACCCTCCTCACCCATCCACACACATCCACATGCACCCTCCTCACACATCCACACGCATCCACACGCACTCTCCTCACGCATACACACGCACCCTCCTCACGCATCCACACGCACCCTCCTCACGCATCCACACGCACCCACACGCACCCTCCTCACGGATCCACACGCACCCACATGCACCCTCCTCACCCATCCACACACATCCACATGCACCCTCCTCACACATCCACACGCATCCACACGCACTCTCCTCACGCATACACACGCACCCTCCTCACGCATCCACACGCACCCTCCTCACGCATCCACACGCACCCACACGCACCCTCCTGACACATCCACACGCACCCTCCTCACGCATCCACACGCACCCTCCTCACACATCCACATGCACCCTCCTCACGCATCCACACGCACCCTCCTCACGCATCCACACGCACCCTCCTCACGCATCCACACGCACCCACACGCACCCTCCTGACACATCCACACGCACCCTCCTCACGCATCCACACGCACCCTCCTCACGCATCCACACGCACCCTCCTCACGCATCCACATGCACCCACACGCACCCTCCTCACACATCCACACGCACCCTCCTCACGCATCCACACGCACCCTCCTCACGCATCCACACGCACCCTCCTCACACATCCACATGCACCCTCCTCACGCATCCACACGCACCCACATGCACCCTCCTCACCCATCCACACGCATCCACACGCACCCACACGCACCCTCCTCACACATCCACATGCACCCTCCTCACGCATCCACACGCACCCACACGCACCCTCCTCACACATCCACACGCACCCTCCTCACGCATCCACACGCACCCTCCTCACGCATCCACACGCACCCACACGCACCCTCCTCACACATCCACATGCACCCTCCTCACGCATCCACACGCACCCACACGCACCCTCCTCACGCATCCACACGCACCCTCCTCACGCATCCACACGCACCCTCCTCACGCATCCACACGCACCCTCCTGACACATCCACACGCACCCTCCTCACGCACCCACACGCACCCTCCTCACGCATCCACACGCACCCTCCTCACGCACCCACACGCACCCTCCTCACGCATCCACACGCACCCACACGCACCCTCCTGACACATCCACACGCACCCTCCTCACGCATCCACACGCACCCTCCTCACACATCCACATGCACCCTCCTCACGCATCCACACGCACCCTCCTCACGCATCCACACGCACCCTCCTCACGCATCCACACGCACCCACACGCACCCTCCTGACACATCCACACGCACCCTCCTCACACATCCACACGCACCCTCCTCACGCATCCACACGCACCCACACGCACCCTCCTCACACATCCACATGCACCCTCCTCACGCATCCACACGTACCCTACTCACGCATCCACACGCACCCACACGCACCCTCCTCACACATCCACACGCACCCTCCTCACACATCCACACGCACACTCCTCACGCACCCACACGCACCCTCCTCACGCATACACGCACCCTCCTCACGCATCCACACGCACCCTCCTCACGCATACACGCACCCTCCTCACGCATCCACACGCACCCACACGCACCCTCCTCACCCATCCACACACATCCACATGCACCCTCCTCACACATCCACACGCATCCACACGCACTCTCCTCACGCATACACACGCACCCTCCTCACGCATCCACACGCACCCTCCTCACGCATCCACACGCACCCTCCTCACGCATCCACACACCCTCCTCACCCATCCACACACACCCTCCTCACGCACCCACACGCACCCTCCTCACGCACCCACACGCACCCTCCTCACGCACCCACACGCACCCTCCTCACGCATCCACACGCACCCACACGCACCCTCCTCACCCATCCACACACATCCACATGCACCCTCCTCACACATCCACACGCATCCACACGCACTCTCCTCACGCATACACACGCACCCTCCTCACGCATCCACACGCACCCTCCTCACGCATCCACACGCACCCACACGCACCCTCCTCACGGATCCACACGCACCCACATGCACCCTCCTCACCCATCCACACACATCCACATGCACCCTCCTCACACATCCACACGCATCCACACGCACTCTCCTCACGCATACACACGCACCCTCCTCACGCATCCACACGCACCCTCCTCACGCATCCACACGCACCCACACGCACCCTCCTGACACATCCACACGCACCCTCCTCACGCATCCACACGCACCCTCCTCACACATCCACATGCACCCTCCTCACGCATCCACACGCACCCTCCTCACGCATCCACACGCACCCTCCTCACGCATCCACACGCACCCACACGCACCCTCCTGACACATCCACACGCACCCTCCTCACGCATCCACACGCACCCTCCTCACCCATCCACACGCACCCTCCTCACGCATCCACACGCATCCACACGCACCCTCCTCACGCATCCACACGCACCCTCCTCACGCATCCACACGCACCCACACGCACCCTCCTGACACATCCACACGCACCCTCCTCACGCATCCACACGCACCCTCCTCACACATCCACACGCACCCTCCTCACGCATCCACACGCACCCTCCTCACGCATCCACACGCACCCTCCTCACACATCCACATGCACCCTCCTCACGCATCCACACGCACCCACATGCACCCTCCTCACCCATCCACACGCATCCACACGCACCCACACGCACCCTCCTCACACATCCACATGCACCCTCCTCACGCATCCACACGCACCCACACGCACCCTCCTCACACATCCACACGCACCCTCCTCACGCATCCACACGCACCCTCCTCACGCATCCACACGCACCCACACGCACCCTCCTCACACATCCACATGCACCCTCCTCACGCATCCACACGCACCCACACGCACCCTCCTCACGCATCCACACGCACCCTCCTCACGCATCCACACGCACCCTCCTCACGCATCCACACGCACCCTCCTGACACATCCACACGCACCCTCCTCACGCACCCACACGCACCCTCCTCACGCATCCACACGCACCCTCCTCACGCATCCACACACATCCATACACACCCTCCTCACGCATCCACACACACCCTCCTCACGCATCCACACGCACCCTCCTCACCCATCCACACGCACCCTCCTCACGCATCCACACGCATCCACACGCACCCTCCTCACGCATCCACACGCACCCTCCTCACGCATCCACACGCACCCTCGTCACGCATCCACACGCACCCTCCTCACCCATCCACACACATCCATACACACCCTCCTCACACATCCACACGCACCCTCCTCACACATCCACACGCACCCTCCTCACGCATCCACACGCACCCTCCTCACCCATCCACACGCACCCTCCTCACGCATCCACACACATCCACACACACCCTCCTCACGCATCCACACGCACCCTCCTCACCCATCCACACACATCCATACACACCCTCCTCACACATCCACACGCACCCTCCTCACGCATCCACACGCACCCTCCTCACGCATCCACACGCACCCTCCTCACCCATCCACACACATCCACACACACCCTCCTCACACATCCACACACACCCTCCTCACGCATCCACACGCACCCTCCTCACGCATCCACACACATCCATGCACACCCTCCTCACGCATCCACACGCACCCTCCTCACGCATCCACACGCACCCTCCTCACGCATCCACACGCACCCACACGCACCCTCCTCACGCATCCACACGCACCCTCCTCACGCACCCACACGCACCCAAAGGCACCCTCCTCACACATCCACACGCACCCTCCTCACGCATCCACATGCACCCACACGCACCCTCCTCACACATCCACACGCACCCTCCTCACGCATCCACACGCACCCTCCTCACGCATCCACACGCACCCTCCTCACACATCCACATGCACCCTCCTCACGCATCCACACGCACCCACATGCACCCTCCTCACCCATCCACACGCATCCACACGCACCCACACGCACCCTCCTCACACATCCACATGCACCCTCCTCACGCATCCACACGCACCCACACGCACCCTCCTCACACATCCACACGCACCCTCCTCACGCATCCACACGCACCCTCCTCACGCATCCACACGCACCCACACGCACCCTCCTCACACATCCACATGCACCCTCCTCACGCATCCACACGCACCCACACGCACCCTCCTCACGCATCCACACGCACCCTCCTCACGCATCCACACGCACCCTCCTCACGCATCCACACGCACCCTCCTGACACATCCACACGCACCCTCCTCACGCACCCACACGCACCCTCCTCACGCATCCACACGCACCCTCCTCACGCACCCACACGCACCCTCCTCACGCATCCACACGCACCCACACGCACCCTCCTGACACATCCACACGCACCCTCCTCACGCATCCACACGCACCCTCCTCACACATCCACATGCACCCTCCTCACGCATCCACACGCACCCTCCTCACGCATCCACACGCACCCTCCTCACGCATCCACACGCACCCACACGCACCCTCCTGACACATCCACACGCACCCTCCTCACACATCCACACGCACCCTCCTCACGCATCCACACGCACCCACACGCACCCTCCTCACACATCCACATGCACCCTCCTCACGCATCCACACGTACCCTACTCACGCATCCACACGCACCCACACGCACCCTCCTCACACATCCACACGCACCCTCCTCACACATCCACACGCACACTCCTCACGCACCCACACGCACCCTCCTCACGCATACACGCACCCTCCTCACGCATCCACACGCACCCTCCTCACGCATACACGCACCCTCCTCACGCATCCACACGCACCCACACGCACCCTCCTCACCCATCCACACACATCCACATGCACCCTCCTCACACATCCACACGCATCCACACGCACTCTCCTCACGCATACACACGCACCCTCCTCACGCATCCACACGCACCCTCCTCACGCATCCACACGCACCCTCCTCACGCATCCACACACCCTCCTCACCCATCCACACACACCCTCCTCACGCACCCACACGCACCCTCCTCACGCACCCACACGCACCCTCCTCACGCACCCACACGCACCCTCCTCACGCATCCACACGCACCCACACGCACCCTCCTCACCCATCCACACACATCCACATGCACCCTCCTCACACATCCACACGCATCCACACGCACTCTCCTCACGCATACACACGCACCCTCCTCACGCATCCACACGCACCCTCCTCACGCATCCACACGCACCCTCCTCACGCATCCACACGCACCCTCCTCACACATCCACATGCACCCTCCTCACGCATCCACACGCACCCACATGCACCCTCCTCACCCATCCACACGCATCCACACGCACCCACACGCACCCTCCTCACCCATCCACACACATCCACATGCACCCTCCTCACACATCCACACGCATCCACACGAACTCTCCTCACGCATACACACGCACCCTCCTCACACATCCACACGCACCCTCCTCACGCATCCACACGCACCCTCCTCACGCATCCACACGCACCCTCCTCACACATCCACATGCACCCTCCTCACGCATCCACACGCACCCACATGCACCCTCCTCACCCATCCACACGCATCCACACGCACCCACACGCACCCTCCTCACACATCCACATGCACCCTCCTCACGCATCCACACGCACCCACACGCACCCTCCTCACACATCCACACGCACCCTCCTCACGCATCCACACGCACCCTCCTCACGCATCCACACGCACCCACACGCACCCTCCTCACACATCCACATGCACCCTCCTCACGCATCCACACGCACCCACACGCACCCTCCTCACGCATCCACACGCACCCTCCTCACGCATCCACACGCACCCTCCTCACGCATCCACACGCACCCTCCTGACACATCCACACGCACCCTCCTCACGCACCCACACGCACCCTCCTCACGCATCCACACGCACCCTCCTCACGCATCCACACACATCCATACACACCCTCCTCACGCATCCACACACACCCTCCTCACGCATCCACACGCACCCTCCTCACCCATCCACACGCACCCTCCTCACGCATCCACACGCATCCACACGCACCCTCCTCACGCATCCACACGCACCCTCCTCACGCATCCACACGCACCCTCGTCACGCATCCACACGCACCCTCCTCACCCATCCACACACATCCATACACACCCTCCTCACACATCCACACGCACCCTCCTCACACATCCACACGCACCCTCCTCACGCATCCACACGCACCCTCCTCACCCATCCACACGCACCCTCCTCACGCATCCACACACATCCACACACACCCTCCTCACGCATCCACACGCACCCTCCTCACCCATCCACACACATCCATACACACCCTCCTCACACATCCACACGCACCCTCCTCACGCATCCACACGCACCCTCCTCACGCATCCACACGCACCCTCCTCACCCATCCACACACATCCACACACACCCTCCTCACACATCCACACACACCCTCCTCACGCATCCACACGCACCCTCCTCACGCATCCACACACATCCATGCACACCCTCCTCACGCATCCACACGCACCCTCCTCACGCATCCACACGCACCCTCCTCACGCATCCACACGCACCCACACGCACCCTCCTCACGCATCCACACGCACCCTCCTCACGCACCCACACGCACCCAAAGGCACCCTCCTCACACATCCACACGCACCCTCCTCACGCATCCACATGCACCCACACGCACCCTCCTCACACATCCACACGCACCCTCCTCACGCATCCACACGCACCCTCCTCACGCATCCACACGCACCCTCCTCACACATCCACATGCACCCTCCTCACGCATCCACACGCACCCACATGCACCCTCCTCACCCATCCACACGCATCCACACGCACCCACACGCACCCTCCTCACACATCCACATGCACCCTCCTCACGCATCCACACGCACCCACACGCACCCTCCTCACACATCCACACGCACCCTCCTCACGCATCCACACGCACCCTCCTCACGCATCCACACGCACCCACACGCACCCTCCTCACACATCCACATGCACCCTCCTCACGCATCCACACGCACCCACACGCACCCTCCTCACGCATCCACACGCACCCTCCTCACGCATCCACACGCACCCTCCTCACGCATCCACACGCACCCTCCTGACACATCCACACGCACCCTCCTCACGCACCCACACGCACCCTCCTCACGCATCCACACGCACCCTCCTCACGCACCCACACGCACCCTCCTCACGCATCCACACGCACCCACACGCACCCTCCTGACACATCCACACGCACCCTCCTCACGCATCCACACGCACCCTCCTCACACATCCACATGCACCCTCCTCACGCATCCACACGCACCCTCCTCACGCATCCACACGCACCCTCCTCACGCATCCACACGCACCCACACGCACCCTCCTGACACATCCACACGCACCCTCCTCACACATCCACACGCACCCTCCTCACGCATCCACACGCACCCACACGCACCCTCCTCACACATCCACATGCACCCTCCTCACGCATCCACACGTACCCTACTCACGCATCCACACGCACCCACACGCACCCTCCTCACACATCCACACGCACCCTCCTCACACATCCACACGCACACTCCTCACGCACCCACACGCACCCTCCTCACGCATACACGCACCCTCCTCACGCATCCACACGCACCCTCCTCACGCATACACGCACCCTCCTCACGCATCCACACGCACCCACACGCACCCTCCTCACCCATCCACACACATCCACATGCACCCTCCTCACACATCCACACGCATCCACACGCACTCTCCTCACGCATACACACGCACCCTCCTCACGCATCCACACGCACCCTCCTCACGCATCCACACGCACCCTCCTCACGCATCCACACACCCTCCTCACCCATCCACACACACCCTCCTCACGCACCCACACGCACCCTCCTCACGCACCCACACGCACCCTCCTCACGCACCCACACGCACCCTCCTCACGCATCCACACGCACCCACACGCACCCTCCTCACCCATCCACACACATCCACATGCACCCTCCTCACACATCCACACGCATCCACACGCACTCTCCTCACGCATACACACGCACCCTCCTCACGCATCCACACGCACCCTCCTCACGCATCCACACGCACCCACACGCACCCTCCTCACGGATCCACACGCACCCACATGCACCCTCCTCACCCATCCACACACATCCACATGCACCCTCCTCACACATCCACACGCATCCACACGCACTCTCCTCACGCATACACACGCACCCTCCTCACGCATCCACACGCACCCTCCTCACGCATCCACACGCACCCACACGCACCCTCCTGACACATCCACACGCACCCTCCTCACGCATCCACACGCACCCTCCTCACACATCCACATGCACCCTCCTCACGCATCCACACGCACCCTCCTCACGCATCCACACGCACCCTCCTCACGCATCCACACGCACCCACACGCACCCTCCTGACACATCCACACGCACCCTCCTCACGCATCCACACGCACCCTCCTCACCCATCCACACGCACCCTCCTCACGCATCCACACGCATCCACACGCACCCTCCTCACGCATCCACACGCACCCTCCTCACGCATCCACACGCACCCACACGCACCCTCCTGACACATCCACACGCACCCTCCTCACGCATCCACACGCACCCTCCTCACACATCCACACGCACCCTCCTCACGCATCCACACGCACCCTCCTCACGCATCCACACGCACCCTCCTCACACATCCACATGCACCCTCCTCACGCATCCACACGCACCCACATGCACCCTCCTCACCCATCCACACGCATCCACACGCACCCACACGCACCCTCCTCACACATCCACATGCACCCTCCTCACGCATCCACACGCACCCACACGCACCCTCCTCACACATCCACACGCACCCTCCTCACGCATCCACACGCACCCTCCTCACGCATCCACACGCACCCACACGCACCCTCCTCACACATCCACATGCACCCTCCTCACGCATCCACACGCACCCACACGCACCCTCCTCACGCATCCACACGCACCCTCCTCACGCATCCACACGCACCCTCCTCACGCATCCACACGCACCCTCCTGACACATCCACACGCACCCTCCTCACGCACCCACACGCACCCTCCTCACGCATCCACACGCACCCTCCTCACACATCCACACACATCCATACACACCCTCCTCACGCATCCACACACACCCTCCTCACGCATCCACACGCACCCTCCTCACCCATCCACACGCACCCTCCTCACGCATCCACACGCATCCACACGCACCCTCCTCACGCATCCACACGCACCCTCCTCACGCATCCACACGCACCCTCGTCACGCATCCACACGCACCCTCCTCACCCATCCACACACATCCATACACACCCTCCTCACACATCCACACGCACCCTCCTCACACATCCACACGCACCCTCCTCACGCATCCACACGCACCCTCCTCACCCATCCACACGCACCCTCCTCACGCATCCACACACATCCACACACACCCTCCTCACGCATCCACACGCACCCTCCTCACCCATCCACACACATCCATACACACCCTCCTCACACATCCACACGCACCCTCCTCACGCATCCACACGCACCCTCCTCACGCATCCACACGCACCCTCCTCACCCATCCACACACATCCACACACACCCTCCTCACACATCCACACACACCCTCCTCACGCATCCACACGCACCCTCCTCACGCATCCACACACATCCATGCACACCCTCCTCACGCATCCACACGCACCCTCCTCACGCATCCACACGCACCCTCCTCACGCATCCACACGCACCCACACGCACCCTCCTCACGCATCCACACGCACCCTCCTCACGCACCCACACGCACCCAAAGGCACCCTCCTCACACATCCACACGCACCCTCCTCACGCATCCACACGCACCCTCCTCACGCATCCACACGCACCCTCCTCACGCATCCACACGCACCCTCCTCACGCATCCACACGCACCCTCCTCACCCATCCACACACATCCATACACACCCTCCTCACACATCCACACGCACCCTCCTCACACATCCACACGCACCCTCCTCACCCATCCACACACATCCATACACACCCTCCTCACACATCCACACGCACCCTCCTCACGCATCCACACGTACCCTACTCACGCATCCACACGCACCCACACGCACCCTCCTCACGCATCCACACGCACCCTCCTCACGCACCCACACGCACCCTCTTCACGCATCCACACGCACCCACACGCACCCTCCTCACACATCCACTCGCACAGCCACAACCGCTCCCTGTTCCCCAAAGATAAGCCGAATGGAAACGCACCGCAGGCCCACCCGGCCACACTGCCCTCTCCCTAGGAACCGGGTGATGAACGCGCCTCCGTCATCCTGCCTTCACGTCTGTCGGTAAGTGAGCGGACAGCTCAGACGCCGGCGACCAGGCCTCAGCCCCGTGACAGGCCCCGCGGGAAAGCCCGTCCACAGTGCCCCCAGCTGGGACCACGTGGGAGCGTCAGCACTGCTGAGAGGTCAGAGCCTCCTCGCTCGGCATCGGACAAGTGAGAGCACCCCACAGGGAGAGCACCCGACGGGGAGAGCACCCCGACGGGTGAGAGCACCCCACAGGGAGAGCACCCGACAGAGCACCCCACAGGGAGAGCACCCCGACGGGTGAGAGCACCCCAACAGAGCACCCCGAGAGGGAGAGCACCCGACAGGGAGAGCACCCCGACGGGTGAGAGCACCTCAACAGAGCACCCCGACAGGGAGAGCACCCCACAGGGAGAGCACCCGACAGGGAGAGCACCCCGACGGGTGAGAGCACCCCACAGGGAGAGCACCCGACAGAGCACCCCACAGGGAGAGCACCCGACAGGGAGAGCACCCCGACGGGTGAGAGCACCCGAAAGGGAGAGCACCCGACACCTGAGAGCACCCGACAGGGAGAGCACCGGACGGGGAGAGCACCCCGACAGAGCACCCCGACAGGAAGAGCACCCGACAGGGAGAGCACCCCGACGGGTGAGAGCACCCCGACGGGGAGAGCACCCCGACGGGTGAGAGCACCCCGACGGGGAGAGCACCCCGACGGGGAGAGCACCCCGACGGGTGAGAGCACCCCGACAGAGCACCCCGACAGGGAGAGCACCGGACAGGGAGAGCACCGGACAGGGAGAGCACCCGACGGGGAGAGCACCCGACGGGGAGAGCACCCGACAGGGAGAGCACCCGACAGGGAGAGAGCACCCGACGGGGAGAGCACCCAACAGGGAGAGAGCACCCGACGGGGAGAGCACCACACAGGGAGAGAGCACCCAACAGGGAGAGCACCCGACAGGGAGAGAGCACCCGACGGGGAGAGCACCCGACAGGGAGAGAGCACCCGACAGGGAGAGCACCCGACAGGGAGAGCACCCGACAGGGAGAGCACCGGACAGAGCACCCGATGGACGTGTCTGCGTCCGGGCCAGGTACCGGGGTGGCTCTGGTACACACAGGGCACCCCGACAGGTGAATGACCCATGAAGGTGTCTCCACCCGGCGGGGGCCGGGCCGCCTCCTCTGTAAACACCTGCTTCCCGCACGCGTGGAGCACACGCATGGAGCACACGCGTGGAGCACTCGGGCAGCACGCAAACACACACAGCCCGTTCCCACCCATTGCTGGGTTTTCCTTCCGAGCAGCAGCCGTGAGGGCATGTGGGCGGGGGCGGGGCGAGGCCAGTGACATGGAGCTGCGGGCGGGGACCTGCCTCCTGAGTTCCCCAACAGGTCAGCATCCCCGGCTCCATCCTCCCTGCCCTCCCTCTCCCCCATCGCCTCCCCTCATGGTGGGTGACATCGCAGCCCCTCATGGTGGGTGACATCGCAGCCCCTCACGGTGGGTGACATCGCAGCCCCTCACGGTGGGTGACATCGCAGCCCCTCACGGTGGGTGACATCACCTCCCCTCATGGTGGGTGACATCGCAGCCCCTCACGGTGGGTGACATCACCTCCCCTCGTGTGGGTGACATCACAGCCCCTCACGGTGGGTGACATCGCATCCCTCATGGTGGGTGACATCGCAGCCCCTCATGGTGAGTGACATCACCTCCCCTCGTGTGGGTGACATCGCAGCCCCTCACGATGGGTGACATCGCAGCCCCTCACGGTGGGTGACATCACCTCCCCTCGTGTGGGTGACAACGCAGCCCCTCACGATGGGTGACATCACCTCCCCTCGTGTGGGTGACATCACAGCCCCTCACGGTGGGTGACATCGCAGCCCCTCATGGTGGGTGACATCGCAGCCCCTCACGGTGGGTGACATCACCTCCCCTCGTGTGGGTGACATCACAGCCCCTCACGGTGGGTGACATCACCTCCCCTCGTGTGGGTGACATCGCAGCCCCTCATGGTGGGTGACATCGCAGCCCCTCACGGTGGGTGACATCGCAGCCCCTCGTGGTGGGTGACATCACAGCCCCTCACAGTGGGTGACATCGCAGCCCCTCACGGTGGGTGACATCGCAGCCCCTCGTGGTGGGTGACATGGCCTCCCCTCATGTGGGTGACATCGCAGCCCCTCACGGTGGGTGGCATGGCCTCCCGGAGGGATTCTGCAAACCACCTCGCACCTTCCGGATACGGAGATAAATAAACGAAAGCCATTCCGGACTTTCCCTCCATCTTTTCCTCCCACGCCCACACGTGAACCCGCAGGCCGGGGTAGGGACAAGGTGGGGGTGTCTCCTGAGGATCACAGTCTGTGGGACAGATTTAGAGCAGGTGCTGAAGGGATGTGAGAGCCGTATGCGCGCGCGCGCGCGCGCGCGCGCGTGCGTGTGTGTGTGTGTGTGTGTGTGTGTGTGAGAGAGAGAGTGTGTGTGTGTGAATGTGTGTGTGAGTGTGTGTGTCTGTGAGTATGTGTGTGTCTCTGTGTGTGTGTGTGTATGTGAGTGTGTGTGTGTGTGAGAGAGAGTGTGTGTGTGTGAATGTGTGTGTGTGTCTGTGAGTATGTGTGTGTCTCTGTGTGTGTGTGTATGTGAATGTGTGTGTGTGTCTCTGTGTGTAAGTGTGAGTGTGTGTATGTGAGTGTGTGTGTGTGTATCTGTGTCTGTGAGTGTGTAGTGTGTGGTGTGTGGTGTGTGCACAGCCCCGCAGGGGAATCACTCAGGAAGAGGGAGAAAGAAAAAGATCAACTGAGGCCCAGAGGGTCGGGGCGCAGGGGGTCGGGGCGCAGGGGGCCGGGGTGCCCAGGGGGCCGGGGCGCAGGGGGTCGGGGCGCAGGGGGCCGGGGCGCAGGGGGCCGGGGCGCAGGGGGCCGGGGCGCAGGGGGCCGGGGTGCCCAGGGGGTCGGGGCGCAGGGGGCCGGGGCGCAGGGGGTCGGGGCGCAGGGGGCCGGGGTGCCCAGGGGGTCGGGGCGCAGGGGGCCGGGGTGCCCAGGGGGCCGGGGCGCAGGGGGTCGGGGCGCAGGGGGTCGGGGCCCAGGGGGCCGGGGCGCAGGGGGCCGGGGCGCAGGGGGTCGGGGCGCAGGGGGCCGGGGCGCAGGGGGCCGGGGCGCAGGGGGTCGGGACGCAGGGGCCCGGGGCGCAGGGGCCGGGGCGCAGGGGCCGGGGCGCCCAGGGGAGGCCGCGGGGCGGGGCGGGGACCCACCTGGCGCCGGGGACGGGGAGGCGGAGGCGGCGGGCGGGTCTCGGTCCCGGTTCTGGTCCCGGTCCGGGTCGGGGCCGGGCGGCGGGCGCGGGCGGATGAGGCTGAGGTCGGAGCGGCCGGGCCGGGCGGCGGGCAGCAGCAGCGCCAGGCCCAGCAGCAGCGCGCACGGCCGCCCGAGCCCCGCCATGGCCGCCGCGCATCGCGGGCCGCGGGGTGCGGGGTGCGGGGTGCGGGTCCGGCTCCGGGTCCGGGCTCCGGGCTCCCTCCCGCTCCTCCTGCGCCCGCGCCCTGCGCGCTCCCGGCGGGGAGGAGGGAGGGAGGAGGGAGGAGGGAGGGAGGGAGGGTCCGGGAGGAGGGGGAGGGGAGGGGCGAGGATGCGGTCCCTCCTCCCCATCACCTCCCGCTCCTCCCGACCCTCCCTCCCGCCCGCCCGGGAGCGCGCAGGGCGGCGCCGGAGGAGCGGGCGGGCGTCACCTGCGCGGAGACCAGGCCGCACCGGAAAGGAAGGTGCGGGCTTTGTCCGGCCCCGCGGCGGCCCGAGTAACGGTAACCGGGCGCCCGCCCAGAGGACGGACCCCTGGCCTGGGCGGAGGAGGCGCGCGGCTGAACGTCCACCTCCCCAAAGCCCCGGCCCCCTCACCGCAGTGCCTTCCCGCATGCCGGCGGCATTTCTCACAGAAATGCTCTTTTTTTATCCTAAAACCCATAGGAAGCCGCAAAGACCGTGAGCAGCCAAAGCATCCTGAGCAAAAGGACAAAACGGAGATGATACCCTGACCGACTTCCAAATATCACCCAGCCCCCGGCCCGGCCCAGGGGTCTCCAGGGACCCAGGAACCAGGAGGTCAGGGTTCGATCCCGGTCAGGGCACAGGCCCGAGTGGCAGGCTCCATCCCCAGTGCAGGGCGCGCAGGAGGCAGCCGATTCACGATTCTCTCTTCATCGATGTTCTCGCTCTCCCTTCCTCTCTGGAATTAAATTCTATATTAAATTTTATATAGATTAAGGTGACCAGACATCCCGCTTTTGGCGGGGCAGTCCCGATTTTTAACAATTTGTCCCACGTCCTGCGGCATTTTGAAAAATGCTGTGGGACAAATTTCCAAAAATCGGGACTTTTTCAAAAAGAGAGGAAGGGAGAGGGAGAAACATCGATGATGAGAGAGAATCATGGACTGGCTGCCTCCCGCACGCCCTGCACTGGGGACGTGGACACAGCACCTGGGACACAGGCTGGGCCTCTCCCGGGAGAGCCCTCTGTGCCAGCATCACAGGGACGCCAGCCCGTCTCTCCCTCCCCCGCCGGCCTGGGGGACGCGCCAGGACACTAAGAGAAAGTCATTCCGTTCACCCGTCTGGCCCTAAAGTCCGTCTTCCAGTTCACGTTTTTCCTTTTTTATCAAACCACCACCTGTAGGCAGGTGGCACCGGCCAGGCCCAGGGAGCCGAGCGGCTTGGACCTCGCTGGGCCAGGCACTGCCCCTGCCCCAGGAGTGCCCACCGCCCCCCTCGCTGTGTGCCCTCTGACCCCGCTGACCCCACCACGTGGCTTACCCACGTGGCTTACCCACCACGTGGCCCCCCTCAGAGCCAGGGGTCACTGCCAAACCCCTCCTCCGCCTCTTACGAAGCAGCCTCTCTCCTGACACGTTCTCTTCCCATAGGAACATGGACGAGAACTCATCAGGAAGGACAGTCCCACAACGCAGGCACGACTGTGGCACGGAGTTTCTGATTGCTGGACACGTCAGCATTAGGAGTGCAATCAGAATTATCATGATCGCAAGAGAGAGGTAAAGGGGAGAGAGGAAAGAAGGACTCTCATACAAGTGTTTTTCAGAATATTAATTCTCAAGCAAAAGCCTATATAAGAGATCAGCGGTAACATCAGTATTTCTCACCAATAACAAATGCTTTACATGTTAGGTACCTCACTCACGTGTTTCTGAGCGGAACCAGGTTCCAAGAGTGGTATGCTCAAACTGGATTGTCGGTCTCAATAAATAACGCAATAGCCATTAAAACGGTTGAAAGTTAAAACTGTTTTCATAGGGATTTGTTGGTGGTGGTGTTTTACATTTTAACCAGATACACTGACACGCTCCTTTCAGGAGAGAAGAATCCCAACGTTCCCCTCCACCAGGACCCTCCCATTAGGCTTCCTCCGTGCTTTTTGGAGATAATTCACAAATCCTCATTTTTGGAGGAAAATGCTCCTGCCTCAGACCGCAGCTCACAAAGGCCATCAGACACCTCCCGCTGGTCCCAACGAGGCAGCCTCCGTCTCCGGGGCGAGACGGGTCCTCGGGACAGAGGCCGCTCGAGGACGTGACCGTGGCCTGACGGAGTGAATCTGCCCAGCACGCCGTCTCGGGAGTGACAGTCACGCGCGGGACACGGGGAAAGGCGTGACAGGGCGCAGGCCCCAGGAGAAACATTAAATGTGTTGGTGATAGAGGTACGCACTGAAGGGGACTGAGCTCTAATGACACCTATCTACCCACGCTGTTCTCTTTAACTGCGCTGAAGCGAACCCGGGGTCCCGCCGTCCGATCCGTGCAGCTCACCCACCCGTGCCTCCGTGTGCGGCTGCGTGGGGCGTGACCGCACGAGTCACGGCAGGATAAACCCAGCAGTCTGTAACCGGGAAAACAGCTGTTTCGGGGAAGTGCTTGTCGCTGCCTGAGGAAGACAGCAGAGGGAAAGCTCCGAGCCCTCGGCTTCTGGTGCAGAACGTGAAGCAATTGCACAAAAATAGCGGTGAGCTCACCGCCCGCCGGCTCCGAGCGCTGGGAGCCCCCTGCAGGCAGAGCGCGCTCAAGCAGCTTTTATAAAAACCTCTAGAAAAGCAATTGACGGTGATCAACCTGAGGAAGGCTCAAAAATCTTCCCAGGAGCCCCAACGGCTTAGAAAAGTACCTTTTAAAAATGACTCTGAGCGCGCGGAGGCTGGTCTCACACTCCACAGCCGCTCCGAGGAGGGCGCGGCGGGGACGTGGCTGCAAGAGCCGTTCCCGGCGGGGAGCCGGGGGCAGGGCCTGGCGGTGTGCAGGCCCCTCCCTGACCCTGACTCTGACCTTCCCCAGTGATGGGGGGGATGGGGGGAAAAAGCAGGTGCCCAGCAGGAAAATAAATTAACCCAACGACACACTCGATCTAACCCAGGGACATTCCATGGACAAGCAGCTCTATCGGAGAACGACAGGCGTGGTTTTTAAGTTAAAATGCTGCTGGTGTGTGTGTGTGTGTGTGTGTGTGTGTGTGTGTGTGTAAATGGCCAGACTGACACAGGGAACAGGTGGGAGTAAGCATCGCGCGGCTCCGCTGAGGTCGTGCTGCCCCTCGTAGGTGTTTCTGACGTAAGAAGGAGTTTCCAGCACAGGCTGACGCCAAGGATGGGAAAAGCCGCTGACCTGTGAATTACTAAAACGTGGGGCTGAACATAAATAAAAACTGAACAGCACGTACCGGAATTGCATAGCAAGTCAAATACTATCCCTATCTACCTCCCAGGGAAGAATGCTGACCTAGGTGACAGGTGGAGGCGATGTTAAGGCCCAGGTTCACGGGTCACAGTCCTTAGTGGCTGGAGACTCGGCTGTCGTGTGCCGGGTGCGAACACAAGTCCCTGTGCCGACGCCGTGGAAGCTCAGGTCCAGCCAGGAACGGCTTCAGAGCAACAACCACCTCAGACCAGGAGACCAGCACCCAGACACAGCCCCTGCGGGCGCGGCACCGTGTTACGGGGAGGGGAGTCCTGGCGACCAGTCTGTGCCACGGATGAGCCATCCGTGGAACTGTTACTGGACACCCACGCCCACGCGGGACGGCGAGGGGCGGGCAGCCACCGCTCTGGTCCCGTGGCGAGGCCCGGGCGAGGGGCGAGGGGCGGGCGGACACGGTCAATCCTCTCGGGAACGGGCGGTGATGACCCGGCCGTCCGCCCGGCCGGAGGCGGGGCTGGCCTGCCCGCTAGGTCTCCGAGTTCCCCTCGCCGTTCTCGTGCGGCTGCAGCTGCTCCCTCTCGGGCTCCTCCTGCGGCGGCCGCACGCGCTTGAAGAAGCCCATCTGCCCGTTAGAGAAACGGCTGTCACCACGGAGGCGGCGGGCAGTCCATGCCCACGCGCCCTGCCATCCCCAGGGAGCCACTTCCTCCCGTCATCGTCATCGGTGAGCTCCTGGCGCGCCAGCAAGGATAAAGACCCGTCCTCCTCCCCTTCCTCCTCCCCTCTTCCTCCTCCTTCTCCTCTCTTCCTCCTCCTCCTTCCGTCTTCCTGCTCCTCCTCCTCCTTCTTCCCTCTTCCCTTTTCTAGTTCCTCCTCCTCCTTCCTTCCCCTCCTCCTTCCCTTCCTTCTTCCCTCCTCCTCCTCCCCTCTTCCTCCTCCTTCTCCTCTCTTCCTCCTCCTCCTCTCTTGCTCCTCTTCCTTCTCTCTTCCTCCTCCTCCTCTCTTCCTCCTCCTCCTCCCCTCTTCCTCCTCCTCCTCCTTCTTCCCTCTTCCCTTTTCTGGTTCCTCCTCCTCCTTCCTTCCCCTCCTCCTTCCCTTCCTTCTTCCCTCCTCCTCCTTCTCTCTTCCTCCTCCTTCCTCCTCCCCTTCCTCCCTTCTTCCTCCTCCTT
Source organism: Pipistrellus nathusii (assembly GCA_963693515.1). NCBI lineage: Eukaryota > Metazoa > Chordata > Mammalia > Chiroptera > Vespertilionidae > Pipistrellus > Pipistrellus nathusii. The sequence continues at coordinate 908,393 of OY882865.1, read as the reverse complement.
CTCTCTTCCTCCTCCTCCTTCCTCTTCCTCTTCCTCCTCCTCCCCTTCCCTCCTGCCCATTCTCCCTGCCCCCGCCCCCCACGCCCACTCCGTACCCGGTGCATCACAAACACCAGCACCGCCAGCAGCAGCAGCCCTGCCAGGACGGCCAAGATGATCACCCACACGGGCACCGGCATGGGCGCCGGCTGGATGCCCCAGGTGACGTCCGTGGTGACCTGTCCGGGGAGAAAAGGTTTGGGTCTTAAACACAGCTCACCGACGGACTCAGCCACTACCTGCACGCCGGCTCCATTTTAATGGCATTTACGTTCTTTCCTTTTCTTGTGTGCTAGAGGCCAGGTGCATGCATTCGTGCACAGATTGGCGGGGTCCCTTGGCCTGGCTGGTGACAGGGCTGGCCATGGGAGGTTGGCTGTGGGCGCACACTGATCACCAGGGTGCAGCTCCTGCATTGGCAGTCTGCCCCCTAGTGGTCAGTGCATGTCATAGCAACTAGTTGACCGGTCTTCAGTCCACCTGTCTTAATAGTCATTTAGGCTTTTATATATATAGGTGAGAAGTTATGATTAAATATCTGGCATCGACAGCAGACACACACACACACACACACACACACACACACACACACACATTCCAAGGAGAGGGCCACTTTGGTCATCACCACTCACATGGATTTCAGACAATCCGATCCAACTGGTGATGTGTTGGTCCGATTCTCAATCCTCCCATTAAAGATCCTTAAAATGTCTTCCCTTTTCCTAGTTAACTTCCAACTTTCTGACTTTAAGGGGAAATTCTGCCCAAAACGCCCCCCATGAGATTCAGGGAATGCTAACGCTTCCTCACTCAGGAGGAGGCTGAAGAGGAAGGTCTGCCTTTACCATGTCCGGGGTGGGGGAGCAGACCACTAAGCTAACTTACACCCAATCCGGTGACTCCTCGCTGCATTAAACCAGCCAAACCGCCTTCTCTGAGCCAAGGGGGCCTGCCCACGGCCAAGGCCGAGCGCCCTGCCCGCCTGCGCCGCCCGCCCGCCCGCCCGCCCCCACATACGAGGGTGGAGTTGGCGACGTCGTCGATGGGCAGGTTCCTGTAGGGGAACTCGATGACGCTGAAGGCGGCGGAGGACTTGAGGGAGTAGGAGCGGTTCTGGTTCTCCTTCTGCGGGGACAGGGGTGTCGGTTCTCACGCCTTTGGGGAGCGGGCGGCAGTCGGCGGGGGCTGCGCCGCGCACTCACGTCCATGAAGGTCTGGGTCCACAGCAGCGACCGCACGTACAGGATGGCGCTCTTGCCGCGGTCCAGGCGCCCCACCTGGCAGACGATCTTCAGGCACTCCGCCACCCCGCAGCCCTGCCAACGAGACGGCCGGCCTCACGCCACGGGCACTGTCCCCTCGGCAACCTTTCTAAAACACGCGCTTACACGGTCCTCTCCCGCCCGCTGCCCAGAGGCTCCCCACGCCAGAGCCCATCCGTGCTCCGCCCGGCCACTCCTGCTGCCCACGCTCAGCGGCCTCCCCCCACACGCAGACTGGGGGACTCCCGTGGGGCTGAGAGGATGGGCCCCCACCACTGTGACGGAGTGACGGAGTGACGGTTAAGGTGCCTATTACCCTTCCATTACATAGGGCTGATTGCAGAGGAAGAGAGAGAGAAAGAAATATCGACGACGAGAGAGAATCCTTAATCAGCTGCTTCCTGCGCGCTCCCCTCTGGGGCTGGAGCCGGCAGCCTGAGCATGTGCCCTTGGCCTCCTGGTACAGAGGTCAGCGCTCCACGGTGGAGCCACGCAGGCCGGGCACGCAGAACTGCTAAACTCCAAATGTCATCCTCATGTTTTTGCTGAGGTCTCTGGGATCTTCCTGCCGCTTTGCACCGAAGCCGCAAAGGTCAGGGTGAGACGAGGAAGGGCGAGTTCAGGCGAACAGACAGCCCTCGGCGCCCGCCCCAGCCCCGCGCACTCACCAGCGTGTGGACGCCCCCGTCGCCCTGGCCGAGGTCCCGCCGGGTGACCAGGTGGCCGCGCCCGCCCTGCCCGGCGGCACTGCCGTTCTCCGCCGGCTGCCCGCTGGACACCTGGCCACGGAAACGGAGACACGCTTTGTAAACGCACACTTCCCCTAACGCACCTCTTCCACCCAGACAGACCCGCCCAGGCCGGCATTCCGTGGAAGAGCCACGCTCCAGGGGCCGGAGAGCCGCCTGTGCTGGCGAGCCGCGGTGTGCCGGCCGCACGGGCTCAGGGGGCAGGGCTGGGACGGGCCGGGGCGAGCGGCCGGCACACCTTGATCCGCAGCGGGTTGACCTCGGCGTCGGCCGTGCAGTTCATGGGCCCGTCCACGTCGAACTGCAGCACGTAGAGCAGCGTGCGGTTGCGGAACTTGTGCGGCCACTGCAGCGTCAGCATGGCCTTGCTGAAGGCGCTGGGCCCGTTGTTCCGCAGCTGCGGGCGGAGAGGGCCCTCGGTGCTCCGTCCGGCCCGCCTCCCTCGGCCCTGCCCGCCCTGCCCCCGCCGGAGCGCCTCCTGGTGGCCTCAGATCCCACGCCGCTGACCGTGCACGAGGGGCCACAGGCGGCGTCTGCTCAGGGGGCGGCCGCGGTGAAAATACCCACCGAGAGGAAGAGCTGGGCCCTGGCCGGTTGGCTCAGTGGGCAGAGCGTCGGCCTGGCGGCTGACGGCCCGGGTTCGATTCCGGCCAAGGGCATGTGCCTTGGTGGCGGGTGCATCCCCAGTGGGGGGTGCAGGAGGCAGCTGATGGGTGTTTCTAACTCTCTGTCCCTCTCCCTTCCTCTCTGAAAAATCGGTAAACATATTAAAAAGGAAAAAGCTGCCGCTGAGACGGCATGGACACGCTGGTCCTGCCGACCGGATGTGGGCTCCGCGGCACCTCTCGCCGTCGGTCTGCAGGTCCCCGGGAGAGCTGGGCCGTGCTCCCCCTCAGCAGCGCCCCTGGTTAGACACCACGGGCCGGCCGCACCCAGGCCCTCGGAGCGGCTTGGCCCATGGAGACGAACGTGGGAATCATCACACAGACACACACACACAGAGACACACACACACAGACACACACACCACATACACACCACACACACACACACACTCAGGCACACACACACACACACACACAGGCACACACACCACATACACACACACACACCACACACACACACACACCGCATATACACACACAGATACACACAGGCACACACACACAAACACACACCACATACATCACACACCACACACAGGCACACACACACACCACATCCACACACACAGACACACACACACACACAAACACACACACCACATACACACCACACACACACACATACATCACACACCACATACAGGCGCGTGCACACACACACACACACCACATACACACACACACTCACAGACACACACACCACATACACACATACACACAGACACACACACAGAGACACACACACACAGAGACACACACAGAGACACACACACCACATACACACTCACACACACACACACACACCACACACACACACTCACATACACACTCACACACACACCACACACACACACACACCACATACACACCACACACACACACACACACACACACACCACATCCACACGCACACCCGGTGCAGTCACACCACACGGTGCCCACAGAACGCAGACAGACACAGACAGCCGTCCCCCCACCCCCTGGCACCTCGTAGATGTGCTGGACCACCGGCCCCACGTCCTCCTCGGTCTCGGGGTGCTCCTTGTACTCCCAGTTGGGGATCGGGAGGAAGACATGGTCAGGACTCGAGACCCTAAACCACCAAGGAAAACCACCACCATCAGAGGGACGGAAGGACAGCAGACCTGGCTTTACCATTTATTTATGTACCTGCTCCCACCCTCCCCAGACCTAACTCTCACAACGCGCTGCGCCTGCGCCCCGGAGCAGCGAGGGCCGAGGCTTTACCTCCAGAAGGGAACCTGGCCCGTGTGGGTCAGTGGCTAGCGCGTCGGCCTGCGCCCCGGAGGCCATGGGCTGGATCCCGGTCACCGGCCTGGCCCTGGCTTGCAGGTTGGCTCCCTGGCCCCAGGCGAGGTGCATGTGGGAGGCGACCATCCACGTGTCTGTCTCCCTCTGTCTCTCCCCGCTCCCCTCCCTCGGGGACAGTCCCCGGGCGAAGGCTAGCAGACCACTTTGTAGAGGATGGAGACGCCGGTCGGGGGCGCACTGACCCTCGGATCTCCACGGCGGCCAGCACGGCCAGGTCCACGCGGTGCGACACCACTGGGCTCACTTTGTCGAAGAGGTTGGAGCTGGAAGAGGAGACACCTCAGGACCGGACTGACCTGTCCCCCCAGACCCGCCCCCCGAGACCCGCCCCCCGAGACCGGCCCGGCCACGCGGGGACCCACACCGAGCAGATCGGAAGCAACAAAGAAATTAAAAACCCACTGTCTTCATTGGCATATTAAATTATCCAAGTTTTACTCAACTCTTTGACTTATAAACCCAAACCGACAGTCATTCTTATGACGTAAACAGTGACTTAAACAGGGTATAATCGGGTAATGAAGTGTGAGCGGTCGGCAAACTCATGAGTCAGCAGAGTCAAATACCAACAGGACAATTGAAACTTCTTTTGGGAGCCACATGTTTTAAACTTAAGCTTCTTCCAACGTAGACTCGCCCAGGCCGTGGTGTTTTGTGGAAGAGCCACACCCACGGGGCCAGAGAGCCGCGTGTGGCTTGTGAGCCACGGTTTGCCGACCACGGGCCTATTCTATTGCATATTAAATTACGTACCATTTTTAACAAACATCCCCTCAACAGCTACACACCGAGAAGGTGGCTCTGAGTCCCCAATAGCTCAGGGAGGTAGAGGGAGGCGTGCTGACCTCTGGATCTGCAGGTCGAACTTCACCGACGTGTCCATCTCCGACTGCTGGTGCACGCTGAACCGGAGGCCGGCGCGGAGCTGGGGCGGGGAGGGCGGCGTCAGAGAAACCAGGTCCGTGAGTGACAGCCCAGCAGCCAATGAGAAACAGTGGCCTGGTCTTTCTGCCGCGGGAGAACCTGGGCGTGTCTTAACGGCCGATCCTTCGGGCCTTCCCAGCAAAGCTCCTTCAGGACACTGGCCGACCCCAGTGGGGCCTCGGGAACAGCCGTCATTTTTTTTTTTATATATATAGATTTTTTTTTTTTGATTGATTTTGTACAGAGAGGAAGGGAGAGAGATAGAGAGCTAGAAACATCGATGAGAGAAATCATCCATCAGCTGCCTCTTGCACAACCCCCACTGGGGATGTGCCCACAACCAGGGTACATGCCCTTGACCGGAATCGAACCCGGGACCCTTCAGTGCACAGGCCGACGCTCTATCCACTGAGCCACACCGGTCTCGGCGGGAATGACCCTTCACCTCCGTGTAATTAACACTCATCGTCCTCCCCGAATGAAAGCGTCATGGAGGGTGGGGTGAAGGGAGAGACCAACCAAAGGACTTGTGTGCACACGTATGAGCCTAACCAGTGGTCACGGACCACGGGGGGGTGGGGGTATGAGTGGGGAGGGGGGGAGGGATTGGAATGGGGGGATGAGGACAAATATGTGATACCTTAGTCAATAAAGAAATTTAAAAAAAATAAAAGTTAAAAAAAAAATGAAAACGTCAGTGTCTGTTCATTGGACGGAAGCAGCTCCGCTCAGCAATGTGCCTGCGGGATGCGATGTGCCCCCGTGCGAAGGGGCAGGGGGAGCGGATGGGTCACGAGCACAGGACGGGGTTCGGAGACACGGGCAGGGCCAGCCCGGCCTCCCCAGCTCCCAGCCTCCACACCACGCACCGCCTTCGGCAGGTGAGGCCGTTAGGAGAGGAGGGGAGGCGGCTTCGGGTCCGAGTAAAGGACACAGACAAAGGCCTTTCTCCAAACCGCCTCCCCTGTGCTCAGCCAGAGCTGGCCACCAGAAGTAACCGGCCATGGTCTAGCCCTGTGGTCGGCAAACTGCGGCTCAGGAGCCACATGTGGCTCTTTGATCCCGTGGGTGTGGCTCTTCCACAGAACACCGCAGCCTGGGCGAGTCTATCTGGAAGAAGCAGCGTTAGAAGAAGTTAAAGTTTAAAAAATTTGGCTCTCAGCCGAAACCGGTGTGGCTCAGTGGATAGAGCGTCGGCCTGTGGACTGAAAGGTCCCGGGTTCGATTCTGGTCAAGAACATGTACCTTGGTTGCGGGCACATCCCCAGTAGGGGGCGTGCAGGAGGCAGCTGGTCGATGTTTCTCTCTCACCGACGTTCCTAGCTCTCTATCCCTCTCCCTTCCTCTCTGTGGAAAATCAATAAAATATATTTTTTAAAAAACAAAACGGGGGCTCTCAAAAGAAATGTCCATCGTTGTCCTGTTGGTATTTGGCTCTGCGGACCCATGAGTCCGGACGGAAGGAGCGGTGAGTGGGAAACAGGACGAGGACAGAAGCACGCTCCGCTTGTGAACGACACCTGGTGTCAAACACGCCAGCTCTGGCCGGGCTCCGAGGTTCGAGCACCTGCCAGTCAGGGCCCCGAAATCAAAGCCCACGGAGAGGCCCCATTTTGGGGCGAAGGTTACTGCAGACAGACCCCCCCCTCCCGGGAGGGGGTGCTACCTCCTTTAGAAGTCACACCCCTGCGGTAACTGACAGCTCACCTGGGTGCCGGCCTTCATGGGGTTCCCCAGGTCACACACCACCTGGCGGGTCTGGTTCTCCGTCTTAAACGCACAGGAGAGCCTCGCCAGGGCCTGGGGCGGACAGGGAGAGAGGGTTATGAGGAGGATACATTAAGGAGAAAGAGAAGGAAAAGGGAGCCCGCAGACGCCACGAGATAACAGCCCCAGACAGGGTCCCGTGGTCAGACACTCAGGCCCTGCTGGCCGGGCAGGAGCACCGTCTGAGCAGCCGGGCGGGGCGGGGCGGGGCGGGCAGAGGCCAGGCAGGCGGGCAGGCGGGCCGAGGCTGGGCGTGCACAGCGGAAGCCCTCTGGGGGTCCTGGACGCAGACATGGAACCCCGGGTCCCGATGGCCAAGTCCGACGGCCAGGCCGGGGCAACCTCTGCCCAACCGGTTCCGGGCCCTCTGCAGGCCCTGCTCACTGCACCCGCCAGAGCCCCCGCAGGGAGGAGCGGCCAGGGGAAGGGGACAGGCACGCCGCCTGGCTGAGCAGCCTGGGGAGGGGGCTGGGCTGGGCTGGCCGAGAAGCCCGGGGCACGGAGACCGGGGAGCTCTGGGGGCACGGAGACCGGGGAGACCGGGGAGCCGGGGACACGGAGACCAGGGCACGGAGCCCGGGGAGCTGGGTCCTGGAGGCGCCCACCTCGCTGTTGCGGACGACGCCGATGAAGTCGGCCTGGGGGGGCAGGGCCACGGTGAGCTCGGCCTCATAGGCGCCCTCGCCCTGGTTCTGCGCCGTCACCATCAGGGTCAGCGGGTTGTCATCCCCGACGTAGATCTTCTTCTGGTCCCTGCGGGCGGGCGGCATGGGACCGTCAGGGGGACAGGCCGCCACGTGGCCGTCCACGGACGGAGACACCCTCCCACGTCTCCGAGTCCCCGGTTCACAGGACGCCCCCTCAGCAGGAAGAGCAGAGCCACGGTGTCTGAGCGACCAATGCCCACGCCAGGGCACGCTCCAGCGGACGCACCCCCCCGCGGAAGCCATTCATGTCTCCCGTGTCACTGACTGAGCCTCCGGGTTTAGGAAAAAACTGAACTGCTCGCTTGTCTGGATTCTGATAGGAACTCGCTGTGGCTTGTGTCTCATGCAAAGGTGGTCGGATTCCTCCCCAGGCCTGTCGCCCACAGCCAGCGGGAACTCGGCGCCCACTGCTCTGAGGCTCAGTGCGCCGGCTGGGCCGTCGCACAATCACACAGCGCCCTCCGCGGGCCAGGCCGGGCACCTCTGCCCCCGGAACTGGCCCTCACGCGGACACACCGCCCCGGGGGAGGGAGGGGACGGCCCGCCCTCGGCCACCCCGTGAGCGCGTCCCGGGCCAGCCTCACCTGTCCACGGACACCTCCAGCTTGGGCCGGCACACGTTGTCCTCGCCGCAGTCCAGGAGGATGTGAGCCTAGGAGAGAGGGCGCCTGTGTCCCTGCTCACAGGAGGGCTGGCAAACTACACGGGGAGCCGTGAACACGCATGTGCACACGTGTCTACACGGACATGGAGGTGTCAGCTCCTCCGCAGGCTGACAGACGGGGCTCGCGGCCACTTCCTTCGCGCGGGCCGGCGGACGGCCAGGGGAGGCCCGGAGGAAAGGACGCGGACACGGTGACCGCTAGCCGCGTTCGCTCCATCGCCAGGGGAGCTGTTACGGCTGGAAGAAGTGTCACGGAGAAGGGAAAGTAACGGCCGAAAATGAGGCCCAGCCAGCTCGGTGACTGAGCCTCAAACTATGGGCCAGGAGGTCACGGCTCGATTCCCGGTCAGGGCACATGGCCAGTTGCAGGCTCCACGCCCAGTGCGGGGTGCCCAGGAGGCATCCGACTCATGACTCTCTCTCATCACTGATGTTTCTATCTCTTTCTCCCTCGCCCTCCTTCCTCTCTGAAATCAATAAAAACATATACATATATATTAAAAAAAAGAGTACTTGAGATGTTAGAATGTTAGATACAGAAGAAACGACAACCAAAATGTAGAGTGAAGAATCCTATTAAAGAAGAAATATTAACTAAAAATATTAAAAAATGCAATAAAAAGAGGAAAGAAATAGGAAATGCAATTGTCATATCCGAATACGTGGGTTTTACATAAGATTTTCTAAAAATATTGTAATACAGCCTGTATGACGTTTTATCGCTTATTTGGTTTTATGAAAAGGAAGTACTACACATATATATATCTATGTGTGTGTGTGTGTGTGTGTGTGTGTAAATTTTTAAATTAAGTCAAAGATAAAACAGATATTAAACTCGTTTAGCAAAATATTAAAATACGACGTAAATTGGCGTTTGTTGTTTTCCTTGAATATTTGACTGTCTCCTGCGAGCACACCGCTCCCCCGTATCTGAGCTCTCTGTGGCTTTCAGCGTCTCTGACTGACCCTCGTGCTGCTGTGGCACAGGAGCGGCCGGCCGCCAGGGGCCCCGTGTGGCGGGCGGGCTGGTACCTGCCGGCTGAGGTTGGCGGGCGTGAACTGGTTGAGGATGGGTCGCAGGCCCGTGGCGTCGGCCGCCGTGCGGTAGTCCAGCCGGTACTCCATGAACACGGTGATCGGGGTGAGCTTGTCTCTGAACTCGGACTCGTCCTGCAAACGGAGAGGCCGGCGTCAACGAGGACTCATGCGCCCGGAGAGGCCTGAGTGCAGGACGCAGGGCAGCTGTGCGGTTCGTAACGCCACCCAGACCTCCGGAAACGGTGCTCATCCAGAGGAAAACAACCAAAACCGACTGTTCACCGGGAACACGGTCAGCTTACCATCAAAACGGATTATCGCATTCACACAAAAATTAATAAAGCGAGCACTCGCCGGGACCGGTGTGGCTCAGTGGATAGAGCGTCGGCCTGCGGACTGAAGGGTCCTGGGTTCGATTCCGGTCAAGGGCATGTACCTTGGTTGCGGGCACATCCCCAGTGGGGGTGTGCAGGAGGCAGCTGATCGATGTTTCTCTCTCATCGATGTTTCTGACTCTCTATCCCTCTCCCTTCCTCTCTGTAAAAAAAAAAAATCAATAAGATATATATTTTTTAAAATAAATTAAAAAAATAAATAAAATGAGCACTCAGATACATGCCCACCCTGGCCTGTGTGGCTCAGTGGTTGAGCATCGACCTACGAGCCAAGAAGTCACTGGTCCGATTCCCGGTCAGGGCACATGCCCGGGCTGCGGGCTCAATTCCCATCGGGGGCTGCAGGAGGCGGTGGATCAGTGATGTTTCTCTCTCATTGATGTTCCTCTCTCTCTCCGTCGCCTTCCTCTCTCTAAAATAAATAAGAACGTATTTTCTAAAAACACAGGCCCAATACTGTGACTGGAACATTCCTGCCATCCATCAGCTACCCCATGGTCCTCTCTGGAGCGCCTCAACCCTCTGACTTCCCCTGACCCCGTCCTGGGCTGGGGCCCCTCCCCTGACCCCGTCCTGGGCGAGGGCCCCTCCCCTGACCCCGTCCTGGGCTGGGGCCTCCCCGTGCTGGCCTGCAGCCGCCTGTTACCGCGTGCGTGTCTCTGAACAGCAGGCCCTGAGTTAGCCTTCCCTGTCTATTTAAAATTAGATCGTCAGATCCTGGTTTTCTTCCTTCCGTTTAACACTCTAGTTGGAATCCTCGGACCCGCAGCCAGACCCTTCTGCTCCCGCCACTGGCCCGCTCTCATGGCCCCGCACGTGTGTCCGTGTTTGCATCTTCCCGCTTTTTCTTCCGTGTTTTACAACTCTCGGATGCGGGGGTTTACATGCTCAGTGAGATTCCCTGCAGGCTGTGGGTTTTGGGTGCAATTGTGACTGAGACTGCCCTCTCAGCTTCCCTCCTGACGGTCTGTTACCAAGGCGTACAACCGCAGCTGGTTCCGGTGCTTATTTGTGCCCTGGGCTCTAACGGAGTCGTCTGTCAGTTCCGGAGTTTGTGGTGGAACCCCTAGGGCTTATAATTTTATGTTTATTTTGGAAAGAGAGGGAGGAGATACAGCATCCATGGTGAGACGCGCTGACGGGCGGCCTCCTGCACGCCCACTGGGGATCGTGCCCACACCCGGGCCTGTGCCCTCGACCGGAATCAAACCTGCGACCCCTCGGCCCACAGGCCGACGCTCTGCCCACTGAGCCACACCAGCCAGGGCTCGGGTCAGAGGTGCTAAGGAGCCTCACTTCCTCACGCGCCTTCCCGTGGACCTCACACCCGGAGACGTGCGGAGTGAGGCCGCCCGGTGAGAGGAAACGGCAGGAGGGGAGGACGGACAGCGGAGGGAGGACGGACAGCGGAGGGGAGGATGGACAGCGGAGGGGAGGACGGACAGCGGAGGGGAGGACAGACAGCGGAGGGGAGGACGGACAGCGGAGGGAGGACGGACAGCGGAGGGGAGGACGGACAGCGGAGGGGAGGACGGACAGTGGAGGGAGGACAGACAGCGGAGGGGAGGACGGACAGCGGAGGGGAGGACGGACAGCGGAGGGAGGACAGACAGCGGAGGGGAGGACGGACAGCGGAGGGGAGGACAGCGGAGGGAGGACGGACAGCGGAGGGAGGAGGACGGACAGCGGAGGGAGGAGGACGGACAGCGGAGGGGAGGACGGACAGCGGAGGGGAGGACGGACAGCGGAGGGGAGGACGGACAGCGGAGGGGAGGACAGCGGAGGGGAGGATGGACAGCGGAGGGAGGAGGACGGACAGTGGAGGGGAGGACGGACAGCGGAGGGGAGGACAGCGGAGGGGAGGATGGACAGTGGAGGGAGGAGGACGGACAGTGGAGAGGAAGACGGACAGCGGAGGGGAGGACGGACAGCGGAGAGGAGGACAGACAGCGGAGAGGAGGGAGGACGGACAGCGGAGGGGAGGACAGACAGCGGAGAGGAGGGAGGACGGACAGCAGAGGGGAGGACAGCGGAGGGGAGGACGGACAGCGGAGGGGAGGAGGATGGACAGCGGAGGGGAGGACGGACAGCGGAGGGGAGGACGGACAGTGGAGGGGAGGACAGTGGAGGGGAGAATGGACAGTGGAGGGAGGAGGACGGACAGCGGAGAGGAAGACGGACAGCGGAGGGGAGGACGGACAGCGGAGAGGAAGACAGACAGCGGAGAGGAGGGAGGACGGACAGCGGAGGGGAGGACGGACAGCGGAGGGAGGAGGATGGACAGCGGAGGGAGGAGGACGGACAGCGGAGGGGAGGACAGACAGCGGAGGGGAGGACGGACAGCGGAGGGGAGGAGGACGGACAGTGGAGGGAAGAACGGACACGGAGGGAGGACGGACAGCGGAGGGGAGGACGGACAGCGGAGGGAGGACGGACAGCGGAGGGGAGGACGGACAGCGGAGGGAAGGAGGACGGACAGCAGAGGGGAGCACAGACCCAGAGGGAGGAGCACAGACCGGGAGGGAGGAGCACAGACCGGAGGGAGGAGCGCAGACCGGGAGGGAGGAGCGCAGACCGAAGGGAGGAGCACAGGCCGGGGGGAGGAGCACAGACCCAGAGGGAGGAGCACAGACCGGAGGGAGGAGCGCAGACCGGGGGGAGGAGCGCAGGCCGGGGAGCCTCACCCGCAGGTACGCCACCAGCTCCTCGCACTGCAGGCGGCCGCCGCGGGACACGGTCATGTTCTTGGGGTGGCCGGGGGACCTGCTGTGGAGGAACAGCGCTCGGCGGATGGCGCCCTTCTGCTTGAGCTTGTCCAAGAGAAGCTCCACCTGGAAGTCTGCACGGACCGGAGGGTAAAGCCAACGGCCCCGCAGACAACCCACCCAGCCCCGCCCCCGGGCCCCACAGACAACCCACCCCCAGCCCCCTCCCCCGGGCCCCGCAGACAACCCACCCCCAGCCCCGCCCCCGGGCCCCGCAGATAACCCACCCCAGCCCCGCCCCCGGGCCCCGCAGATAACCCACCCCAGCCCCCTCCCCAGGGCCCCGCAGACAACCCACCCCCAGCCCCGCCCCCGGGCCCCGCAGACAACCCACCCCCAGCCCCCTTCCCCGGGCCCCGCAGACAACCCCACCCCCAGCCCCCTCCCCCGGGCCCCGCAGACAACCCACCTCCTGCCCCCCAGATACCCCCGCCCCCTCCCCGGCCCCTCGGACACTCCCCCCCGGCCCCAAGGACACCCCCGGCCTGGTGCTGCCCTCACACGCCAGGCTCACCCTTCCCGCACCCCGACACCGTCTCCTCTGTGAGGGCCTCCTCTCACCCCCACGGGGCCTGCCTCCCCGTGAACACCATGCACCACCACACGCAGCAGCACGCAAACCAGAAACACAACACGCACCAGCCCCCTGTGACCCCCAGCCCCCCAGTGGGACCCCCGGCCCCCCAGTGTGACTCTCAGCCCCCCAGTGGTACCCCCGGCCCCCCAGATCCCCCCAGTGGGACCCCTGGCCCCCAGCCCCCAGAGGGACCCCCGGCCCCCGGTGGGACCCCCAGCCCCCCAGAGGGACCCCCGGCCCCCAGTGGGACCCCCAGTCCCCAGTGGGACCCCCAGTCCCCAGTGGGACCCCCGGCCCCCCAGCCCCCAGAGGGACCCCCGGCCCCCGATGGGACCCCCAGCCCCCAGTGGGACCCCCAGCCCCCAGTGGGACCCCCGGCCCCCAGTGGGACCCCCAGCCCCCGGTGGGACCCCCAGCCCCCAGTGGGCCCCCGGTGGGACCCGGACACTCACTCAGCTTCGGGGGCAGCGTGCCTTTGCCGTCCGCCCGCAGGCAGAACCTGACGTTGAAGCTGCGGGAAGAGGACACGGTCCGTCACCCGGGCAGGCAGCGCCCGCACACGCAAAACACGCCAACCTCTGCCTCACACCGTGCCCTGCGGAGGGTCCGTCCGTCCGTCTGTCTGTCTGTCTGTCTGTCTAACGTGCTGAACCCGGACACCGGGCAGCCCCGCAGCCGCTGCCCGCCGTCGGCCCGTCAGCCCGCTCCCTCCTCCCCGCTCCGGCCGGAGCCAGGAGCCGGGGTCCCCGAAGTGGGGCGCTCCGTGACCGGCAGCACGTGGGCCAGGTCCCTCCTCACTGAGCTATACTTACTCTGACGTGCAGGAGAAAGACACTGGGTCTCCATTTATCTTAACATGTTGTAAAGCAACATACGTCAGCTTAAAGAGAGAAACCTTAAGCAAACTACAAATACAAGCAGAATGAAAACATAGCAAAGTCATGCACTGTAAGAATAGCATAAAAATACCTGGCCAAGCCTCTCTATGAAGCTTTCAGAGGAGAAAAGAAAAACAGAAAAAAAAAAAAAAGAATAGCATAAAAATATGGAGACTTGAGAAACCCTAAACTATAGAAGAATTCAAACGTTAAATTTTTTAATTAATTTTTTTTCTTTAAAAACTAGTAAGAGAACAAGTGAGAGACTGGTATATTAGAGCAAAATAATATTTTTTCATACAGCCACTCAGGTATTAAATCTGAAAAAGATCATACCTGTTAAAAATTAAAATGTTCATGGGTCTTTCTTAGAATTAAATATAAATGAATTCTGAGATCTTATTAGCTTTTCCTTCTTTTTTAATATATTCACTGAGCATATACAGTAGTTTTCGGCCAGGCCGGTGTGTCTCAGTGGTGAGCGTTGACCTATGACCCAGGAGGTCACAGTTTGATTCCTGCTCAGGGCGCTGGCCCGGGCTGCAGGCTCCATCCCCACTGTGGGGCGTGCAGGGGGCAACCAACCGTGATTCTCTCTCATCACTGATGTCTGTATCTCTCCCTCTTCCTTTCTCTAAAACAGCGGTTCCCAGCCTTTCTAATGTCGTAACCCACAGGTTGAGAACCGCCAGCAGGATCGCCGAAGATCTTCGGAAAACACAGATATTCACATTATGATTCATAACAGCAGCAAAATCACAGTTATGAAGTAGCAACGGGAATAATGTTATGGTTGGGGGTCACCAAACATGAGGAACTTATTAAAGTGTCACAGCATTAAAAAGGTTGAAAACACACACACACACACACACACACACAAACTTTACCCGCGTCTTTAACATATTCTACAGTTTTCTACAGATCTTTCTGGAACGATATTTCTATAACCCAATGGACGACGTGGTAAGAGAGCAGACAGATGAAATCTGCATTGGCACTGTCACCCCTACCTTCACTGTCGGCTGTTTTTATATTATTTATAACGACTGCACCACAGTCAGAACAAGGACCGTAACCACCACAGCACAGCGAACGCTCTCACCAGGACACTTTGAGGTCCGTCCCGGGCAGCGGGCAGGTCTTGTTGTCTTGGTTCAGGATGCTTGGGTAGACCTCCAGGCTGGCATGGACGGTGATGACCGGCCTGGCTCTGGGGGAGGGAGAGGGGGAGAGAGAGGGCGAGTGTTTACAGTGCTGGGCAGACTGAGCATGTCGGGCTCACACCCACTCCCAGGGCAGAGGAAAGACAAGAACACAACCTCAGAACGAACGGCCACTGTCCCCGCACCCAGGGCTGCCGGATTCCGGCAGGCGAGGCCCGTGACCGGCAAAGTCCTCAGCCCCAGGCAGCATGGGACAATCAGCCACACTCTCCGAACTCTGCCGTGAAAGCAGGACAGGGAAGCCAGCCGTGCGCCACGGACCTCACACACGAACGCGCATGCACGCACACACACACACAGCGGAGAAATGAGGGCCGTGCGCCATCCGTGCTGTTTTGAGGATCTAAGATCCATGCCACATGTAACGTCAGTGCGACACGGGGAAAAATCCACGTTCAAAGGATGCGCGCACGCTCGCACACACGTTATTTTAATGGCTCGTGTGTTTCTGATTCTATACACTAATCTATATATATAAAAGGATATAAAGGTATATAAAAGGATAATATGCTAAATGTCCAACTGTTGGACTGTTCAACAGGTAGCTATGACACACAATGACCACCAAGGGGCAGATGGTCCATGCACAGGCATGGAAACATGGAACAGAATAATGAATCTGAGAGGAAGAGGGGGAGGGGGAAGGTGGGAAGAGATTAACCAAAGATCTTATATGTGTATCAGAGGCCTGGTGCATGGATTCGGGCCCTGGGGGAGTCCCTCAGCCCTGTCTGCGGGGATCGGGCCGAAACCAGCAGTCTGACATCCCCCGAGGGGTCCCGGATTGTGAGGGTGCAGGCCAGGCTGAGAGACCCCACAGTGCATGGGTCTGCACACTGGGCCTCTAGTAAACTAATAACGAGCCTGAGAAGAGACTTTTTTATTTTTATTTTATCTATGCCCTCTTAAAATTATTTGAATGTTTATCACTTGCATGTATTACTGCATTAACGGCCATTTTAAAAACAAACAGGGCCCAGCTGGCGCGGCTCAGGGGTTGAGCATCACCCTATGAACCAGGAGGTCAGGGTTCGATCCCGGATCAGGGCACATGCCTGGGCTGTGGGCTCCATCTCCAGTGTGGGACGTGAGGCAGCCGATCCATGACTCTCTCTCATCCTGGATGCTTCTCTCTCTCCCCCTGAGAGCCACAGTCCCGTTCCCCCAGCTCCAGCCCATCAGCCTCGGCCCACTCCCAGCCTGTGCTCTCGCTGTGGACGGTGAGCACCTTCCTCTCCCTGGGCGGCGAGAGGATGCCCGAGGGCAGGGGGGACGGGCACGGAGAATGGCTGGGACGTGCAGGAGGCTGGGAAACACGGCGTGGGCTCACACGTTGCCTGAGCCACGGCGGTCCCGGACGCCGTTCCACGCGGCCTTTGTGGTCAGAACGTGACACAAACACCACGTTAGCCTCCCGCCTCTCCGCGGAAAATGCCAGTTCCTATAACCTGGGGGGATGTTTAAAAGGTGGGAGACTCTCTAGACACGATTTCAAGAACGGAGAGGGAAAGCCTGCAGGCTTTCTGAAATTGAGAACACCTGCAGCTCCCTCTACTGGGACTCTCCTCTGTAAGGACTACCTGCCTGTGGTAACTCTTAACTGGAACGAACAAACTGCCGTCGCTTCAAGAGAAGTAAGCTGAAGCTAGAACCCGGGACTTCACCGCACACGCCCCGGTAATGCAGAACAGAAGTGGCCGTGGGAGCATGCTCACCTGTACAACACGGCTCGGTCCACTCCAAACGCTCCCACAATCAAGTCTTAGAGAGAGCAGAAAAAAGTGTTAATGATGATGATGGTTTTTTAAAACTCACATGCCATTCCACACAACTGTCAGTACACACAGTCAGGATCCAAACACCGTCTCCGACCCCCCTTCGAGAGGCTGCTCAGGATGACCTTTAAGGCCACAGTTTGAACATTCTAAAGGGGCTCCTACCGATGACAAATGCTCCTCATACAACTCGTCCCTCCTCCAGGCCGCAGCCTGCTCGTGGGCGCTCAGTTAACCAGCAAAGCGGGGGCACAGCCCCACACACACGGACCACGGAGGGAACCACTGTGTGGACGCCTGTGGGGTCCACGGCACAAACATCTTTTCCTTGTCTCTTATTTTTCTAACCAAAACCAAAGAGCACATTACCTACACATAGAATACTTAGCACGGACAGCAGGCAGCACTCACATAGACACAGGCAGAATGCACCCGTTTTCATATGTAGGAGGTACGAAAGACTCACAATTTGAAAAAAAAAAAAAATGCTGTCACAGCTCTCTCTCAGTGTAACAAGCTGGATGTGAGGAACCCCCTTCCAGGCAAAAAAGGACTTAAAAAAAAACCCTAAAGACAGGCAGACTGCATTACATAAAAACCAAGAACGTCTGTTGCTCAAAAAAGCAAACGTGACAAACTTTCCTGTCCCCGTAAGAAATACACGGGGACAGGAAACAGTAGGTGTACGGCTACGTGCATAGGAGGCACAGAGTTCATTCTCATACTATTATTTATTATTGTTGTTATTTTCCACAAGGACAACTGTAAATCTATCTTTCTCTTAGTGAATAGCCTAAAACATGCTATTTTAAGGCACCTGCCGCAAGTTTAAAAAAATGAATGAAAGAAAAGCATCCCAATAAAAGAGAAAAAAGTACGTAAAAGAAGAAATTCACAAAAGTAATCAGATGCAAATGAACGAAACGCTCACCCTCACTGATAACCAAAACAGAAAGCTAAGACACAATGCCGTTCCCGCCTGACACACCAAGTTACTCCACAGGGAACAGAAGGGGACTCCCGACGTGGGAAAGATTGAGGAAAGCACCTCCCCCGCTGCTGCCAGTGGCTTAGGAAGTGGCACACCTGCGTTCAGCGGGGCTGTCGCTGACAGTGAGCATCAACGAACACCGTGCTTCCCTTTGACAAAACAATCCTCAACCTTTGTCTAATAATGAAAAAATGGGGGGAAATAAAAATAAGGTGTACACACACACCAGAATTATATACAAGAATATAAATGCCCCCAAATAAGGTAAATGCAATAAAGTCATTTGATAAAATGAAAAATATAAAGTTCATATTTTTTAAGAAAAATTAATAACATGGGGAAACATTTCTGATACTTTAAGTGAATAAAATATGCTATTAGTAGTGCATAAAGCATAATTCTATTTTGTTCATAAATGTGTATGAATGCATTGGAAGAGATTGCAAAATATGTTCTGCTGTATTTTCTAGAATTTCTATAAACACACTGAGTGGCCAGATGATGATGATCTCTGAACGCATAGTAATCTGGCCACTCAGTGTATATATATATATTCTGGTGCATGAATTTGTGCATGGGTGGGGTCCGGCCAGCCTGGCCAGAGGTAGGGGATGTGAGCGGCTGGCCGGCCTGCCTGCTGGTCTAACTCCTGGTGGAGGGGACAATTTGCATATGAGCCTTTTATTCTACAGGATATACACTGAGTTGCCAGATGGTTATGTGTTCAGAGATCATCATCATCTGGCCACTCTGTGTATCTTGCACTTATAACCAGAAAATTCTTGAGCTAACAAGACAGCGAGAAGAACCAGCTTCCTGTCCTGTTGCTAAGAGCACTGCATCAGACTGGCCCACTGAGCTCCGAGACCTGTCCCGGCCACAGAGGCAGCTACATGGCCACACTACCCTCCGTCTGAAGAGCAGACCGGCTCTAGTCCTCGGTCTGTCACAATGACTCCGAAGTCACAGGAGCCCGGAGAAAGATGTCCCTGTATCCACTGGCTCCAACCAGTGGGCGGGTTGGGCCAGCTCCTTTCTGAGTCTCTCTTCTCCAGAAAGAGGTGATGGGCTGAGAAAGCGCGCCTTCTTCAGACAATTACACGAAATAACGTGTTTGTTAAAATCACAATGAGTGGTCCCGTCCACAAAAATGCTAGGTCACTGAAAACTAAAAGGCCCTGGCCAGTCTGGCTCAGTGGATAGAGCGTTGGCCTGTGGACTGAAGGGTCCCGGGTCTGATTCCAGTCAGGGCACATGCCAGGTTGTAGGCTTGATGCCCAGTGTGGGGCATGCTGGAGGCAACCGATCCATGACTCTCTCATCATGGATGTTTCCATCTCTCTCTCCCTTCCTCTCCGACATCAATAAAA
Source organism: Pipistrellus nathusii (assembly GCA_963693515.1). Taxonomy (NCBI): domain Eukaryota; kingdom Metazoa; phylum Chordata; class Mammalia; order Chiroptera; family Vespertilionidae; genus Pipistrellus; species Pipistrellus nathusii. The sequence continues at coordinate 889,272 of OY882865.1, read as the reverse complement.
TACGTCTATTTTTTCAGACACAGAAGGATGGCTGACGCTGAAACCTCAGAAGGAGCATTCGGCTGCGTATCACTTCTCGGACTTTCCCTCACAGGCTCAGCGCAGGAAGCTCGGAGTCTGCGGTTTGGCTGGAAACGCCCAGAAACAGCGGCCTTTCCTTCCAGCCCGGGGCAAGGAGAAGGCCACCCACCACGTGTGCCCGGCCGGCACGGGAGATCCCAGACTGGACAGACGCGGTGTCCATGCGGGACCATGTGGGACCGTGTGCCCGGCCGGCACGGGAGATCCCGGACCGGTGAGCGCCGTGTCCCCGCGGCCCGTGTGCCCGGCCGGCGGCTCTGCCTCCGGGGCGCACGCACCTGGGTACCCGTTGCGGTCGATGTCCGTCTGGCCCTTCATGGCGTAGCCGAAGCTGGGCGGCATGGTCCGGGCGGCCCAGCGGCCCTCCAGCGCCTGGGACGGCGCCGCGCTCAGGCCGGTGGCACGGCCGTTGAAGACGTACACCACGCCCCTGCGGTCCTCGCCGCCGTACGGGGCGGCGATGGCCACGTCTGCGGGAGGGGAGGGGAGGGGGGGAGGGGGAGGGGAGGGGGGGAGGGGGAGGGAGGGGAGGGACGGGGAGAGAGAGGCAGTCAGTGGGGCTCACTCCCTAACGCAGCCCCGGGTTCGAGGACTGGTGCAGCCCTGGGTGGAGGTGACAGGGACACGGAGGCAGACGCTCCGGGTCTGACCTTGGACGAGCCTGTTAGCCTTTCGGGACCTCACGCTCCTCGTCCTTCAGTGGAGGGAGGGGAGGGCCAACATCCCAGCTAACGGGCGAGGTTTGGGGTTTTTTTTTTTTCCCCTTAAGCAAAAGTGAATCTGGCTTGGAAACTTAAAAATCAGAAATTCATCGTGGTCTTGCTCAGCTTACACTGAAATAACGTAAACCAATAAACGTCTAGAATTCTAAAAAAAAAACACAAAAAAACTAAAGCAAAACCACCAGGCCCTCATTATGACCTTCCTATTTTACAAACGGTCCTCCCCTCCCCCTGCGGTGCCGCCCTGGGCACGCCCCCACCGTGCCTGGCCCTGGGAGAGGGGAGGAAGTTTTCTCTTCGTTTATAACGTCCTCTGAATGGTCAGGGGACGACCCCTACGTGCTGTAGATACACACACTGGCAGTCCTGCAGCCTGCGGCTTTCAGAAAGGGCTTTCGTAGTGTCATTATTATATTTTAAATCTTGGTCCAGTGTAACCTACATTTCATCCTATATAATAAAAGCCACCTTAAGTCTTTAAAAAACGCCTACAGCGACTGATTAGACTATTAAACGTGCGGTTCTACCACAGGGAGCTCATTCCTTTTACAGCCTCCCTCGGTCACAACCAAGGGACAGCGTTAAAGGTGTCCACAGCCGACCCAGCTCTGAGTGTGGGTGACAGCCTGGGCCCGGGGGCCTGGGAGCGTGTTTTCCTGCTTGTCTGCTTGTCCCCGCGGCGGGCACAGGGGGCACTGCCAGCCGGAGGCTCGGGGCGGGCCGGGAATGGGCCCTGCGCTCCCTCGGGCAGGAAGAGGAAGCAGCGCCAGGGAATCCGTATCTGAGTGAGCTCCCGATGTTGGAACCGCCCCGTTTAATAATCTAACATCTGAACCGTCTGCTCTGGCTTTTAAGGGGAAAGCACGTCACGCTGAACCTGGGAATCTGACCCCGTCACTCACGTCCTCCCCGGAAGGAGCTGCTGGGCGGGGCGGGGGGCAGGTCTCCCAGGGCCCGAACCCGAGCCCCTGCACCCCGCCCCCCGCCCCGCGGGCCGGGCCTCACCGTTGAAGCCGTCCTGGTCCAGGTCGCCCAGGGGCGCGATGGCGCTGCCGAAGCGCGCGAAGACCTCGGAGCCGTGGAGCCGGGCCGCGCGGAAGCCGCCCGCCGGCCGCTGCAGCGCCACCAGCACCTGCCCCACCTCCTGCAGCTTCCCGTCCGCGCCGCGGTCCATGAACAGCGGGGCGCCCACCAGCACGTCTGCCAGGCTGAGAACAGGCCCCCATCTTGTCACTCCCCCCCACCTCCCAGCCAAGACCATCATTCCACACCCCGTGCCCCGCCCACTCTCCAGGAAAAAAAACTACAAAACATCACTCTCCTTCCTGTCAGCGGGCGGCAAACCCATCAGTCACCAGAGCCAAACACCAACAGGACAACGACTGACTGACGTTTCTCTGGAGAGCCACCTTGTTTAAACTTAAACTTCTCCTAACGCCACTTCTTCCACACAGACGCGCCCAGGCCGTGGTGCTTTGTGGAAGAGCCACACTCAGGGGGCCAGAGAGCCGCATGGGGCTCGCGAGCCGCGGTTTGCCGACCACGGCTACATTTGATCAAAGCCTTTAAAAGGAATGATGAGAGTTGGCAGGGAGGGGGGAGGTGAACTCACATGTGTACACGCATGGCCCATGGACTGGACAATGGGGGGGGGCCTGGGGGGACAGGGGGGCTGGGAGAGGTCAGAGGGGGGACGGGGAGAGGTGAGGGGGAGCATGGGGCGTCAGGAATACTTTGAACAACAGGATGTTAACAGATAAAACTCAGAGGAGCCTGTGTTCTTGACACGGCTGCTCAGACCCTCAGACCCGGCTCCCCGAACACAAGACGGGAGCACAGGGCCAGGAGGCAGAAGGAAGGTTAGTCTCAGGAAAGCGGGCGTAAGCGCGGACGAGCCGAGTCTGCAAACACAGTTCTCACTCACTCATCCCCGTTGATGTCTGTGGCGGCGACGGCGAATCCGAAATAGGCCGCCATCTGTGAGGATCGAGAGGACAGGTTACCGGCTGTGACACAGCCAGAGGGGTTTCCCCCGCACACAGCGCGTCCTCTACACGCCTCCTCACGTTCACCCACCCACACGCTCCCTCAGGCTCCAAACATGTCTGTCCTGGATTCTGAGCAGAGCGTGTCCCGTGTGCACCATTTCAGCGACTGTGCCTCAGACAGCCCGGCCGGCTGGCTCAGGGGTTGAGCGTTGACCTAGGAACCAGGAGGTCACGGTTCCAGGTCAGGGCACAGGCCCGGGGTGTGGGCACCATCCCCAGTGTGGGGCGTGCAGGAGGCAGCTGATCCATGATTCTCTCTCATCATGAATGTTTCTCTCTCCCCATCCCTTCCTCTCTGAAACCCATAAAAAATATTTAAAATAATAACAACGCTGCACACGGGAGCCCCAGGCTGCCTAAGGGTCCTAATGCGAAGCCGAGGTTCCCACAAAGAGCTGAGGAGAAGCTGCCTGCACACAGGAGGGTCATGTCTGCACACGGGAGGATCATGACCGCACACAGGAGGATCATGCCAGAAGCCCATTTCAGCATCTCAGAGTGGCTAAGGGCATTTCCCCAGGCCTGAAAAGGATGCATAAATTGATTGTTTGCTGCCAGACAGCTGAGGGCACTTCAATCTCCACGGTATTGCCTCCTGTTGGCCAAACACTTGAGCAGCTGAGGGCAATTCCCCAGTCTGACGATGGATTCCGTGCCAGCCCTACCCTCTGATGTGTGTATCTCCACCTTGCCTTAGGACAAATTGTGTTAATAAAAAGCAAGGGGTCCTGAGACAAGGAGAACTTGGTTCCTTTAACTAAATCTTCTCTGACTCTCCCCAATACGCCTTTCAAAATTATGTTTCCTCTCTGGACTCTTATTTAGGCACAGCCCTTCTCCAGATTGCTGAACCCTTCTAGATGCCGGATCAAGACCACCGACAGGATCTTGCCTGTACAGGAGGGTCATGACTGCACACAGAAGTATCATGACTGCACATGGGGGGTCATGGCTGCACACTGGGGGATCATGCCTACACATAGGAGGATCGCACACACACACAGGAAGGCCATGCCTACGCACAGCAGGATCATGCCTGCACGCAGGAGGGTCATGTCTGTACATAGGAGGGTCATGTCTATACATAAGAGGATCGTGTCTGTGCATAGGAAGAGGGTCGTGCCTGCACACTGGAGGGTCATGCCTGCACACAGCAGGATCATGTCTGCGCACTGGAGGGTCATGTCTGCGCACTGGAAGGTCATGTCTGCACACAGGAGAAGCTGCCTGAGGTGAGGAAGCCGCCCCAGCACAGAGGGACCCCTGCACCCCAAGGGCAGAACACTCACTCCCTGCTGAGCAGCAGCCCTGGCTGTCCCCCAGGGGAAGAGGCTCGGGGACCAGGGCCCAGTCCCTCGCGATCAACCCTCCAGGAGGCCAGCCATCCCAGCTGAGCGGGACGTGGGCCTGAGCTGGGATCCGAGATGGGACAGCTCTTCCCTGCCGTTACCCCCAGGAGTGGACCACAGGGTCACGTAAAGGGCACAGACCCGCCTCAGAGGGAGGGTAAGTTGTCAGCATGAGAAAGGATGTTTCTGGTTTGTCTGTGAGTGGCTTGATTCTGCATTTCCTTTTTTAAAACCAACTAGCTTAACATGCAATTAGAAAGAATTTGCTCAAAAAATTACTTTGGTGAAAGCAATATGAAGTAATTAAAGCCCATTTTACATCTGTAGTGTTGGTTACTGACCAGTACTTATTACATAGTGAATATCACACCGTTAGGATTTGCCCAGAAGAGCTGTGAGACCTTCGGAGACGCTGACAGTAAGATGTTAAGTGGAAAACACGATGTAAAGGCGTACCTGCTCACCAGTGAAATTGTACAGGGAGGACATGTTCTTCCCATCGTAGATATACACCTTCGGGGAAACAGAAGGAGATGAGATGCGGGAAAAGTTAAGAGAGCCCAGATCTTTGTAAAAAAAAAAACATCTTTAGCTTTCCTACCATCCCCAAAGTCCTCGCTGCTCTCGGAACTCCGGAAACAAAGTCTGAAAGAAAAAGCCCGATTACTCATTTTTAAGACAACACGGGACACCAGAGGAGGAAGGGGCGTGTCAGAGACTGTGGCTCCGTTGTGTAACAGAAGATAAGGAAGAGATTTTCTAAAGAATCAGGATCCGTAGCCAGGGACCCGGTGTGCTTCAACCACAGAATCAAACGTGAACAAACAGACTCAGGAGTGCCCTCTGACACACACACACACACACACACACACACACACACACGGGTGATCCGGCGGAAAAGGCAGGAGACAAAGTGGCTGAAGAATGAAGCAAAGCCCTGGCCCGCGTGGCGCAGGGGTAGAGCGTTGGCCTATGAACCAGGAGGTCAGGGTTCAATCCCCGGTCAGGGCACAGGCCCGGGTTGCGGACTCGATCCCCAGGAGGCAGCCGATCCACGATTCTCTCTCCTCATTAACGTTTCTCTCTCTCTCTCCCCCCGTCTCCTTTCCTCTCCAAAGTCAATAATACATTTAAGAAAAAGGTAAGAATGAAGAAAAACTATATTTACAGGATTGAAAACCAGCAAATGAAATAGAACAGAGGTGGCTGCTACCCAGAACTGGATCTGCATCGGGGCAGGTCTGCAGCCCCTGATGGGCTGAGGGATTATGGGGAGAGTGGGGGACAGAGGGTGGGGTGAGGGGAGGGTGGGGTTTCAGGAGGGTGGGGGACAGAGGGTGAGATGAGGGGAGGGTGGGGGGACAGAGGGTGGGGTGAGGGGAGAAGGCAGTGAGGGAAGGGTGGGGTGCAGGGGGGGAGGGGAAGAGGGTGCCGATGGGCCTGAAGGAAGGTGCAGGGCCCCCCCCCCCGCCCCCCCGGGACTGCCTCAGAGCGAGGAGGACGGAGCCACGGAAACACAGCGGGACCTGGTCCCTCGAACTTATTAATTTGTTCCAGAAGGCCGTCCTGGCAGCGATTTGATCGAAAACGTGTTTGAAAAAGGGTGAAACGCAGCTCGCGCTGACCCTACCGTCCACGCCATCGCCGTTGAAGTCGCCGACCGCCACGGAGTAGCCTGCACGGGAAAGAGGGGGCATCAGCGTGCCCGCCGGGCCCAGCGCGTCCTCCGCGGCCGGCCTCCCGGGGCAGCGCCACGTGGGCACGAGGAAGGCGCCTTACAGGCTGGCTATCCGGGACTCTTCTCGGCAAACCAGCCTGTCACCAGCTCACGGAGCTCCTGGGAACGCACCCGCACAGCACATCACACAGCAGCGACGCGGGGCCCGTTTCCTCGGCCGGCCACCACCGGGTCTGCCGTGTGCACGTGGCTGAGTGAGCCCGGGCAGGGGAGGGGAGGGCGGGCCCCCGTGACTGCGAACGCCACCCCCCACCCCCACATTCAATACCGGAGCCAGGCCCCTGGGCATGAGCTCAGAACAGCACGTTGTGAGTGAGGGGCTTCTCACAGCGAGGGGGCCTCTCCGTGCCTGAGTTCCTTTATTTTATATAAAGCTGGAGGCCCCGTGCATGGAATTCGTGCAAAGGTAGGGTCCCTACGCCTGGCAGGTGACCAGGGCCGAGCTGCAGGGTGACTGACTGGTGGGCGACTGGGAGGCCCCCACGGGCACTACCTGGGCTGGCCTGGGACTGCCTGCTCACCAGCCCAGCTCCCACCGCCACCGCCAGTCACCTCCCAGTGGGAGGACTGTCAGGGCAATAGGAGGGCCCCTGCTGGCACCCACCTTGGCTGGCCCGGCGCCACCCGCTTGCTGCCCCTACCCCCTGCCACCACCACTGGGGGTAGCTCCTGCGTTGAGCGTCTGCCCCCTAGTGTCTGCATCATAACAACCAGTCATTCTGCCCATCATTCTATTCTGCTGGACAATCGATTTGTGTATTAGGCTTTTATTCTATAAAATGGGAACAAGTACAGTGCACGCAACAGACTTCTTGTGAGGATTCAGTGAGTTAAGACTGAAATCCAGTAGCCTGATGTTACCTGCTATTGACATCACAGTCTAAGCCAGTGGCCGGCAAACTCACCAATCCACAGAGCCAAATACCAACAGCACAACGATTGACATTTCTTTGGAGAGCCGCATTTTTTAAACTTAAACCTCTAACACCTCTTCTTCAACACAGACTCTCCCAGGCCGTGGTGTTTTGTGGAAGAGCCACACTCAAGGGGCCAAAGAGCCGCCTGTGGCTCACGAGCTGCAGTCTGCCGACCACGGGTGTAAATGATCATGCTCTTAGATTTCAGTTACGGAAATGTAACATAACCATTTGGAATTACATGCCCCTCACGTTATAAAAGGAACACAGACACCTGAGTCTGTTTCACAGGAGAGTTCCCTACGGAAAGCAGCAGCTGCCAGTCCACTCAAGTCCAGGACTCGAACCCGCGTTGGCTCCACCTACCCAGGTAGCTGTCGTCGAAGACGGCCTGGGCGGTCCGCGTCGCCAGCTGGTTGCTGTATTTGACGCTGTACACCTTGGGGTCGTATTTAGAGACAATTTCTGCCACTTGGTCCGAGATGAGCTGGCCTGGAACAGAGAGGAAACAGTCACTTCCCGACACGAGCTGCACAAAAAAACAGCTTCGATGTTATTATTTCCAACAATGAGCCGTCAGTGCCTCTCCTTCACAACCTTAAACCTGAAACTGGATTTCATCGTTAAGCCACCAGTATTTATGTTCCCTCTAGTACACACACAAAATTGGTCTCTGCTAATAAACAAAATTTTCTGAATAGAGACTTTGTCTTAATTCCCTAAAAGAAAGAAAAAAATCAATGTTAAATAAATGGAATAAAATCAAGGGCTATTTTCCAACAAAACTGGCCAGCCAGGTCTAGGGGCCCTACCTGACCATGAATTTTGTGCCCTGGGCCTCTAGTGCTCTATTATGTAATATACTATCTAAATAAGACACTATAAATACTGTCTTACAGTCCTTTAACAGACACTGTGTAGCTGGTAAGTAATGTGTATGTCCTCTGAATGACTATAAAGTCCCTGTTTATTCACATATGGCTCTTTCTCAAAACCGAGTTATTCGCTGCTGAAGTGTAGGCACATTTTTGGGAACACCTTGTGGGTTGTATTTTCCTGTTTCTTTTTTTTTTTTTTTTTTAATATGTATTTTATTGGTATTTCACAGAGAGGAGGAAGGGAGAGCGATAGAGAGCTAGAAACGTTGATGAGAGAGAAACATCGACCAGCTTCCTCTTGCACACCCCCCACCGGGGATGTGCCCGAAACCAATGTACATGCCCTTGACCGGAATCGAACCTGGGACCCTCCAGTCCGCAGGCCGATGCTCTACCGCTGAGCCAAACCGGCTTCAGCTTTCCTGTTTCTTTCTAAGTGAAATAAGCCAGTCTGAGAAAGACAGCATCACGTGATCTCACATGCGGAGTCTGATGAACAAAATGAACTGACAACAGACGGACAGACGGACACGCCTCCATGTGGGGGTGAGGGGAGGAGGAGAGAGAACCCAAGAACATACATACACGGCCCATGGACACAGGCAACGGGGGGAGGAGACCTGGGGGAGGGGGTTAGGGCTGGGCAGAGAGCAGTCAAGGAGGGAAAGGGAGACATCTGTAATGCTATCAACAATGATATATATATACATTAAAATAACTGATTTGAAATCTCACAGGAGCACGCTGAGACCAGTGGGTGTGATCAGCACGGTCATTAGTGGGCGATGTGAACCACATGACCTACCTTGCCAGTAGAAGCTCCCAGGGCCGCCCAGGAGCACTCTGTCCGCCTGGATTAAAGCAAACAAAACGAGGTATTTAGAAGCAGGAAGCTTTCAACACGGGAGCAGTGACATGCACGTGAGAGTGCCATCTTTGCACATGTATGAACGGAACATGGGTACACGGACATTAAAGAGAACAGAATCGTAAATCGCAGACGCATCCACCTGTGTCTCAGGCATTCCCAAGGTACCCTATCTAAAACACACCAGAAATGAGAAGCTGTCATAGATCCACTGACTGATAACAGACATAACACCACACCTACAGGTCCCGTGGACCGGGGCTGCCTCACAGACTGGGTTCGAACGTCATCACAGGGTTACAACACGGAAAACAGTCACTCCTCACTACTGCCTACTGCATCTGTGAGGACACGGCCATGTCCTTCCTAAGACCCTCACACATGCTTCACCCTCCGGGGTCACTCTCCGGCCGGGGAGTCTGCATGAAACCAGCGGCCCGGGCAGAGCAGCAGAAACACGACCCTTAGTTTTACCCACGACAGGGAGGGAGGCGGGCTGGACTTACTTTCGTGAAATCGATGCTGAATCCTCCTTGACAGAAGCCCTGTCCGTCAGCGTCAATATTTTCTTTAAAAAAAAAAAAGACTGGAAATGGACACAAGCCCCAAACACACCCCCGAGAACAGCCCTGACATCACCGTGATGATGGGACCGCGCCCCGTCTCCCTCACGCGGGCTCTCACTCACGGAGCCGCCACCACACGGACACGGCACACGCGTGTTCTCGCCGCGAGGACCAGAGAGGAAAGGCCCAGCCATTCGCCAGGCAACGAAGATGCCGGCTTTCAGACATCTTACTTTAACCACAAACCACAGCACACTTAGATTTTATCTCTCTCTCTCTCTCTCTCTCTCTCTCTCTCACACACACACACACACACACACACATACACACGCGCGCACACGCTACCCAACACGCACCCATGTAACAAAAGCAATCCCACAAAACACTGTCACCGTTCTCACGTACCATACACACTACCTTCCGTAGTTTATCCCGTTCCGTCCCATCTGTTTTGGTGACTGGCTCTGACCCGCTATTCTGACCTCGTAAAACATGATGAGCTGTGACCGGAGTTAAAATTCCCCTTCAAAATCCCTGTTTCTGCCAAAACTGGTTTGGCTCAGTGGATAGAGCATCGGTCTGCAGACTGAAGGGTCCCAGGTTCAATTCCGTTCAAGGGCATGGACCTTGGTGGCGGGCACATCCCCAGTAGGGGGTGTGCAGGAGGCAGCTGGTCGATGTTTCTCTCTCATCGATGTTTCTATCACTCTTCCTTCCTCTCTGTAAAAAATCAATAAAATGAATATTTTTTTAAATCCCTCTGTCTGACTGCTATGACCCTACAGCTGGGAGGTCCTCGCACCAGAAGAGATACACACATTCCTAGCTCACACATTTCCTACACACACGTGATAGCCAGTAACAATGACAAAACCTACTTAAGGAACAGCCCAGGCCTTCGGGGAACAGCCGGCACCAGCCGATGTTCTGTGAGAGGCAAACAGGGACGGCTCCTCACAACGCGCTCAGCTCTGGGTCGGCGAAGGCGGAGGGCGCTCGCCAGGCCCCGCCAGCTCCTTTTCCCCGAGAGAGACGCCATCCGCCTGCTCCGAGGGGACGGTTTCTATCGTCTGAGCCAGGCTGACCGTGAGTGCCATCGCTCCGAGGACAGACGTGGGGCGGACCTACAGTGCTCCCTCGTTTTATCTTGAGGATAAACAGGAAACGGTGGGTAAAAAGGCCACTCTTCACTGGGCGGGGAATTCTCCCTCCTTAACCGACTTCTCAGGCCCGGGGGCCCACGGCCTTCCGTTACCTGCAGGCCCACGGTGGTCACGCACTTACACGCCTCATGGAGCCCTGGCCCCAGTCCTGTCGAGGAATCTCACAGCCGGGGTCGCTGTGAGGGGAAGTGATCCCAAACAGAGGAACCGAAACCCATCTATTTCAAGTCACTGGGGCCACGGGCCAGGACTTTTGTCAAACACTCCCACCAAAACTTCTGACCCCTTTCTAAAAATCCTGGGAACTGCCCCACGATTACATGCCTCATATTCCACATTCAGGTTGTTCTTTCTTTAAGAACTAACCCTCGGGACTGTGAGTGACCCCGGGTGAAACGGGAACTGCCGTCACCGGAGGAATTCTCTCCACCCAAGCCAGGCGCGCGGTTCCTCTCTCCGAGCTCCGTCCGGGACGGCCTCCTGTCGTCAGGCTTCCTCGGCTTCCCAGAACCACCCTGCCCTTCCAGAGGTTCCTAACGGGAACATGGTTTCTTTTTAATGGGCGTGGGGCTTTTTAAATTGATTTTTAGAGAGAGGATAAGGGAGAGGGAGAGAGAGAGAGAAACATCCACGATGAGAGAGAATCACAGACTGGCTGCCTCCTGCAGGCCCCCAAGGGGGATGTGCCCTGACTGGGAATCGAACCCTGACCTCCTGGTTCCTGGGTGGACGCTCAGCCCCCGAGCCCGCCGGCCGGCAGGAACACCGCTAACCGGAGCTGATGCCGCTGGGAGCTCCGGCTGCCGTCCCTCCTGCCGGCTCGGCTGCGATCCTGCGGACGGGCCAGCCCTCCCTGAGCGGACAGACCGCCCAGGGCGGCGCCGGGGGCAGGAGGCCGCTCCGGGACCAGCCTCCCGCGGCCGGGCTGTGCCGGGCTGTGCCGAGCGCCCGGCAGCACCTCTGCCCGCAGTCCCGGGGGGACAGCGAAGGCCTCCAGCCGCCAGCACCTCGGCCACCGAGGCCAGCGCGGCTTGTGGGGCAGGGGCAGGCCAGGGTGCTGATCGGTGATTCTCTCTCATCGGCGTTCCTAGCTCTATCCCTCTCCCTTCCTCTCTGTAAAAAAATCAATAAAATATATTTAAATAAAAGAAGAAGAAGAAGAAAAACTCAGTGGAGCTTCTTTTGACGAAAAGTGACTAAAAACACAAACTTCCATGCCGAGACCGGTTTGGCTCAGTGGATAGAGCGTCGGCTTGGGGACTGAAGGGTCCCGGGTTCGATTCCGGTCAAGGGCATGTACCTTGGTTGCGGGCATATCCCCAGTAGGGGGTGTGCAGGAGGCAGCTGATTGATGACTCTCTCTCATCGATGTTTCTAACTCTCTCTCTCCCTTCCTCTCTGTACAAAATCAATAAAATATATATTAAAAAAAAACAAAAAAAAACAAAACACAAACTTCCAGCCTGGTGTATCCGTGGCCACTGACCATGGAGGATGGAGACTCTCTCTCTCGGAGACAAGCCTGCCGCCCGCACACCTGTCCTGACTCCACGCTCACAGGCCTGGCTTCACTGTGCTGTCCTCCACCATGACAGCCTGTTGTAAATGTTACCCCTACACTCACACACACGCACTCACACACACATACACACTCACAGGCATGCACACACGCGCGCGCGTACACACACACTCACACATGCACACACACACTCACACACACACACACTCACACGCACCCACACCCTTAGCCATCCAGGCCCAGCCCTGCCCTCGGAGGCGGTGCCCCCGCGTCCCCCGCGTCCCCCGCGTCCCCACGTACTTGAGCGGCAGGGGGCGTACTCCACGGTGCGCGCCCCGTCCTGCAGGAAGCAGGTGCCCACCGGCTCGCGCTCCTGCTTGGTCTCCGTCCTCCAGTGGTACAGCGGGGCGCAGGCCTGCGGCAGGGGCGGTGAGGGCCGGTGAGGGCCGGTGAGGGCGGGTGAGGGCCAGTGAGGGCAGGTGAGGGCCAGTGAGGGTGGGTGAGGCCGGTGAGGCCGGTGAGGGCGGGTGAGGGCTGGTGAGGGCGGGTGAGGGCCAGTGAGGCCGGTGAGGGCCAGTGAGGCTGGTGAGGCCGGTGAGGGTGAGGGCGGGTGAGGGCCGGTGAGGGCTGGTGAGGGCGGGTGAGGGCCGGTGAGGCCGGTGAGGGTGAGGGTGAGGGCTGGTGAGGGCGGGTGAGGGCCAGTGAGGCCAGTGAGGCTGGTGAGGCCGGTGAGGGTGAGGGTGGGTGAGGGCCGGTGAGGCCGGTGATGGTGAGGGCGGGTGAGGGCCGGTGAGGCCGGTGAGGCCGGTGAGGGCGGGTGAGGGCTGGTGAGGGCGGGTGAGGGCCAGTGAGGCCGGTGAGGGCCAGTGAGGCTGGTGAGGCCGGTGAGGGTGAGGGCGGGTGAGGGCCGGTGAGGGCCAGTGAGGGCCGGTGAGGGCGGGTGAGGGCTGGTGAGGGCTGGTGAGGGCCGGTGAGGCCGGTGAGGGTGAGGGCTGGTGAGGGCGGGTGAGGGCCAGTGAGGCCAGTGAGGCTGGTGAGGCCGGTGAGGGTGAGGGCGGGTGAGGGCCGGTGAGGCCGGTGAGGCCGGTGAGGGCGGGTGAGGGCCAGTGAGGGCCGGTGAGGATGGGTGAGGGCGGGTGAGGGCCGGTGAGGGCCGGTGAGGGCGGGTGAGGGCGGGTGAGGGCCGGTGAGGGCGGGTGAGGGCCGGTGAGGGCGGGTGAGGGCCGGTGAGGCCGGTGAGGGTGAGGGCGGGTGAGGGCGGGTGAGGGCGGGTGAGGGCCGGTGAGGCCGGTGAGGGCCGGTGAAGAGAGGGGTGGCCTGGGCCCCTGCTGCCTCAGCTCCCAGTGCCTCTGCCTGATCACAGCTACGCTCAGCTCTCAGCACGGAGCCCACTCCCACACGGAGGGGCTGGGAACCCCCACACACTCACCAGAATCTTGTCCTGCTTGGATCTCACCGACGCGCCGAACCACTGATGGGACTTGAACTCCAGCGGGTCGTCCCGGGCGAAGTCTCTGTTGCCTGGAAAACAGACGCGGTGAGGGGGCGGCAGGCGGCAGGTCTCCGAACAGCCGTCTCCGAACAGGCCCACCCCCCCACCCCACCCCCCAACCCCCCCACGGTCTCCGGACAGCCGGTCTCCGTGTAGCAGGTCTGACCGCATGGCTCTGCTCAGACACCGCATCCTCATCTTCCCACCAGATCGGGAAGGATGACTTAGAGATGCCTCAGGGCCGTGTTCGGCAAACCGCAGCTCGCAAGCCACAGGCGGCTCTTTGGCCCCTTGAGTGTGGCTCTTCCCCCAAATACCACGGCCTGGAGAGTCTATGTTGAAGAAGTGGCGTTACAAGAAGTTTAAGTTTAAAAAATTTGGCTCTCAAAAGAAATTTCCAAAACTGGTTCAGTGGATAGAGCGTCGGTCTGCGGACTGAAGGGTCCCGGGTTCGATTCCGGTCAAGGGCATGTACCTTGGTTGCGGGCACATCCCCAGTAGGAGGTGTGCTTGAGGCAGCTGGTCGATGTTTCTCTCTCATCGGTGTTTCTAACTCTATCCCTCTCCCTTCCTCTCTGTAAAAAATCAATACAATATATTAAAAAAATAAAATAAAATAAAAAATTCAGCTCTCCAAAGAAATTTCAATCGCTGTGCTGTTGGTATTTGGCTCTGTTAACTGATGAGTTTGCCGACCGCTGATGTAAGGTCTTAGGGGGTGAGAGAAAGCAGTATGGACAGTCTGCATTAACACACACACACAGTCAGTCAGGAACGCCCGTCCTCTCTAATTCACTCTGTGTTTGTATTTCATTCCCACACAGAAAGGAGTTCAGCTGCTAAATTCAGGAACATGGAGACGGAACACCCCGCCAGCCCTGCCACAAGCATCGTCCCCATTTCTCCCTTCCACGGCTCAGGCCCAACCATCGGGGCAGTCTGACACAATTCGTTAAAAACAATGACTCTTGCCGAGACCGGTTTGGCTCAATGGATAGAGCGTCGGCTTGGGGACTGAAGGGACCCGGGTTCGATTCTGGTCAAGGGCATGTACCTTAGTTGCGGGCATATCCCCAGTAGGGGATGTGCAAGAGGCAGCTGATCGATGACTCTCTCTCATCGATGTTTCTGGCTTTCTATCTCTCTCCCTTCCTCTCTGTACAAAATCAATAAAATATATTTAAAAAAAAAAATAAAAATAAATAAATAAAAACAATGACTCTTGCCCCAGCTGGTGTTGCTCAGTGGCTAGAGCGTCGGCCTGCAGACTGAGGGTCCCAGGTTCGATTCCAGTCAAAGGCATGTACCTTGGTTGCGGGCACATCCCCAGTGAGGGGTGTGCAGGAGGCAGCTGATCGATGTTTCTAACTCTCTCTCCCTCCCCTTTCCTCTCTGTAAGCAATCAATACTATATATATATATATATATATATATTTTTTTTTTTTTTTTTTTTTTTTTTTTTTTTAAAGAGCTGTCAGAACAGCAGAGCCGGAAGGAGGCACCAGGAAGGCCCATCCCCGGGATGGGTGGTCGGCTGTGCATTCAGGGGCCGGCTCTCCCCGGGGACAGGAACAGGCCCCCCTCTCTGAGAGCGAGTGTGCGGGGACGGCAAGCAGCGCACACAGGCCCTTTCAGCGCGCCCGCCGCCCTCAGTGCCGCCTTGTCCCGGGGACGAGCGGAAACGCTCCTGAGAGCATCTGGCGCTTCAGGACAAAAACGCTTTGCCGGCGGCCTTTGTTTCAAAGCCAAGTCCGGTTAAGCCTCAAACAGAAGGGGACGTGCCAGGTCAGAGGCCCGGGAAGAGGCTTCAAAGGATCCTCAGAAAGTTCCGTTTTGGCAAAACATCCCGCGGGTTAAACAGCAGCTGACGGCTCGCGGGGGAGCCACCTGGTGACACGGACGGACGCACTGGCTCTCCGACCGCCTCGCTCTGCGGGGGGAGGGAGGCCGCCTCGGGAGGAACTGTCAGTAGAAGGAAAAGCCCGGGCCGGTGTGCTCAGTGGGCAGAGCGTTGGCCATGGACCTGAAGTTCCCGGGTTCGATTGTGGGCACGGGCACGTGCCTTGGTTGCAGGCTTCTCCCCGGCCTGGGCCCGGCCTGGGGCGTGTGCAGGAGGCAGCTGATGGATGTGTCTCTCTCACGTGGATGTTTCTCTGTCTCTCCCTCTCCCTTCCACTCTCTCTAAAAATCAGGGAACACATCCTGGGCTGAGATTTAAAAAGGAAAGAAGGAAAGAAAGGCCTTCACAGCGACAGACTGCAGATGCTGAGCCACAGCCCTCAGGCGGCTCCCCGGGCCCAGCTCCCCGGCTCGCCAACGCCCAGAACCCGCACGCCCGGTGCTGACTGTCCATCCGCAGCGTCTCCGGCCGACGGCGATTCACCGACCAGGCCGTGCGGGCAGAGCCGGGCTCTCCAGCTGCTCAGCCCTCGTGACCATGAGTCCCGCCGGCAGGTCGGACAGAGGGGCGTGGAGTGACCGTTCTAACGGAGAACTTGGATGGAGGTCCCATCGGCAGGTCGGACAGGAGGGGCCACTTGATCACATATAACGTTACGTCCCCGTGTGGGCAGAGGCAGCACATGGTCGAACACGGTAAGTCACCAATGACCTGCAGCTCCTCCTGCTGTCACGGATGTTGTGCCAGAGGACACAAAAGCCCTGGCCATCACACCAGCATCACAGTCTGCCTCCATGTGGGAAAACCTGAGCCTGTGCGGGTCCTTCCGGGGTTTTCCCAGGCCAGCGACGGGTGGAAACAACAGCGTGTCACACCGACGGCTTCACATGGAAAAACCAGGCGTGTGACCCGGGCTTCACATGGAAAAACCAGGCGTGTGATCTGGGGCTTCACACGGAAAAACCAGGCGTGTGACTGGGGCCCACGGGTCAGTCTGATGACTGACACCCACTTGGCACCACTCAGGAGCGAATGGAACGAACAGCCCAGTCACGGTTCCCGTGTCAGCGACTGGCATTCCCGGAGGGAATGGGGTGCAGGACCAGCAGGAAGTAACCGCATGGAAAACAGCGTTCACCCTCCAGCTGACCCTAACCCTCAGCGAAGCCCGCCCGCCAGCCAGGGTCACGGAAAAAGTGTCCGTCTACCCACCTGAAGGTCACTCCGTTTCTCTGGGGCTTCCCTGCGCTTTCACAGATACACACAAACACGCCAACACGCGAGTGTGCAGGGCGACATACACAGGGTGTCCCCCCAAAATGTATAAAATGGAAATGAATAATTACCAATTCCAAAGGGTTAAATCTGAAAGAAGGAAACAGCCATGGAGCTGTCAGCTGTGAAAGCTGTTAATTTGGGGGAACACCCTGTACTTCATTTCACCAATCTAAAGGCAAAAATTTTATTATTATTATTATTTTACTTTTATTGATTTCAGAGAGGAAGGGAGGGGAGAGAGATGGAAACATCAAGGATGAGAGAGATTCATGGATCGGCTGCCTCCTGCACGCCCCACACTGGGAATCGAGCCCACAACCCGGGGCCTGTGCCCTGACCGGGAATCGAACCCTGACCTCCTGGTTCCTAGGTCGATGCTCAATGACTGAACCATGCTGGCCGAGCTAAAACTTCTTTCTTTCTTTTTTTTAATATATATTTTATTGATTTTTTTTTTTACAGAGAGGAAGAGAGAGGGACAGAGAGTTAGAAACATCGATGAGAGAAACACACATCAGCTGCCTCCTGCACACCTCCTACGGGGGATGTGCCGGTAACCAAGGTACATGCCCTTGACCAGAATCGAACCCGGGACCTTTCAGTCTGCAGGCCGACACTCTATCCACTGAGCCACACCGGTTTCGGCAAAAGTTAATATTCTGAAGAAAGCAAACGACGGCTCTCAGCAAGGGCCGGGCCCGCCTTACCTGTGGCGTCGAACTCGATGGGCTGGCACCTGCGCTGGGACGACCAGTCGCACTTGAGGACCTGGCCGCCCTCCACGATGCCCGGCTGCGTGGTGTTGGCCTTGGGCGCGCCCACCAGGAGGAAGACGCTGAGGCCGGAGGGAGAGAGAAACATCCGTGATGCGAGAGAACCATGACGGCTGCCTCCCACAGGCCCCACCGGGGACCGAGCCCACAACCCGGCCTGTGCCCTCGACCGGAATCGGACCCGGGACCCTTCAGTCCACAGGCTGGTGCTCTACCCCTGAGCCACACCAGCCAGGGCCAAACCCACTATTTTTTAAAGGGTTTTTCTTCCTTCGGTCTCCTCCCAGGACCACGGCTGGACGCAAATGCCAAATCACGGAGAGAAAAGGGCAGGATGTCACCGGCATCCCACTTCCTGCCGAGGAGGGCGCGGGGAAGGCGCACGGGGGTCGGTGTCCCTGGCCGGCCGCAAACCCTGGAGCAATCCCGTTTCTTTCTTTTTTTTTTAATGCAATTTTAATCTTGATCACCAGTTGATGTGTGTGTGTGTTTTTATATATATTTTATTGCTTTTTTACAGAGAGGAAGGGAGAGGGGCAGAGAGAGCCAGAAACATACATGACAGAGAAACATCAACCAGCTGCCTCCTGCACAGCCCCCACTGGGGATGTGCCCACTACCGAGGTACATGCCCTTGACCAGAATCGAACCCGGGACCTCCCAGTCTGAATGCCGATGCTCTATCCGCTGAGCCACACCAGTCCGGGCAGCAATCCCGTTTCTTATGCAACTTTCCCTCTGAGAAGCTTGGCCAAGAACAGCATCAGGATCTATCCTCACTGTCTGTCCATTTTATTCTTTAAAATACATTTTTATTGATTTCAGAGGAAGGGAGAGAGATAGAAACATCAATGCTGGGAGGGGATCCCTGACCGGCTGCCTCCTGCATGCCACCTGGGCATGTGCCCCGACCGGGAATCCCACGTGACCTCCTGGCTCAGGGGTTAACGCTCAACCACGGAGCCACATTCAGTGACTTAAAATTAACGTGTGCATGCGTGAGCGGGCTGCTGCTCTCACGCTGAGAAATCCTAACAGACAAAGAGCAAGGTGTGGGCTCGGGGCCCGGGAGTAGAAGATGGAGAGACGGGGGGGAGAGGGGGGGGTGCGGAGACAGGGAGGGGGTGAGGATGGAGGAGGACAGAAACCGGAGCTCAGAGGGGCCCCAGCAGAGCCCCTCCCCTCCAGGGCCCTGCGACCCACTGTCCCTTTATTTTTTTTTATTTTTTTTTAAAATATATTTTATTGATTTTACACAGAGAGGAATTAAGAGGGACAGAGAGTTAGAAACATCGATGAGAGAGAAACATCGACCAGCTGCCTCCTGCACACCCCCCACGGGATGTGCCCGCAACCAAGGTACATGCCCTCGACCGGAATCGAACCCAGGACCTTTCAGTCGGAAGGCCGACGCTCTATCCACTGAGCCAAACCGGTCCCGGCCCCACTGTCCCTTTAAGGGCAGCTGCCCCGGGGGTGTGGCCTCGGCTCCCGAGGAGAGGCGGCCTCAAACAGGGACAAGCACACTGTCCACAGGAGTGAGATCTGTGGGTGCTCAGCACCGACTCCTCTCCCCCCGACTCCTCTCCCCCTGACTCCTCTCCTCTCCGAAAGGAATGTCTGAATCAGCACCCTGTGCTTCACAGAAAGGCGTGTGCATACGGCTTCAGAACCGGCCCTGACCAGTTTGCTCAGAGGATAGAGCGTCGACCTGCGGACTGAAAGGTCCTGGGTTCGATTCCGGTCAAGGGCATGTACGTTGGTTGTGGGCGCATCCCCAGTAGGGGGCGTGCAGGAGGCAGCTGATGGATGTTTCTCTCTCACCGATGTTTCTAACTCTCTCTCCCTCTCCCTTCCTCTCTGTAACAAACCAATAAAATACAGTAAAAAGAAAAATGCTTTGGAATCGAATGCCATTTCAGAGCCATCTGCACGCTCGCAGCACGGGGTGGGACAGGGAGTGCCCAGGCGGCCTCTGCGTGACCCTGTCCCGTGACCCCGGGCCGGGTCAGGGGAGCCAGCGCAGGCGTGACGTCTGGTCACGGGCTCCGGGCTCCGCTGGAAGGCTGTTTACGGATGAGGAGAGCCGAGCAGCAGGCCACCCGGAGCGCAGGAGCCAGCTCTGTGCTCAGTGTCCTGGAAATGGTTACAATGGTGAGGGGGACGGGCATGAATACCTCCATTGATCTGGAGAGAGAGAGGGAGGGAGAGAGGGAGAGAGGGAGGGAAGGAGGGAGGGAGGAAGGAAGAGAGGAAGGAAGAAAGAGAGAGGGAGGGAGGGAGGGAGGGAGGGAGGGAGGGAGAGAGAGGGACCTGGGAGGGAGGGAGGGAGGAGAGAGAGAGAGAGAGAGAGAGGGAGAGGGAGAGGGAGGGAGGAGAGAGAGAGAGAGAGAGAGAGGGAGGGAGAGGGGAGCATTGATGTGGGAGACACAGCCATGGGCTGCCTTCTGCCCGTGCCCCGACCAGAGCAGCATTGAGCAGGTACGTGCCCTTGACCAGAGCGGAACCAAACCTGGGACCCTCTGGTGCTTGTCCAAGGCCCTACCCACTGAGCACCGGCCAGGGCGGGCCTGAGTGTCTGGAAGTGCAGGCGGAGGGGGGCTGAAAGGGCCTTCTCCCCACCTCCCCCCATGACGCAGCCGGGGCCCCCTCTGGCCCTGGGGGAGACCCCGTGGAGATGACTGAGCAGCGAAGGGTGCTCCAGAGACACGCCCCCCAGAGGCGGGCGGTGTCTGCAGGCTCAGGAGCCCGGCAGTGGGCACAGGGGCAGGGACCGAGTGTCACCCAGACACTGGTGCCCTCGGCGGGCGGAGGGGCAGGGAGGGCACAGGAAGGCTCCGGCCCCTTCCGCTGGGGACTAACCGCCGGCTGACAGGAGGGGAGTGCACATGGAAGGAAATTAGTGAGAAGAAATGTTTCAGAGGCCGGGAAGGGCCCGAGGGAGGGCTCCAGGGCATGTCCGGCCCACCTGGCCAGGTCCCCCTCTGGGTTGGAGCATCTGCCCCCTGGTGGTCAATGTGCATCATAGCGACTAGTCAAACAGTCAATGGACAGTCAGTCACTTAGCATATTACCCTTTTATTATATAGGACTAGTGGCCCAGTGGTGCACTGGGGGGGGGGGGGGGGTGTCCCTCAGTCTGGCCTGCATCCTCTCCAATCTGGGACCCCTGTGGGATCGGCCTAAACTGGCAGTCAGACAACCCCCCTCACAATGAGGGATTACTCCTAACCGCTCACCTGCCTGCCAGCTTGATCTCCCCTAACCACTCTGCCTGCTGGCCTGCTTGCCCCCAACTGCACCCCCCTGCTGGCCTGATCACCCCCAACTGTCCCCCCTCCGGCCTGATCACCCCTGACCGCCTCTGCCTCGGCCCCGCCACCATGGCTTTGTCAGGAAGGACATCTGGAAGGTCTAATGAGCATATTACCCTTTTATTATATGGATCTCAGAGAGGAAGGGAGTGGGAGAGAAACAAACATCAGCGGTGACAGAGATCACGGATCGGCTGCCTCCTGCACGCCCCCCACTGGGGATCCAGCTGCAGCCTGGGCGTGTGCCCTGACTGGGGATCCACGCCCAACCCTGGGCCACCCCGGCAGGGCTGATCTCTGTTTGTTAAGGTAAGTCCACCTGGAGCTCACTAGCCTATCGGTAACAGCGTCACTGGTGCAGATCTCAAACACGGTATGAAAGCAGACCGGGCTGACCCTGCCTCCGCCGGGAAGGCCCAGGGGGAGGCCTGACCCGTGAGGTCACAGCAGAGTCGGCACTTCGTGACTCACCGATGACTCACCAGCCGCCTGGCGGAGCCGGGAGCCGTGGACGCCTCCTGGCAGCCCTTCAACACGCCCGCCCGCCCGCCCGCCCGCCCGCCCGCCCGGGAAAACACAGCCGGGCACCGCCTCCGGCTCTGCCGAGCCCAGGGCCTCGGCGCCCCACAGAGCCCGCAGCCTGGCCCACGTGCCGCCGCTAAGGACGAAGCTGGAGGACAGAACACGCGTGTTCCAAACAGTGTCCTCCACATCAGCCCCGGAGAGCGCCTCGGAGCACTAACCCCGTTCCACGCGGCACAGCTGGAAGGCACTGGAGCCGAGAATGCGAAGGAGCAGGGCGGCCGGGAGGTGATGGAGCCGGAGGAGGGCGGGAGGGCGGGCGGGCAGCCGCCCGGACGGCTGCCTCCGAATCACAGGGAAATCTGTGCTCGGCTCCCAGGAAGCTGAGCCGGAAAGCACCCTGTAAAGCCGAGTTCCCCACCTAAACCCGCCCGCTGCCGCCTCCCTTCCCGCCGCTCCAGGTCCCCAGAGCCAGGGCCTCCTGCCTGCGGGGGAGAAGCAGTGAGGTCACCCCCAGGGCCTGGGCGCCGGTGTCGAATGACGTCCCTCCCCCAAACGGCCTTTAAAACCGAACATGGGGGAGCAACCAAGGCTTGTCTGCACGCACAGCAGCCTCAGCCCGGGACACAGACACGGACACGGCGGGGCCTGCCCGGGCGGGACGGCTGGGAGGGAGGGCAGAGGCGACCACTGGGATAAGAGAAGACGCATATAAAACTTCAGGCAATAAAAAGCAAACTACAGTTCCCATGTCTAAGACCCGGGAAGACCACCAAGAACAGCTTTCCCTCCAGAAAACAGGATTTAAACATCGAAAGACATCGGCGGCCTGGCCGGTGTGGCTGGGTGGACAGAGCTCCAGCCTGCGGACTGAAGGGTCCCGGGTTCGCCTGGGCTCCAGGGCAGGAGCCGGGCCTGGTCGGGGTCTGGGGCCTGGGCCCTGGTGGGGGGGGGGGGGGGGTGCAGCAGGGGACCAGGCAGCACATCCGGGTTTCTCTGTCCCCCTCCCTCCCTCCATCCTCCCTAAACATCCATGGGAACACCCTGGGTGAGGGCTAAAGACACCACGGAGGCCTCCGCTGACACGGCGACGTCACTGGGTGAGAATGACGTCACTGTCCGTCCGGCCCAAGCCCAGGTCCAGCCCATCCGTCCCGACCGGCCGCCCCGCGGCCCCTGCGCGCGACGGGCCCCACGATGGGCCCCTGAGCCACAGCCGCGTGGACCCCGTTCTTCCCAACAGAATGGGTCCGACCGGGCACGGCCCCACGGCGCCTGAGCCCAAATGTGCGCCCGAGCGGGGCGCCGGGCTGGCGGGCGCTCCTCAGCGGCCCGAGAGGGTCAGCGCGGGTTCGGTCTGGAAGCGGAACCGGCTCGGCGGAGGGAAGGGGGTGCCGGGGAGCTGGGGTGAAGCTGACCGGCCCGGCCACCTGACCCATCGCCCTCTCCCCGGCCCCCCTCCCCGGATCCTCCTCCCCGGATCCCCGGGTCCCCGGGCCCCGGGCCCCTCCCCGGCCCCCCTCCCGGTCCCGGTCCGGCCCCGGCCCCCGGCCCCGGGGCGCGGGCGGACACTCACGGGGACGCGCGCGGCGCGAAGAAGTCCACGGCGAAGCCGAAGTAGCTGCCCGCGGGGCCCGCGTACTCGGCGGGGCGCTCGGCGTCCAGGTTGAAGGCGGCGCCGAGCGGCAGCAGCGGCGGCAGGAGGAGCGGGAGGAGCGGGAGGAGCGGGGGGAGCCCCGGGGGGAGCCGGAGCCCCGGGGGCGGCGGGCAGGGCCCGGGCGCCGAGGCCATCGCGGGCGCGGGGCCGGGCGCGGGGCCGGCAGCGGGGATCGGCGCGGGGCGGGCGCGGGGCGGGCGGCCTCTCCTCGGCGGGACGGGGACTCGGTGCCGCCTGGGCCGGGGGTGGAGCCGCCGGAGGAAGTGGGGGCGGAGCCGCACCCCGAGGCCTGGCCGAGCCACTTCCTGGGCGCCGGCCTCCGTCCCTCCGTCTGTCCGTCTGTCTGTCTGTCCCAGGGGAGCGGCCTCTGTCCGCCCGGACCCGCCTCCCCGCGGGCGGAGCTCCCGACTTCTGCTCGGAGCCTGGGCAGCCCCTGCACCCCGGCCCCAGGAGCCTCCATGCTGGAGGGCGTCCCCCTCCACCCCCTTCACTCAGGTCAACGCCCCTCAACACCCCAAAACCCCCGCCACTCACACACATGCACACTCACACACATGCACACACTCGCACACGCACACACACACAAGCATGCACACACTCACATGCACTCGCACACGTGCACACACACATACATGCTTCACATGCACACTCGCACACATGCACTCGCACACGTGCACACACACATACATGCTTCAATGCACACTCGCACACATACACACACTCACATACGTGCACGCACACACACACACACTCACAAACATGCACACATTCACACACACACACACACACACACACACACACACACTGGCCTTCATTACAAGCTCTGGGAGGCAGCAGGGCTTTCAGGGACGGGGTTGCAGCCTCACTGGGAGCCAGGCCGTCGGGCGGTCGGTCTGCGGCTGCCAGGGCCTCGGTGACCTTGGAAAGAGCAAGGCAGGAGGGCGGGCAGGCAGAGCCGGGCCTGTGAGAGAGCACAGCGTGTTCCTCTGTGTGTCAGCGAGCCCAGGGGTTGCTGTGCTTGTGGAGTCTGCGTTCCGTTCGGGGGAATGTGACAGCATCGGGGGGAGACGGGCACCTCCGTACTCACAGCCCCGCTGCCTGCCGCTGTGCCGGTGCCAGGGACCCAGCCAGACAGACTCCCCTCAGGGACCTGGGACCCTTTTCTCTTCGTTTTGTTTTTAGTGACTCCTCCCTCCCTGCGGGCCGCCCTCGGACCCAGCCTCCTGGGGGAGCGTGGGGGACCTTTTCCTTTTGGTCCCCAGTCCAGCACCTTGCCAAGCAGACAGCAGACAATAAGATGGAGAACAGATGGACATAAGAGCGTGAGTGAACTTGCCCGGAGAAGTGATTTTTTAAAAATGAGGCCAGCCCAGCCGCTGGTGTGGCTCTGTGATGGAGCAGTGACCTATGCACCAGGGGTCGCAGGTCAATTCCCGGTCAAGGCCCCGTGGCAGGCTCCTTCAGGAGGCAGCCGACAGATGACTCTCCTCCCTGATGTCTCTCTCTCTTCCCCTCTCCCTTCCCCTCTCTGAAGCCAATAGAAATATATCTTAATAAAATAAAAAAGGAGGACAGTGTAGGGGACCTCTGGGACAATATGAAGGGTCATTTACCCGCATGATAAGGGCGCTACGAGAAGAAGAAAGAGAGCCAGGAGCTGAGACCCTATTTGAAAAGTACTGACGGGAAATCCCCCGGCCGGCTGGCTGGCGTGGGGACAGACGGACCACTCACGCCCAGGACGAGTGCTGCCCGGAGCCCGGCCGGAATGCTGCTCTGTGTCTTCTGAGCTCACCACGGAGCTCAGCGACGGAATAATTCCTCCGTCTGCAGGCCCAGTGCCAGCGAATCCTCTTACCCAGCTTTCTGCTGAGTGCTGGGCGCGCACAGGGCATTGTGTGCACCGGAAGTCACGTGTTGGTCCTTAAACCCAGCAGGTAGATCCCAGGGCTCCTCACAATGTAGAGGGGGAAAGGCTGATTTCTCCCAGATGGAGTCCTTTTTCCAAGGCCACCGAGGCCGTGGCTGAGGCAGAGGGAGCACGGGATGGCCTGGCTCCAAGCCCACGCTGGTTGGCCGTAAGTTGCCTTTTCCAATGTGAAATGCACACCATACAGCACAGGAATAAACAAGGTAAAGGGATGTAATCGATTCAAAGCGATCTGGAGCTAACAATCACCTACACCTCCATTCCTTCCGAACTTTCTGCAGCTCGGTGTTTACCAATAAAATATGTAAGCCAAGCTTTCCTATCAGTTGTATTCACCTAATCAGGTCTACTAACTTGGGGAGGTTTGTCTAAGAAGAAATTATGAAAGAGTAACTTGAACTAGGATCTGAGTAAAGACTAAAAATGGTCTTAATCTCCTAACGTTTCCCCGTGAAGGAAGCAGGTGTAGCCCGGCCGGCTGGCTCAGTGGGTGAGTGTCTACCCATGAACCAGGAGGTGGAGGTTTGATTCCCGGTCAGGGCACAGGCCCGGGTTGTGGGCTCGATCCCCAATGTGGGGACATGCAGGAAGCAACTGATCTCACCACTGATGTTTCTCTCTCTCTCTCTCTCTCTCTCTCTCTCTCTCTAATTGTTGGTTTTAATAAAGGAAGTATGAATTAAGATATTGTGAGAAAATATTCTTTTCCATGAATTGGTGCCTTCCCCAATTTTGTCCCTTTGAAAGGATCGTGTAGGGGTTTTCTGAACTCTCTGGTCTTGCTTCCTCTAAACACTTGGAGACATATTAAAGATTTCCTCCTTTCAGCCATTATGGAAGAACGACTGGAAATTTTCATGAAATATTAAATGTTTGGATTTAATAGGAAGTGATTACGTTCACAAAGCTCTTTTTAATATATATATATTGCCGAGACCGGTTTGGCTCAGTGGATAGAGCGATGGCTTGGGGACTGAGAGGACCCGGGTTCGATTCCAGTCAAGAGCATGTACCTTGGTTGCGGGCACATGGGGTGTGCAAGAGGCAGCTGATCGATGACTCTCTCTCATCGATGTTTCTGGCTCTCTATCTCTCTCCCTTCCTCTCTGTGTGGCCAGCGCCTCCGGAATGAGCAGCAGAGTAGCCAGAGGATTCACAAGCTGGAAGGACTGCGTGTGCCCGGCTCCGGAGTTTCCCGGTTACGCCGCCCTCGGGGGCAGACGTGAGGGCTCTGTCTGGTTTGTCTGCTCCGTTGTCCCCCGTCTTCCTGTCCCAGGAGCTAGGGTTCCTCCGTGGTTAGCTCAGTCACCTGGCCCTCCCAAGGCCACGGGCAGCGGAAAAACCCAGAATCCACTGGGGCACGCCCTCTCCTCCCCCCCTCCCCCACGGCCTCCCATCACCTTCCTCCCTCCCTCCACCTGCCTCCGGGAAGGGTGGGGTGGAGTTCGGTGAGCTGGGGAGTCCTCACTCCCCTGGAGGCAGCCAGGTGCTCGCTGCCTCTCACTCTGTGTCACGGCGCGGCTGGAAGAGGGAGGCTTTGGGGAATGCTGTGTGACCCGCCTGGAGATTGGGATTTCACCACAAGGGACTTCCCTCCACGCTCACGCAGGCCCACCTCACCGAGGTCCGCGGACAGGTTCTCGCTGCTGAGGGTTTTCTGTTCTCAGCCCTCCCGAGGGCAAGGCGAGGCCGGGCCTGACTGCCATCGGAGAGCCGCGTGGAGACCAGGGCCGGGTCTGACGACGCCTGATAACAGCTTCTCTTCCTATGGGTCCCTTCCGCTTTCACCCACGGGGCCCGATGTTCTCGGCAGAGGGACACCCTCCCGCCTTCGGATGACCAGGTCGCGCCGCAGAGAAGGGAGCCGCCATCGAGGACGGAGCTCCTCCGAGCGCCTCCGGGCTCCGGGCCTCGCGGTTCGGGCAGAATTCCGAGTCTGATCGGCCGCCGCGGGCCCGCTGTCCGCTCCTCCGCCAGCTCCCGGGATGGCCACGCTCCGGTCCATGCGCTTCAGTCACAAGGTTTCGATGTTTCTCAAACTTGGTATTTTTTAAAATATACTTTTATTGATTTCAGAGAGGAAGAGAGAGACGGAAACATCCATGATGAGAGAGAATCACGGACCAGCTGCCTCCTGCCCGCACTGGGGATGGAGCCCGCACCGGGCCTGTGCCCTGGCCGGGAACCAACACTGACCTCCTGGCTCCTGGGTGGACGCTCAGCCCGGAGCCACGCCCGCGGGCGGTGAGTTCTGGAAGGGGTTAAAGCAGAATCAGGCGGACAGGGTGAGGGGGGAGAGGCAGGGTGAGGGGGGAGAGGCAGGGATCTGGGCGAGCTGAAACCAACAAAGACGTGTTTTCCAGGAAACTGGATGGGTAGCAGAGCAACAAACAGGGCATTTGAAACGAGGATGTTTTTTTGCAAAACAAAATGTTGCCCTGACTGGTGTGGATCAATGAATAGAGAGTTGGCCTGTAGACTAAAGGGTCCCAGTTCGATTCCGGTCAAGGGTGGATCCAGATTTCAGGGTGGATTCAGCGTGCAGGAGGCAGCCAATCAATGATTCTCTCTCATCATTGATGTTTCTCTCTCCCTCCCTCTCCCTTCCTCTCTGAAATCATTTTAAAAAAAAAAAAGGCCCGGAGCCAATCAGAGCTCGGCAGGTGGACAGAGTGAGGCCCAGCGGGGACAAGGGGAGAGCGGAAGGCGGGCCACCCTGTGACTCTCCTCCCTGGAGCCTGTGTTTGTGCCATGAACGCCTCTGGTCGCGGGTCCATTTCTCGGTTCTGGTTCTGGAGACATGACCCAGCTCTGCTCCCTCCACTTCCGTGTGCAGCAGGAGAAGCGGGCTTTGGGGGTCTGCCTCCCCTTCCCGGCCACACTGGGTGGTGCCTTCTGAGCCCGGG
Source organism: Pipistrellus nathusii (assembly GCA_963693515.1). Classification (NCBI taxonomy): domain Eukaryota; kingdom Metazoa; phylum Chordata; class Mammalia; order Chiroptera; family Vespertilionidae; genus Pipistrellus; species Pipistrellus nathusii. The sequence goes on along the minus strand of OY882865.1, from coordinate 861,651 downwards.
AGAGGGGGAGGTTTTGTGATGTTAGCGGTGAGTCACTGAGCCGCCCCCAACGTGGACATGCGCTTCCCCTGAGCCTCATCCTTTCCAGTGGAGACCAGCCGTCCCACCTGCTCCCCGTGTGAGCGTGAGGCTCTGCCGGAGCCGAGGAGTGGCTCCCGGAGGCCCTGCTCCTCACACGGAGATGCGTCACCGAGGAGAAAGGGCCTCCCAGCTGCGGGCGCGCATGTAGTGTGTGTGACTCCACAACACGCGTGTGACACCATGTAGCATGCAGCATCTGTGGGGCACCATGCAGCATGTGTGGCACCGTTGTAGCATGTAGCACACATGTGACACACACACAGGACAAGCGGACTGTGCGCACCAGCCTCGTTCTTAACCAAACACCTCCCCCCTTTACTTCTGATCCTGTTACTTTCGTGTCAACCATTGTATGTGCTCCTCCTTAAATTGCAATCTTTTCTGCAGGATTGTCTTTATACTACAGTGTCCCCCACAGAATTTTTTTTCTTTTATATTTTCTCCTCTTCCTCCCCTCTCCCTCCCCCTCTCCCCTCTCCTCCTCCTTCTCCTCCACTCCCTCCTCCCCTCTCCCTCCCCCTCTCCTCCCTCTTCCCCCTCCTCCTCCTTCTCCTCCTCTCCCTCCCCCTCTCTCCCCTCTCCTCCTTCTCCTCCTCTCCCTCCTCCCCTCTCCCTCCCCCTCTACCCCCCCTCCTTCCCCTCCTCCAGGTGGTCCCAGTCTCAGCAAGTCTCCTTTGCGGAGCGGAGGTTCCAGACACGCTCCCAGCCTGTGATTAACATGCCTCCCTCCGGCTACCCCCTCCCCGAACCCCCTCCCCGCCGCACACTCAGCGTCAGAGCCTTTGCCAAGTTAAAGGGGTTTCCTTGGCGCCCACAGCACGGTCTGCTCTGCGGTTTGCGGGGTGGAGGTGGTGTGGGGGACATGGGCGGGTGGGGGAGGGTGGAAAGACAGGAGTGAGCCCGTGGGCCGGTTGGGACGCAGAGGTGACACCCACGGGCCGCGCTGACGGGGAGGCCGACCAGCTGCTCGCGGGCAGCGGCCTTCTGGGACGTGACATTCCATGTTCGTTAAATGTCCGACGGCAAACCCAACGCAAACGTTCCCTTCCAGCACCGAGCACCCAGCCCTGCCGGCCGGCGGGCTCCCTGGTGTCAGGGTTCCAACCCGGGCAGGGCCGCCTGCGGCGCCACCCAGCGGGGCCAGCAGGGGGCAGCGGCCTAGATCCTCCCATTGGCGGGCCGCTGCCCCCAGGACAGGGCCTCCATTCCCGCGGAGAGAGGGCCGGGCTGTCATCACAGAGCACCCCCTCCTGGGCCCCCCGCTCCACCTCCTGGCACTCAGTCATGAGGGTCCCGGAGAGGAGGCGGCTGGCGGGCAACCAGCCACGGCAGGTGCGGGAGGGGCTCCGGCCTCCGCCTCCCCACTTCCCTCCCTGGCCTCCTCAGGCCACCTCCTCCCCCTACCTCCTCCCCCTACCTCCTCCCCCTACCTCCTGGCCACCTCCTCCCTCTACCTCCTGGTAACCTCCCGGCCACCTCCCGGTTAACCTCTCTTCCTACCTCCCAGTCACCTTTCCTAATAAAGGGCCACCAGCACGTTAATTGGCACCACGGTGTGTGGGGGGACAGGGGGGGGGGGTGGCGGGCCACAGGGGAGGGGGCTGTGACCGCGTCCCGCCCACTGGCACCTGCGGGAGGGGCAGCGAGCGGCTGCTCTGGCCCCGGGGAGCAGGCTGGCCCTGCCTCAGCGCCTGAGGAAGGGAATTTCCTGAAGGGCGTGCTCCAGAACCAGAGCTCCCGAACCAGACACGTCTGTGTACGGACAAGCCTCCCTGCCCGGGCGTGCCAGGCAAAACCCAAACCCAGACCCTCACAGACCGGGGAGAGGGCTGTCCGGAGAGCCGCGGAGGCAGCCCGGGCTGCCGGCACCTTTTCTTAAGAGACGTGGTGGAGAGACAAATACATAATAAAAATAATAAAGACATGGTGGTGCCCGCAGGCGTGGCTCATGCAGCGTCGATTCCCGGTCAGGACACATTCCCGGTGTGGGCTCCATCCCAGCGGGGGCGTGCGGGAGGCAGCCGATGGGTGATTCTCTCTCGTCATGGATGTTTCTCTCCTTCTCCCTCTCTGAAATAAGTAAAAATATAATTTAAAAAAGATATGGTGGGCCCTAACCGGTTTGGCTCAGTGGATAGAGCGACGGCCTGTGAACTCAAGGGTCCCAGGTTCAATTCCGGTCAAGGCATGTGCTCGGTCCCAGGCTCCTCCCCAGCTCGGGCCCTGGTCAGGGCTCATGCAGGAGGCAACCCATCGATGTGCTTCTCTCAGAGGGATATTGCTGTCTTTTCCCTCTCTGTAAACATCAGTGGGAAAGTCTCTGGTGGGGACAAAGGAGAAAGAATTCTGTTGGGTGATTCATTCACACAAAGGCTCTGTTCCAGTTAGAACCAACACGGCAGAAGCATCTGAGCTCCTGGCGGCTGCAAAACAGGAATTATGATTCTGCCGGCAAGTATGAAGTCACCCTCTTTGTTATTTTTTAGAAACACGTGAACAATAGCCTGACTGGAAGGAGAAACCACCTCCCGCAGAGCAGCTGCTCCCAGTGCTGTCCGTGGGAACCTCATCTCAGGAGGAACACGGGCCTCTCACTCACTGTCCGTCTCACCTACAGGCCACTGCCATCCTCGGGCACAGACCATTTTCCAGCCCGGGGCGGTCAATGTCCTTCCCTCTCCACCTAACTAAGGCGTGAACTCACCGACTTAAAGGTTGAGACGCATCCCTGTGAACCTGAGGCTCCGACCCTGAGAGTGTGTGTGTGCGCGTGCGTGTGTGTGGGTGTGTGTGTGTGCGCGCGCGACTGATAGAGACAGAGGGATAAAGGGAATGATGGAAACTGACCAATTGTCTGGGGAACACGAGTTCAGGGTAAAACAACAAAGTGCCAAGAAGCAAAATCAAAGAGCAATCAAGAGCCCGGCCGGCAGGGCTGAGTGTCGAGCTATGAACCAGGGGGTCAGGGTTCGATTCCTGGTCAGGGCACTTGCCGGGGTTGTGGGCTGGATCCCCAATGTGGGGGGTGCAAGAGGCAGCCAATCCATGAGTCTCTCTCATCATGGATGTTTCCATCTCTCTCCCTCTCCCTTTCTGCAGGAGCACTTCCTGTGCCGGAGCACTCCTGCAGGAGCACTTCCTGTGCTGGAGCACACCTGCCAGGAGCACTTCCTGTGCCGAAGCGTGCCTGCAGGAGCACTTCCTGTGTTAGAGCACACCTGCAGGAGCACTTCCTGTGCGGGAGCACGCCTGCAGGAGCACTTCCTGTGCCGGGGAGTGTTAAGCCCCAGGATGCCATTTTGCACTTTTTCAGAAAGAAACCCCAAAGGAATGGTTGGAAGATCCACAGAGTTTGTAGAAATTAGTTTGAAGTTGGGGTAAACCCTGGAAATATTCATCTTAATGCTGAATATATGAAACAATTGAAGGATGAACTTTGCATATTAATGCTGGACATGAATAACTTGATCAACTGGTCCAAAATTTTAATTCATTAAAAAGTTAATTATGCCGAAACCGGTTTGGCTCAGTGGTAGAGCGTCGGTCTGCGGACTGAAAGGTCCCAGGTTCGATCCGGTCAAGAGCATGTACGTTGGTTGTGGGCACATCCCCAGTAGAAGGTGTGCAGGAGGCAGCTGGTCGATGTTTCTCTCTCATCGACATTTCCATCTCTCTATCTCTTTCCCTTCCTCTCTGTGAAAAATCAATAAAATATATTAAAAAAAAAAATTAGACCCTTTTTCTGGCTTATCTAATTCAATAAACGTGATTTAGCCCAAGAAGTGAAATGAAATCTAGTTTATGCTCTAAGCGGGCTGAGTGTCTATCACGTTATGAGCGTCATAGGCAGGCATTAGTAACAACCGCTGGAGAGTTCTGCTCCTTAGGAACGGAGGGAGCTGGGGTGGGGAGGTCTGCAGCGTTTGAGGGTCCAAATCAGGCCCCTGTGATGGCTCAGCGTCGTCACTAGAACTAACGCAGCCTCCTTGTGGGTTTGACAACACTGGTCGCCCAACATGGCCCTCTGCTCACTCTCAGGCCTCCAGGGCCTGGCGGGCTGAGCGGGGGGCTGAGGGGGGGGCGGGCTCTCATAGGTACCGCAGGGGCCCTGCACCAGCCACTTCCCACCTCCCACCTCCCACTCAGGGCTTCCACGCTCGCCTTCCGGCCTCAAGGAATGGCCAGATTCTCCTTCACTTACGGTAAGTCAGTGGTCAGCAAACTCATTAGCCAACAGAGCCAATATCAACAGCACAACTATCGAAATTTCTTTTGAGAGCCAGCTTTTTTAAACTTAAACTTCTTCCAACGCCACCTCTTCAAAACAGACCCGCCCAGGCCGTGGTCTTTTGTGGAAGAGCCACACTCCAGGGGCCAAAGAGCCACATGTGGCTCTCGAGCCGCGGTTTGCCTACCACGGACTTACGTCATCCAGAGGCTTTGAAGAATCCAAGGATTTGATCATTTAAAAAAATCACGCCAAGCCTCGCCTACTCCTGTACTTTTTTGGTTGTTAATCCTCACCCGAGGATAGTTTCCCACTGATTTTTAGAGAGTGGAAAGGAGGGAGGGACAGAGAGAAACGTGAGAGACACATCGATTGGTTGCCTTCTGCACACAACCCAGGTGTGCGCGCCCGGGACCCTTCCGTCCGCGGATGGACGCTCCACCCACCGAGCTGAACCAGCTCGGGCAGGCCTGTGCTTAGGACCGTGAAAGCGAGCTTTGGAGTCTTTAGGACCCCGAATCTGAACTGTGGCTTCCTCAGGCCTTAGAACCATTTCAACCGAAACATCAGACACCTCTCAGCCACTTTCTCTCATGGTCCAGTCTGCTTTGCCTCTGCACGCCAGGATTTAGGTAACAGATTGTGACAAGCAGCTCGGGCCTCCCTGTCTGAGAGATGCCGCCCTCCCGTGTTCGCTTCGGCACACGCACATGCATGTTGCACTGTACTGAAATCAGACCGGGGCCTCCTGGGCACGGGGCTGGCTGGCGTTAACTTCAGCCCCGAGACCCAGGGCCACCACGGAGCTTGCACGCAGTATTGCAGTGTTTGCTGAATAAATGAAAGGCTGATGCTTAACAGAGAGACGAGGAAGTGGAGACTTACTGCTTCCCCCTCCACGTCAGACTGACTCAGGTCTCTGCTAAGCAGACACGGCACCACCGGGCAGGTGTCACCCGGTCCTTCCTCCTGGAATGACTGCAGCCACCGTTGTCCGTGTGAAGCAGGCACCAGCCTCACACAGGTGGCGGCACGGGAAATGAGTGTGGCGACAGCACGCTGTCATGGGGGGTTGTTGTTTGGGTCGTTCCGACGATTAAGTTCAGGGCCACGGTGAGGTCAGTGTCACACTAAGCAACGAGCCCATCAAACGGACTCACCGGACGGCCAGCGCTGCTCTGTGCGTTCGCAGCATAACTGCACCGTCATTGGGTCCCGGGCTCACCCGTTCTGAAAGCACTGCCGTGTCTGAGCCCGTCAGTGCGGGTGGGGGCTGTGCTGCCCGGAGAGCAGCCGGAGGCGCGGATGCTCTCCCAGTGAGGTCACAGCCACGGCACTCCTATTGGTGGGCACAGCAGCCTCCCCTGCACTCGCTGAGCCTGGGAATAAAGAGCTATTCAGACGGCAATGCCCTTGAGCCTGAGGCTGGATGCTGCCCTGACGCTGGCCATGTGACCTTGGGGCATCTTAACCCTCTGGGACTCACTCACCTCTGAAACGGGGGACGATGTGCTCAGCTCACAGGCCGACGCGAGGAAAAGGTGTGATCAGCATGACAGCTGGGACACCAAGTGCACAGTGAACAGAGAGTATCTTTCACCATATAGAAAATGAACTCGACATGGATGAAAGACTAAAACTATAACTTCTGAAACATAGGAGAAAAACTTCAGGACAATAGATTTAGCAATAATTTATTTTTTTTAAAAAAAGATGTATTTTTATTAATTTCAGAGAGGAAGGGAGGGAGGGGGGGGTAGCATCAATGAGAGAGAATCATGGATCGGCTGCCTCTTGCACACTCCCTACTGGGGATCAAGCCCACAACCTTGGATGTGCCCTGACTGGAATCCGAACCAGGACCCTTCAATCCACAGGTTGTTGCTCTATCCACTGAGCCAAACCAGCGAGGACGATAATTTCTTAAAATAAAACCAAAGTACAGGTAACGAAAGCAGAAATAGACGAGTGGGATTATAGCAAACTTAAAACATTTTTCACATCAAAGGAAGCAATCAGCACAGTGAAAAGACAACCTATGGAATGACAGAATGTATTTGCAAATCTTATTTATGGATTTCAGAGAGGAAGAGAGGGAGCGATAGAAACATCAGTGATGAAATCACTGATCGGCTGCCTCCTACACGCCCCACCCTGGGGATCAAGCCCTCAACTTGGGCGTGTGCCCTGACCTAGGATGGCACTGTGACCTCCTGGTTCACAGGTCGATGCTCCACTACTGGCCGACCCAGCAGTTTAATCAGAGACACTAATTCAGACAGTTCTATCACCCTAGCTCTTTGGAACTTGGCTTACTGAATCCTTTTTAAATAACTCATTTTATAAAGCTCAACTGAAAGATGTCTCTTACGCGAAACCACGGCAAAGGAAAGTCTCTCTGACAGCCTTGGCACAGCAAATCCCCACACGCTGTTCTCTCACAGTGGCACCCCTTCCCGGTTCACAAGCCAGAAGCCAGCTCCCGTGCATGCCATCAACCTGGTAGAAAGACGCCGGAACAAGAAGGGACCTGCCAGCAGCCGGAGTGAGTGCCACGCCTCGAAGCCCTTGGCTCCCGTTGAGGCCCTAGGCTTTGTGCTCACTGCGGGATGAGTCCTGACAGCTGGTCTGCACTGGGTCCTCTGATCCTCGCTATCAAAGGGAAGCGAAGATGAAAAGAGGGGCAGGCTTCTGAAGACTCACACCAGGCCCTTCTGCCAGGAAGAACGAGCTGGGATCCCTCCCGTTAGCAAAACCTGGAGGAATCCATGTTTTCTTTTATTTCACGTCAAATAAACTGGTCGCATTCTAGACAGCCCACAGCCTGTAAGTGTGATCAGGTGCAATTTCTAATATAAACGAGTGAATTAATGAAGCCCAAGATGATTGGTTTTACTGTGTTAAGCACACCTCTTAATTTTAAAATGCTCCTAGCTAAACCCACTCAGGAAAGCCTCAGTTCCAGTGCTGCTGCTCCTGTTTTCCGAGTGGCATTTTGGAGGGGTGTGGATTAGGTGATAATTACTTATTCTCTATATTCTTCTCATGTTTTTTCTCTTAACTAAAATTTCCAGAAATGATTTGAAAATCATCTTTTGAAGATCTGAATACTCTGCAAACGTTTAAAAAATATTGTTTTGAAGAAATACTATTTTTCTGAACGTAAGTAGTATCTGGTCTTCTCCAAGAAATGTTCATCTTATTTCATCTTGTATTTCTCTGAAATGTGCTTATACATAAACGGTGTGTGTAGCCGAAACCGGTTTGGCTCAATGGCTAGAGCTTTGGCCTGTGGACTGAAAGGTCCCGGGTTTGATTCTGGTCAATGGCACATCCCCAGTAGGGGGTGTGCAAGAGGCAGCTGATCAACAATTCTCTCTCCTCGATGTTTCTAACTATCCCTCTCTGTAAAAAATCAATAAAATAAACAACAACAAAAACAAAAACGTGGTGTGTATCCGGGGTTTTATTCCTACCCCATTCTAAACCAATCAATGGTTACTGATCTCACTCAGGCGCTAAAAACATATGGTACAATCGTACAACTTCACTGTCAGTTCCCCCATAGTGGGCTTAAGAGTATCATGTAAACTGGTTGTGCAAAAATAAATTTAAAAATTTGGGGAATTGGGGGATAAGGACACATATGTAGTACCTTAATCAATAAAGTAATTTAAAGGAAGAATCAAAAATAAAACCCCTTCATTAAAATAAAGAAAAAAATTGTAGTTCACTTTGATTAGAAAGATGTTGGCAGACGTGGGGCCGTGCTGAGCCGTACCTGTCTGAGTTTGAGACAGCAGAGCGGGTGATGTGGTCCAGACCAGACGCCCAGGCCGCATGGGGAATGCCCCGGTTACAGACTACACGGAAGCAAGTGCAAGGCCTGCTCCCCTCCTGAGGGAGGCGCACAGCCTGGCGTCTGGACTTCTAAGCCACAAACCCTTCAAACGAAGCCGGGAGTGGGCTGCAGAGATCCACTAGGCTAACACTGGGGGTACATAAAGAGCCATTTGTAAGAAAAACTACTTGAAAGTGATGTTTAAAAACAAAGCCAATTTCAGACCTACGGAATTAATAATATAGGGGCCCATGTTATTTAGAGGTAGATTTATTTTTTCATCTTGACTTTCTCAGATTAAAATGCTTTTGCATTCCGAGCATATACAGCATTCACATGCTTGCTGAAAGGTACTGATACTTGAAATTTAAACACCAAAAATCCTTTAGCATGCTTTGATTTACACAGGCCTACTTTATATACATTAAAAAACCCCATATAATTTAAGGTCTAAAGTAAATGGATTCTAACTTTTATGAGCCGATTCTTAGGAAAAGTTTTAGATGGTTTCAAAACAGGAAAAAAGCGTGGATGAGTATAGCTTAGCTTTAGATATAAGCTCATTCGGTATTTAAGAACACTTTATTATTAAAATGCAATAAATAACATCTGAAACTTTTTCACAAAAAGAAGGGAACAATCTTCGCAGATACAGGCTAGAACTGAGCAGTCTTTTACACAGAAGTACTCCAGGTGCTGTCCCTGTGGGGGGAAGTAAAGCGCAGGTGCCACATCTCAAAGTGGCAACGGCAGAACTGAGCCGCAGCAGTTTTTCTGCCTTTGACATCGCCATTTACCGAGACTCCCAATCCCTGTCCTCAGGCGTCACACTCAGAGCACCCCAAGTCTCCATGCAGACGAGGAAGCTAGTGCATAGGTTTAAGCAGAAATGGTTCTAGGCCTGGCCACCCGACGCACCCACTTGTATTTGCAAATAACAGAAATGCCTGCATCTGAAAAGACACTTGAGTAAAAGTAATATATAACTAGAACTAAAGATGTCATCAGTATCTCGTGCCATTTGAATATTACCCTAATGTTTCAGGGGCCTCCATGTCAAAGGCTCTCGGCCAGAGTTTTGGGGGTTTGTTGACCCCCTTTACAATGATCAAACCCAGCATGCACCCCCCACCTCCCCAGCTCACTCAGACGGGGTCGGTCAGCTGCCCACCACAGGCAGATCCTCCAGGCTCCGTGCAGCGCCTCAGCTACCTCAGCTGCAGGAGCAAGGCTGGTCCTCAGCTCTGCACGCAGCAACGAGAGCGGGGACAGGTCCCGGCAAAGATATCCCGTTAACACCCTCCAGCTAGAAACACCTAGACATCTCTCCCAGAAAACTTAAAAAACAAGCCCACAGTGGGTTTGATGTACGATGGTCTTTATTTACAACTTTATTGGCAAAAAGAGGGAGACGACGAGAACAGTTCACCACGGGGCACTGCAGCTGACGGGTCAGGTTAAAGAAGTTTCACGTTAAAGGTCCACCTACTTGTCCAAACACACCACGGAGTCTGCGCTGCGGCTGCCGCAGGAGTCGGCACAATGCCAGGTTCCAGGCAGTCTTAACACATAAATACAAGAGGACAGAACCACCACGAGACGGCATTAAATAAAGGGCCCTCACTGCACTGTGTCCTGCAGTGACACATGCCAAGGACAGCAGACGCGGGAGCAGGACAAGGCCCGGAGTGCAGTGACCACGACGGCCTCTGTCCCGAGGCACCGCCCCGCTACCTGCACTCCTGAGGTGGAGCCGCCGCCGGAGGGAGGACGAGGGAGGAGTCTCCTGGAGGACGCGAGCCCTCGAGAGCAGGCGGGGGCGGACATCCTGGACTCCAGGTGGAAGGAATGGATGCGGTCCATTTCAACTCATGCTGGGTGGGCGGAGGGTCCACGGACGGCGGTCACTCCTCCAGGTCCAGCGTGCTCAGCTCCTCCTCCAGCTCGTCCAGGTCCTCCCCGGTGAAGAGGTTCTCGTCCACGGGCACCGCCTCGCAGACGCCATTCTCCTGGCCCTCCCCGCCGAGGTCCTCCTCCACGTCGCTCCTCTCGCCGTTCTCAGCCTGGCCGCCAGAGGCTTCGCTCAGTTTGTTTTCTAAAAACAGCAATGGCAATGCGTGAAAACCCCGCTGTTAGTGACTGACCATCAGAGGGACTCTGCACTGCCCCCGCCGTCCTGCGGCCACGCCAGCAGGAACCACAGCAGGAACCGCAAGCTGAGCTGAGCTGAGTTGGGCGTGCTGGCAGGCTCGGACCTCGGAGGCAAGGTTATCCCCCACAACTCTGCTCCTCCAGGGCCCAGCAGCTGGTTTAACAGTCCACACCCACGTAACACATCTTTGAACAACATATATCTGACCTAAGTGGCCACTTGGCTTTGCTTTGGATAGCAATCAGACCATCGGTGGCAACGCTGGAAACTCCGCCCGTCCTCACCTGCGAACCAAGAACGTGGCCCGGCCTTGCTCAGCAACAACACCGACCCCGACCTGACACCGCTCAATGGCCCGGCTTGGACCCACAGGCTGCAGGAACCCCACAACCACGCCGTGGGGTCATGACCTTCGAAGCCCTTGCCACAGACCGGCCTCCGGCACCTGCTGGCAGCAGGCTCGGGTCCCGGGAGGGCAGCCAGCTCCCCCGTCACACTGGCCTTCCTCACGGTGACAGCGTCAGCCTCCTCTCACCTCCCGCCTTGGTAAGCATTCTGCTCCTTTTCCACTCACAGCGCCCGGCCAGCCCTTCCCCTCTCCAGGCCCCGCAGGGCTCCTTCGGGTGAAGGTGAGGACGGCTGCGGCCCCTGACACCGACCCGCCTCCTCGTCCTCTGCGCTGAACGCCTTTTGTTTGTGCTTCTAGCTTTTGTCCCGGCTCCTCCTCCTCTCCCGGCCCTCTCCGTGCATGGCCTGCAGATGCCGTGGCTTCCTCGCACCCAAGAGCCCAGCCGGGCCATGCCCGTCCTCCCTCCTCACCACTGCAGACCCCTCCCGAACGGCAACCGAGGAGCCATTCCCCAGTCGCCCCACTGACTCCCTGAAACTCCCTAACCCCATGCTGCGCTCCAGAAGGTCCTCGCCCTGCGGCTGCACCTGGCACTTCCCTCACTCAGCTCAACGCCTTCCTAACCACTTCGTGTCATCATCAATGCCGCTCTCCCTCCAGCTCCAGAGACACTTCACTTAGGGCACTAGAGGCAGACGTGAGCCAGCGGGGCTGTGGGGACAAGTCACAGAAGGAAAGAAGGGGCCCTGGAGCTGGGAGGGGGGGGGGGGGGAGAAGGGAGGAGCAGGGTGGAAAGGCGCGGTGTGTTCCCAAGAGGCAGAGCCCCCAATGCCACCTACATTTTTCCTTTCCTTTTAACAAATCCTCACTCCAGGACGTGTTCATTGGTTTCAGAGAGGAAGGGAAGATTGACGGGCTGCCTCCCCGTGCTGTGACGGGCAATTGGAACCCCAGCCTTTCCGTGTGCAGGACGAGGGCTAACCTAGGAAGGCACCCAGCCAGGGCCAAGGGCCGCTGCTGACGCCAAAACCTCCGCCTCAGGAGGTCCGCCCCACACGAGGTCCAAACTCATACCTGTCCCTTCTGCTTCGGTTCCCGCACCACTTCTGCAGCCTCCTCCCCCCAGGGCTTCTACCATCGGTCCAACCACACGCTCACACTACCAGTCGGTGCCTGTGGGCACTAGGGCGGTCAGCCCGGTCTATCCCCTTCGGGCAGCTTCCTGGTGCAGTCACCGCGTTGGCACACTCACCATCCTTGTCGGACGTGTACGTGCTGAACCGCTCCAGACTGGCCACCGTGATGCCCGTCTCCTCCACATCTCTCGGGATGTACAGGCTTAGATCTATGTCATTGATGCTCACGGAGTCATCCACCTTTCAAAGGACAGGAGTGTAAGAATGTAAATGTAAGAATCTTTCCATCACTTACTGTCTTTACCTTAACGAAACAGTCATTACTGGGTCAAATGAAAACAAATGATTTACTGTCAAACTTTACTTTTTAAAATTTCTTGAAAAAACAGCAATGCTATATTTAAAGCTACTTCCTCTGACATCCTACTCTTACACACAGAAAACGATATATTTATCTTTCAACTGCAAGCCAGAAGCCAGAATTTTATAAACATACAAGATAGTCAGCTCTCTGCTATTACTAAGCTTGCCTACAATCAAATGAGTGTGCTATTGCCTCCTGCTTCCCACTCTGCACTGGTTTTTAATTTATAATTTTTCTTTTATCCATTTCTCCCCCTTTTCAGAGAGGAAGGAGGAAACACCGGTTCGTTTATACACACACCATGACCAGGAATTGAACCTGCAACCTTTTGGTGTCCAGGATGACACTCCAACCAACCGAGACACCAGCCAGGACTACATTTTTTTCAGTTAGTATTTCTGTCTCATGATTTCCTTTTAGTAAAAATATTAAACAAAGTCCCCTTTTCTTTAGAGGAAGACTACAACACATACTTCTCCCAGCTAACACCCAAGCACTGGACTATAAGCAGGCACCTCCCTCGTCCTAGGAAGGAAATATACTTCTGGCTCCTGTGATTCTCATGAGCATCTTGTGAGAGTGCGCCTGCCCCATAGAGACGAGGAGGGAGATGAGAGGATGGGATTCCCAGGCGAGTCAGGATCAGAGCGGAGCCCCGGAGGGGGCACTCCTACCCCCGGCTCCACGGTCACTCCATCCTCGCAGTCAGCGAGAGGGTGCCCGCGGCCTCTTACCTCATCCCCGCCGGCTCCCTGCGTGTAGCGGGTATCGTCTGCCTCCTCGTCGTCATCGTCAACCAGCTCAGGACGGAATTCAAACACCTCGCGACCACTGATCTGCTCGGACACAAAGACAGGGACTCAGGCCGCCGCAAACACTTCTGGCGCCGGCGTTAGCCCGGGCAGGGACAGCTCTCGCCTGGCACTGAGGTAAACGAGAGGAGGAGTCGTTTGCCTCCTGGGCCCTGAGAACATACCACTAAGGCCTTCCCCGCCTTGAAGTCGGCTTTCCTTCTCTCCATGTCCTGCTCCAGCTTGTCGATCTTCTCTTGTCTCTTCCTCTTCTTCCAGGCGAGGAAAGACTCTAGCGTGATCTTGGTGACGTTCGGGCCCAGGGCGGCGCGCTGTGGAGAGAGGAGTCACTGCCCCTCCGCCCGCCCGCCGCCCACACCGCCCCCATGCTTCTCTCTGGCGAGGAGGCCTCTGCCCCGCGGCTCTGGAGCCGGTCCATGTGAACGGTTTACTTTTATCCCACACCGAACTAGGCTCCTGGTGAAACGAAGGTGAGTGAACTTGCCACGAGGAGCTTAAGGGAAGTCAATGCTGAAAGCAGTAACGGTGGAGAGCACCGCGGCAGGGCAGCCTCCCTGGTCCTTCCTGCTCCCCAGGAGGCGGCGAGCGAGCCACGATGCCGCCTGCTCCTCAGGCCACCAACTAGCAACCCCTGGGCACGCTCCCCTCTGGGCGCCGCCAGACAGCCCCCACGCCGACGGCCAGTAAGGAGCCGGCGACGGGCCTCTCCGAAGGCTGCACCCAACGTGGGGGAACCAAGACACACACTCCAGCACCCCGACTCCGGCCTGCGCGTCCTGTCACCGCGTCCCCTCCAGCGGAGACATCAGCAGCACGTCCACTTAGGAACAGGTGTGTGTCCCAATACCAGAAGTCACACAGTGTAGGTTACCCAGAGGCGGTAAGAGACACAGTGTACGATGCCCGCCTACAGCACGTGTTCCAATCATCTCCACGTCTGTGTCACACGCAGAGCTGCATGGGTAACTCAGACTGACTGCTGTGCCAGCCAGAGCGGGCCGCTGGCGTGTTCTCAATCAGCCCTCTTCCCCTGGAGCCTCCTCCCACACAACGGGAATGGTTAGCAAAATGGTGAAAAATAAGACATCAGGAACATCAAACACCTCAAGTTCAACCGCCTGAATCCCCCATTCTGTCTCCTTCATTAAGAAAAAAAAAAAAACAGTAAGAAATGCGCACACACACCCACACCCCCCACCACACACACTCACACTCATGACTGCCGGTATTACAGAGAAGCCCCTCCACCCGCCCAGGCCCTCACCACACTCCTGGGCGTCCACAGGCCCTGCAGGTAAATGTGTCAGTTCTCTGGCTAACCTTTGCCCATCTCTCCACCTCCCTCTCAGATTCATCAATGTGAACACTAAGCATTTTAATGAACTGATAAAACTAGTATATCAATTTTATGGAAACAACTTATTTGGCAATTCAGTGGCTAGTACATAAAAATCATTTTGTAATTATAAATTGTCTTAATTGGCTTATTATGGCTAGAGCTACATATAAAGAAACTTAAAAAGGCAACTTCAGGGAAAGATCCTATTTTTCCCTTTCATAACAACATGCTGTTGCCCCCAAGTGGTAAATATTAAAATTTCATAATAAATACTGCCTTTTCTTTTTATGGTGGAAAAGATACTAGTTACCTCTCTTTCAATGAGATCTTCTAATGAAATCTCATCTTCTTTCTCTTCTTTCTTTTTATCTTTTTTCAACACGAATCCAGGAGGAAGTGCATGGCGATACATACAATTATCGCCCCCTCCGGGGCACACCCAGAACCAGCCATATTTGTTGTTTTCGATAGCGTCAAGGAAATGCTTGCACACCTACAGAGACAACAGTATTCACAAGCAGCAGCTCAGTACAGTCCATTTCCAAGGTCAATGTTGAAGTACACAGCCTTTGTAAATGTAATCTGAAGTCTGATTTTTAAATCAGAGAAAATATAACTGCTATAAGAAATAAAACCAATGATTTTTCTTTGGTTTGACCTAAAAACCAATCCCATGCAGCAATGACATAAGCACGATTTGAATTACGTGAAATTATAGGGACTTTCTTAGATCTTAGGAGGGAGCAAGGTACAAAAGGAACACACAGCACAGTGACCCTTAAAACACAAATGGGCCCTGGCCAGTGTGGCTCATTGGGCTGGAGCATTGTCCTGTGTGCCAAATGGTTGCAGATTTGATTCCTAGTCAGGGCAAGAGGGGAAGGCAACTGATTGATGTTTCTCTCTCAAATGAATTAAAAAAGAAACATAAATGGGCGCAAGATGCAACTGTACGGAAGCCTCAGGTCATAAACTTTACAAATAAGAAGGAAAAATTATCAGATATACATTTCTTTCCTGAACAAAAACAACAAGCCTAAATAAAATTGTTACAGAATTCCCGGGCAGGAGGACTAGGGAAACTGAGACAGGAAAGTTAAAACAAGGCCAAATAGTGCGGGCAAACCACCCCCACTCCTCCTCCAAGGACACTTGAGAGCCAATGGCTACAACCCAAGGAGGGAAGCAGAGGAAGGAAAAGGGGCCGTTTCACTCCCAAAGCAGGAAAGAGCCCACAGCCCTGGCCAGCAAGGTCAAGGGCAGGTGCTTCTGGTGAGCCTGGAAAGGCCAAAGGGGCCCGAGACGTCCTCTCACCAAGAGTCAGCAGAGGAGCTGAGACCTCAGAGGAGGGTGTAGGCCACCTCGGACCCACCCGACCGCTCTCAGACTAGCGGAGCGCCGTCCAGCTTGCTGGCTGTGCTTTTCAGTAAAGGCGCGTGCTGAGTGCCTGAACACACTGCTTTTCGCCGCTGTCAAGGCCCCTCGTATAAACTCAGTTACGTGAGGAGGAGGCTGGGGACACCCTCTCGCATGGGACTTCTGAACAAGAATTTAACTCTGTAGCCTACACGTGTCCATTCCCCAAACAAAGCTCACCCCCCCCCCCCATCTTAATACAACCCCAAACAGTAGCAAACACCTTGCCACAAGATTGTCCCTAAAGAAAAGTCCACTCAATTCAAGAAAAGAACATACTATTTGCGTTTTGGGCTTTTTCTTTTCCGCCTCACCGTGCTTCTTGTTCACCACTTCTTCCAGCTTTTTCTCATCCCAGTTTTCCATGGTATCTAAGGGAAGGAAAGGGAGACTAAGCACTGTGTCCTTATCTGCTGCTCCCACACACACTGCCGTCTCCGTGCACAGGAGGCTGTCTGACAGCACCTGTGACAATGTGTTTTCTTCAGACACCAAAGGTAAGCATCAATGGTGTGAGACTGTTCACCCAAACCTTAAGCAGGCAGGCAAATGAGAAGGCAGTACTGTAAGAAAAGCTGAGACACATCCAAAAGGAGTAACTGGTTTTTAATCATCTTCATTTACTTAATCCAAGGGCATCATGCAATAAATTCCAATTTTATGAAAACAAACTAAACACAAGTTATTCTTTACAGTCTACTAATACCAAAATACTCTTCAAGTTACTAAATATTCTTAGTGATTACAAACCCAGAGACGCTGGTGTTTAGGAAAACGTTTTTAAAAATACCTTTCTCAAGTTCTTCATCTCTGGCATCGATGTACACACTGCGCTTCTCGCCCTTCCTCTCCAGGCTGAGGTCGTGGGAGAACTTGCACTTGTCCCCCTTGGTGCACTGCCCTTGCTTGAAGAAGGCGCACACCACAGACTTGGGGTCGGCACCTGTGCAAACGGCACATGGAGGGTAATTCGCTCCGCAGGTCCTAGGGCACAGCTTCTAGGGGAGATAAGCTGCTCTGTTGACTTGTCATTCCTCTCACCGGGTGAGAGGAAAACACCACTTATGGGAGGCTCCTGACCTTTTCCTCGAGTTCTTCTACTGAATTTTATATACACTTTGTTTCTTTATTACAAAAACAAAAACAAAACCAACCAACCAAAACAACAAAGGAGCACAGGCGATGGGGAGCCATACACACGTAGGTTACTCCGCATCACGTGTCCAGCTGCAGTTAGCGAGCAGGAGCCAAGGAGAGTCTAAGAGGAGGTTTACTGCCAGGAGTGTGGCTCTGTTTAGAGGACCCTAGGTTTGCCTCGGATACCACCGCAGCCTGGACGCTACAAAGCACTAAATCATTAATTTTGCCTTAAGTTGGGGGGCTAATGGCTGGAGTAAATGTTGTACAATGACACAGCTGTGCACATATGTAAAGGAATTGTGAGAAAGATATTGATAGATAATGACAGAGAGTATCATTTTCATAATCAGCTTATGATCTGAACATAAATCAAAACAAATTAAGAGTTTCAAACATGAACTACATTTGATAAAAACAATACTTCTGAAATGTAAAGTTTACCTTTACTTATTTTTTGAGCAGCAACTACAGGTTTGAACAGCTCATTTAGCTCTTGCAATTCTTTCTTCTTGTCATCTTTCTTTAATTTCTTTTCAGCTTCACTCTGTGCTACCTATAATATTCCCAGGTATAACATAAACATTTGATTTCATATAGTTGTTTTCACTGCCCAGTGACTGTAACACTAACATTAACATCAGTTTTTAACTAGGAAACAAAACTGCTAAATCCTGTGACAATTACTTAAAAAAAATCTTTAGTTCTTAGTTCCTATAACTCATGCACTGCCAGTGGAAAGTTGAAGTGCTGCCATCTCTGTGGAAAGGACCAAGCACATTTATTAAAGCTGGAACCCATTTCCCTTCATCTAGAAATATGCCTCCAAACACACCGTGCCACAGAGAAGCACACGTGCCTGTGGGAACACACACACAGGCCACTCCCTGCAGAACTGCTCTTAGTCAGAAAGGGCCTCTCCGTGGACACCGAGTGGTCACTGAGCAGTGAAGGGCGAGCATGTGCAGCCAGTGTGGCCTCAGACGAAGTGAGAGCCGTCTCAGAATGGCTCGAGGGGACTGAGAGGCTGCTGAGCAACCTGCACCGATGCAGAGGTCTGTCCAGTAGGACTGTGGTCACAAACATACCACCAAACACCTTCAGCTGGGAGGGAAGAAAACCAGATGTTTACATTCTGTACCTGGCGTGGATTCTGCTGACCGAACTTAACCTGATGAGTGACAGCCTTGATAAACTTCTGCTGCTTTGCTCCCTTCTTGTTCTTTAGACCAAAAGTCTTGTCCTAAATGAAAAGAGGGTATAAAATACCTTAGCCACTTATAGTAATTTCTTACCTATTATACTTTTCCAGTCACCTCGGAAACCATTCTTTCCTGTGGGTAGGAAACAGTCTCTCTTATGCTCCTCACAGAGAAAACACTGAACATCAAGGCAAGACACCATGCGACTCAGAGGCCACCTGGACTCCACCACCAATAGGGGTACAGCCACCCTGCCACCCGCGCCCATGGCGAACGCAGAGCGGCTACTGGAATGAGGAGCCCTCAGTACGTCCAGGACACGCTTGGCTAATGGGGCTGCTCATTCTCAGCACAGACAGCGAGAGCCTTCAGAGGGGAGAAGCAGGCAGCAATTTCAATCCTGCTCTGCCTCTGGTGCATTTTCCTCACTGGACTCTGAAGAACTATGGACTGTTTTGAACACATTTTTTGGAAATACTGCATAAGATACATTAAGTTCTAGACTGGTTTTTTTTTTTTTTTTTTTTTTTTTTTTTTTTTTTTTTGTGGTTATCCTCTCAAAACAATTACATTTAAAGAACTCAAACTACTGAGAAGTATTCTTACCTAGTTGTTGCTAAAATGGAAATAGTAAAATTGAGCATTCCTAACTAAAAAGCAACATGTTCCTTACACCTGGAACATTAACATAGTCACCTGGGAAAACTATTAAAAGGAACAGTGGTATCTACTATGGAACGCTCACTATGTGCAAGGCTCTAATCAAACTTTGGTTTTACCCGTTCATATGTAATAAGTATGTAGCACAGAAACATGCAGAAGCCACTGCATGTGTGTACCAGCCTGTGCTTCAGGACTGCAGGGGGCTGAACAGCACACACCCCCTACACACACACACACACACAAATTCACTTCTACTTGGAATCTCAGAGTGCAGTCTCTGCAGGTGTATAAGCTAAGATAGGGCACAATGACTAGGGTGGCCCCAAGCCCAACGACTGAACCATTTTCCTTCCAATCTTCACAACATTCTGCATTTCCTAAGCCTATGCATCAGGTGTGAGTGCCACGCTTCCCGTCTACAACAGCGAGCTCTCTCTCGCGAGGGGACCAAGGAGGAGATCCTGGAGACAGCATCTGCACAAACGGCGCCCGCGAAGAGCACAGGGGTCCAGCCCGTGCCCCTACGGGGGCCGAGCACAGCAAACCAGGCTGAAGAGCAGAGCCAGGGAGGTTCTGACACAGGAGACAGGAGTCAAGTGGTCCTTGCAGGGACTGGCTGTGGGAAAGCAGCACTCAGGACAGCAGCCCACAGCAGGAAGTGCTTTCTGTGGCCCCGTGTGGGCACATGACTATCCCACTAGAGATAAGGCGTGTTCTTGGAACTCTCTAGGGCAGAAATTCTTTCTTTCAGAGAGAGAGGGGACACTTATTTACCTAGCAGTCAAAAAAATAAATTCCTGGACACCTGCTTTATTGAATCCTCTTAGCAACCTTATACTATCACTAGTGGCCCGGTGTACGAAATTCATGCACTCAGGGTCCCCAGCCTGGCCTGTGCCCTTCACAGGGCTTCTGCACTGTCACCCATCACCCCAGAGAGGTGGGCCTCCATGAGCCTCATGTCCCCAGGGTGGTGCTGAGGGCAGGGATGTGGGCCTCACACAAGTCCCTGATGCTGGACATGCAGCCTCCTGCTGATGGGTCCTTACTTACCATTTGAAGTGAAGGCCTCAGACCATTTGCATATCAGCTCTTTATTATATAGATCACACTCTGTAATCGTAGCTACTGAAACTTAAAAAATTCTTAAGTAACCTCCCACAGAATCCTATATAATAAAACCCTAATATGCAAACAGACCAAACAGCAGAATGACTGGTTGCTATGACACGCACTGATCACCAGGGGGCAGACGCTCAATGTAGGAGCTGGCCCGGTGGCAGTGCACTCCCACAGGGGAGCATTGCTCAGCCAGAAGCTGGGCTCATGGCTGGTGAGTGCAGCAGCGGTGGGAGCCTCTCTGCTTCCGCTACAGGCGGGGGTCCTGGGCTGAGAGAGCACCGGACTGCGAGAGCGATGTCTGGCTCGGGGTGGGCCGAAGCCAGCAGGTGGACATCTTCCGAGAGGTCCTGGACTGTGGGAGGGCACAGGTCAGGCTGAGGGACTCCCTCTCCAGGACACGATTTTCATGTGTCGGACCTCTAGTCTATAGTAAAGGCGTAATATGCTAATTAGATTGGGCGGCCTTCCGATGAAGCCGGGCTGAGGGAAGCCTGGGCCCCAGGTGCCTCAGCCCGGGGAGGAAGGCCTGCTCTTGCACAGTGTGTGCCCTGGGCCTCTAGCTGTTAGCGAGGGCAGGCTGTCCGGTGGACGCTTTAAGGAAGAGTGGGAACGTTGGGCCGTGGACTGGAGAAGGCCCTTGAAATCACTGGGTCTGGCCCTGCCAAGGCATCAGGGTGAGTTAATACAACGTTTGACCAAACATTTTTAAGCGAATAATTCTCTATGGCGCAAGGTTGTTATCAATATCCAAATGCCTTATTCCACCCGCTTTAAGAGCAGAAGCTCCGAAGTCAGGCGGCTCACTTTCTCTTCCCAAACAGAACTAAGCAAACTGCCTTCTTTGCCAGTTTCCTTGTTGTAAAGTGGTCTCACACTCGCCTGGGATGGCTGGGTGACAAGGTTTACCGCCAGAGGAGACACAGCACAGAGGCGAACCGCTCGGACTCCGGAGCAGGCTGCTGCCTCTGAATCCTCGCCTGCCACTTGCCAATTCACCTTGGCAGGCTGTTCATCCTGTGCCTGCGTCCTCCAGGTAAAACCGGTGATAATGCTAACCCCAGAGCAAGAAATGTGCTGTGTGAGACCCCTGGCTCCTCTTCCCTCTGTTCCCCAAATATGAGAACCGGGCCAGGCACCAGGTGTTAGCTCTTAAGCGACAGGTGATGTAACGAGGGTGTATTTGGCTCCGCCGCCTCCTTGTTTCCACCATGAAAATCCACGTCCCAGGAACACCTGGGTAGGTTACCCGCCAGCTGGCAGACAAGTTTTCTGATACCACAGGGTGGCTCTGGGATACCCGCACCTCCTCTGGGAAAGAGCTTTCTCCCTTTTCTTGGCTTAGGACAGACCTTACCTAAACATTACCTGGGTTTGGGAGACGGGGACCGAGAAGAGGTGCAGTCAACCCCCAATCACGGTTAAGAAAAAAACAGGGAGGTAAGATCCCAAAAGTTAGGTTAGGAAAGAAACTGTATGTGTTTCAGACTCGGTCGTTCGAACACAAGTTTAGAAACAGGGAGTCACTCTAAGAGAAGGGGGCTCCCTGAGAGCCTAGCACCCAGAAGTGAATTGGGTTTTATTTAAAACCAAGCCCCCTTCCCTCCTGGTGATCCTGCTTCTGGCTCAGGCCGCTGCCCCTGACAAGGGAGCTCTGCTTTGCATCCCGGCCAACCAGGCTATGCAAACTCGGCCAAGGACGAGGACAGAATGCCGCCCCTGAATGCCTGCCGGGGTGCTTAGCCCTGTGCCGTCAGAGCACCTCCCTGGGCGCCCCTAGTGCCCAGGAACAAACAGGCAGTGAGCACACAGGTGCCCGCGCCTGGCTCAGGGGCTGAGGCCGACCTATGACCCCGGAGGTCACGGTGTGATTCCCAGGCAGGGCACCTCCCCAGTGTGGGGCCTGCAGGAGGCAGCCCATCAGTGATTCTCTCATCATTGTGTTTCTATCCCTCCCTTCCTCTCTCTGCGCGCACACACACATACTCAAAATAAAAAATACAGATGTCGCATCGGACTTGGGACGTGGCCATAGTCACCAGAACTCGTCATAAACATGCTAATTAAATCACATCGGCAGAACTTATTAAAAAAAACAACAACCCACTTACAAACGCCTCATTTCAGACTCCGGAAAAGCATTCTGGTCGCGTTCCGACAAGAGGGGACCGACTATCTACAGTTACCCTGCAAAGGCTCTCCAGCACTCGGACATGTTTTTGCAAAAGAAGAAGAAAAGGCCCGGCTTTTCCCGGTTACACCCGAACCACACGGAGAGACTTCTTTCAGTGAGGAGGCGCCCGGCGGGAACCGGGGGAGCCACCCTTTGGGGTGACGGGGGGGGGGGGGGGTGCGGACTCTTTCCAGGAATCTCTCCGCGAGACCAACGCCGCCCACTGCAGGGCGTCCCCTGGGCGCAGGGCGGGCCAGGCCCTGAGCCCGCACAGGGCCCGCGCGCGGGGCGCCTGGCGCTGCGGGCCCGGGCCCGGACCCGGACCCCCGCGGTCCCGGCTCCCTGGCTCCGGCGCCCGGGGAGGCCCCCTGCACGGGCCCGAAGCCGTTCGGCGGGAACGGGAAACGCCCCGCAAGGCCCCGTGGCCGGGAGAGGCCCCGGTTCTGGGCCACGGGGAGGGCCCGCCGGCCTCCCTCCGCGTCGGGCCGGGCCGGCGTGTCTCTCCCACAGCAGCCCGAAGCCCGTTCCCCCCGGAGGGCGGCGGGGAGGCGTCGCTCGCCCCGAGTGGACCGAGGCGGAGGCGGAGGCCGGGCCGGGGCGCCCGCGTCTCCACGGCGAGGAGACGCGGCGAGGCCTCGGGGGCAGGACCTGCGCGGCGGGCGGCGGGCGCCGGGCCGAGCGGGAGGGGACACGTGGCCGGCCGCGCCCGGCGCCGGGACCGGAGCGGCCCCCGGGCCGGCGCGGTGGGGGAGGGGCGCACGCACCTCGATGATCTTCTCCTTCTTCTTCTGCTCCGCTTTCTTGCTGCCCCCGGCCTGCGCCTGCTTCTTGGGGGGCATGGCGGAGGCGGGTGGCACCGGCCGGGCTGGGGCGCAGCTGGACACCGTGCGGGACCCGGCCCCGCGCGCCGCAGGAGGGGGAGACGCGGGCCGCCGCCGCCGCCGCGCCGCACGTAAAGCGAGGCGCTCGCTCGCCGCCGCGACGCGGCCTTTGCGACAGGTAGGCGCCGCAGAGCATTGTGGGAGGGAGGAAGGGAGGGAGGGCCGGCGCCCGGAAGCGGACGTGCGCATGCGCCTCGGCCGCGGCGGGCCCGGCGTGCGTCGGGATTGGACGAGGGAGAAGGACGACTCTCAAGCCACACTTCCGGGACGGCGGCGCGCCTGAGGCGGAAGCTCGGTGAGCGAGTCCTCCCCCGTGCGCGTTCCCTTCCGCTGGGGGCGGGTCACCCCTCGGTCCGTCTTCGCCTCGGTGGGCGGCGGAAGGGTTGGTCGCTTGGGCCGTCCCTGTCCTGAGTGGCCCCGGGCCGCCTCTGCACTCCGCGGGGTCATCCCCGCACCTCCCCTGGGGCCACCCCCTCGGGCTTCCTCCGCACCCCCGGCTGCTGGGACGGCCGGTACCCAGGTCCTGCGGAAGGTTTTGAAGAAAAGTAAAATGTTCATTTTATCTTTATTGTTGAGAGTATTACACATGCCCCCCCCCCTTTTTTTTTATCCCATTGACCCCCTCTCCACCTCACCCTACCCTCACCCCAGGCCTTCACCTCACTGTGTCCCTGGGTTATGCTTACAGCCCTGTCAGTTCTCTGGTTAACTCCCCCTCCCCGGTCTTTAACTTTTCCCAGTATAATTATAATAATTGTGATGTGTCTTGGTGTGCTTTTCTATGGAATGGTCTTATTTGGATATTTTTTTCTTCCCCAATATCGGGAGTTTTCACGAATTTCATTTGATGAGGTTTACCCCTTTCTCTCCTGTGGGGACCTGTATTATGCGTATGTGGTCTGTCTCTTAAGACACCTTCACTATTTTCCATCCTTTGCTTTTTGCCTTTTTGATGGGATGAATTCACTGCCGAGAAGTATACTAGTGTATTCCGGCAAAAGAACAAGCTAAAACCCCAGTAACAGACGAATGAAATGGAGACAGGTGATTAATAAAGAATCACTGAGGTCAGGAGAACAACGCGTGAACAGAGTGAGGATTTTAATAAAGAGATAAAAACATACAAGAAAGTGCCAAGCAAATCACAGAGTTGAAGAATGCAAAACCGGAGCTGAACAGAAGGTGTCCACATCACGTGAGGCGATAAGCAGAAAGCTTGTTTTCATGTGGAGCGTGCCGGGGGTGGTGGCTCAGAGGAGGCGGCTTTTGAGTTCCTTTGACAAATTCTCAGATTACTTTTAGGTTTTTGGAAAGCGCCCGCAGCTTCCTAGAATCCCTGGTGTTACCTGAAAGTCAGCCAACCTGGTCTGAGGGGGAAGAGCACATCTCGGCCGTCTTCGCCCAGTGCGTGCTGAGTCCAGAGCCGACCTGCGCATAGCACTGTGCGCTTAGTGATGAGAGGAAACCCAGAGGAAGGACTGCACCCCAAGTTACGTTAGACCCGTGGTCGGCAAACTGCGGCTCTCAAGCCACACGCGGCTCTTTGGCCCCTGCAGTGTGGCTCTTCCACAAAATACCACAGCCTGGGCGAGCTACGTTGAAGAAGTGGCGTTAGAAGGAGTTTAAGTTTAAAAAATGTGGCTCTCCGAAGAAATTTCAGTCGTTGTGCTGTTGATATTTGTCTCTGTGGACTGATGAGTTTGCCGACCACTGCGTTAGCCGTTGAACTCGGGCGGTCTGACTTCAGAGGCCCATCACTAACGTCACAGAAGCAGGTCCTGTTAGGAAAGATACTTGATGAGTGAGGGGCCCCTTCATATTCACACACACCGAAATGCCATCTTTTAAAACGTGCACTGCTTGGCTGCTGTTTTTAATTATTTTAAACTTTCCGTTAGGAAGCATGGTGGAGCCAAGACTCGCCTTTCTAGAAAGAGTTTTTAATCTTTTTCATCTATTTGCATATGGAGCATGAGTCCTCTGAATTAGTACAATTGATTGTATGCTTAGCTATGTACATAAGATAATGCCAAAGAATCCTAAGTGTGTGTGTGTGTGTGTGTGTGTGTGTGTGTGTGTCGCTATCTCTATATCTGTGTCTACATAAGAACTTTACTTTGCCCTGGCTGGTTTGGCTCAGGGGACAGAGCATCGACTTGCAGACTGAAGGGTCCCAGGTTCAATTCCAGTCAAGGGCACATGCCTGGGTTGTGGGCTCGATCCCCATGGTAGGGTGTGCAGGAGGCAGCCAAGCAGTGATTCTCTCTCATTCTCTCACATAGTTGGTGTTTCTATTTCTCCCTTTCCTTTCCTCTCTGAAGTTAAAAAAATAAAAAAGAACTTCATCCAGGCTAGGTTGATGGACATCCTTTTCTTTTTTTACTTATTTACTTTTTTAATCTTTCGTTATTGTTGTCTTTGGGGATCCTCTCCTTTAAGACTTCCTGTAGGGGCGGGGGGTGTTTGCTTTAACTTCCTCTCTTTAGTGCTGCCAAAGATATACTTTGCTCCTCCCCTTTTTTATAAGTTTTATTGGTTGTCATTATCATGAAACTGGTGAGTCACAGGAACAACTAAAGGGAGAGTACAGAGAATCTGGAATCTCCTAATAGTTGCCTGTTTCATAGTTCTTAACTCCCTTCTACCTCCGACCTTTGCTTCTGCTTCTGGCCTGACATTGCTTGGGTGCTCGCTCTCTCTCCGAACAGGAATTTGTACATTTACAGCGATTTTATAGCGGACACCGGTGGGCCTTCACAGCTGGCCCTTATCAGTCCTTTTCCCCCACAGCAGGCAGCTCTCAGCAGTATCTACACTGCCCTGGCTGGTGTGGCTCAGTGGATAGAGTGTTGGAATCCTGGGTTCGATTCCAGCCAGCGGCACATGCCTGGCTTGTGGGCTCCATCCCCGGGGGGAGGGGGGCATGTGGGAGGTGGCTGACCAATGAGTCCCTCTCATCAATGATGTCTATCTCTCTCCCTCTCCCTTCCTCTCTGAAATCAATAAAAATATATAAAAAAAAAAAACACGTATCTACACTAATATAAGAGAAATAGGCAAATTGACTGTACCTCCAAGACACCCACAGCCAATCAGTAGTGAGTACACAAATTAACCCAACAACCAAGGTGGGTTAATTTGCACGTGTGGAGCAGGGGGGCGGGATGCCTGCTAGGAGTGTGGGGGGAGGGGTGGATGTGGAGGGAGCTATAGGAGTGGTGCTCTGGTTGGAATGGATAAGACTGAAGGGTCCGCAGAGCTAAGGCCTAGGTCCCAGGTGCCGGAGGGAAACCGTGCTGACAGCCAGGGGAAGGAAGGCCTTTTGCATGAATCTTCGTGCAACGGGCCTCTGGTTAAAACATAGGACTTTATTTACATACTCTAGGAAAACAGAGTTGGCTGTACATGCTGAGAATATGTAGAATACATAACCTTTATTGCTTAATTGAAATGTTAAACTATGACTCCACCATTGCCATCTGAGCCTAAGGCCTTGAACCTCAAAGGGATGAAAGAAGACCAGTAATGGTTCAGTTTCCAGGTCATTAAAAGAATGTGTGCTTACCCATCCAGTGCTGGTAGGCCTTTGTTTGAATTACAGGGTTTCCTGTTACCACTCGCTGCTTTTGTTCTCTTAGCCTGATGTCCCAGGCTTCCCAAGATCCTGGATTTCCTAAGATTTCCAGGGTTCCTTAGATTCTGTGATCAGTATTTCCAATAAATTCTTGTTTTACTTAAGTTAGACTTGCTTTTAGTTGTTTGCAACTATTGACTGTTATGGGATGAATTTTATACCTTCTTTCCCTCCCTCCCCATAATTCCTGTGTCGAAGCACTGATTCCAGTACCTCAGTGTATGACTGACTTAGGGTCAGGTCCTTTAAAGAGATGATCACGTTAAAGTGAGGCTGTTAGGGTGGTCTCTGATCTGGGGTGGTATCCTTATAGAAGACATTTGGACACAGAGGCATTACAGACGCCTTGAGGGCACAGCAAGAAAGCAGCCCTCTGCAAGCCAAGGAGAGAGGCCTCAGAAGAAACCAGCCCTGCTGACTCTGCCCTTCATTCGGGAGTTCTAGCCTCCAAAACTAACTATAATAATAAAAGCATAATATGTTAATTAGGATGTCCTTCTGGACGACCTTCTAGACGAAACCGAGGCTGCAAGGGAAGCCCAGGTCTTGGTGCCAGAGGGAAGCGGGTGCAGGCAGCCTAGGGAAGGAAAGCGCATTCTTGGATGAATTTCATGCACTGGGCCTCGAGTAAAAATAACTCCTATTGTGTCGACATAAGACTGTCTAGACCTGTGGAGAAGTTTTATAAATGTTCATTTGAGTCAAACAGAATACACCTGGAAGCAAGATCTCCAAGGACTGAGAAAAGTGCTGCTCGGCTTGGCATCTGCAGGTTCTTTGTCTTTGGAATTAAGAAGGGCTCACTGGGAGTGCTGCAGGAAGGTGGGGTAAAGCCAGGAAGGGGTTGGGTCACAGCGGAGTGAACAAGATTGGGTGTCCCTGGAGGGTGGTTTCAGTTCTGAGGTCTGAAGAGAGGCATTTCAAAGGTGTGTTAACCTATGTGCATGAAAACCGTTTTTGCTTAAGGGACAGATAAACCTTTCGCTAAAGAACTTGTATACTTCAGGCATTACTACCCGGTTAGGAACTTAAAATGGTGAGGTAGCTTTTTGAAGAACCCCATTTTTTAATTCACCAGGCCTTGCTCCTAAAGATGACCACGTGTTCTGATCGATGGCACACACACTTTCTGAGCAGCACTTCAAAACATGAAGAAGTGGAAAATTGGGTCTCTGAAAATAAGAATTCTATTGGGATGTTATCCAAAAATTACTGAAAGATGAGGGAAATGTGTAGCTTGTGATGAATATTACTTTGAATAAAGCACTTTTGATGTTTCTCTTGAAATTATCGTGTTTTCTTTGATTACAAAATCCGATACACCTAGTAAAGACAAGACCAGTTTGACTGGTTATGTAAGTTGCTGATCCATTTGATGGATTGAGGCAGAGTATATATTAGAAAGTGTTTTGATTTAATCATTGAATGCTTCAAAATGCTTCTGACATGTAGGCAATTTCCTTCGAGACATTTTTCCAAAATAATAAACTATTTCAAAAGATTTGTCAGTGTTTTAGTAGAGCATGTATAATGTCTTCTAACTTGTCAGTTTGAGTTTCAATTCTGTAAACCATCACTTCAAACCACTGACAAACTTTTCTTAAATTGGTGATTTAACTGTTTCTATTTGAAATACTTCTTGGTGCTATTATGATAATAATCATTATGGCATTTGTCAAGAAACCAAGATGTACAATTTCCAAATATTTCTTGCTTCAGTGAAGCTAAGAAGATTTCCCATGATTCCTGTCAATCATGCCATTTCTCTAGTAATAGCTTTCTAATGGTTCCCATCTCCCTGTGAATTCAATACAAGGGTTCCGTGCTTCAGCTCAGTAATGTCTGCTGGTTCCTTTCCTCACCTCCACCTACCACTCTACTGCCTTAGAGAGCTCTCCATGAATAGTCTTACGTATACAACCCCGAATAAAATCTACCTCCTACAATAAGATCTAGCACATCTTTGGGAGCAAAAATTAATATAAGACACTGTCTTATTTTCGGGGAAACAAGGTATCTAGGTTTCCTGAATAGAAACTTAGGGGAATCGTCTGATTCCTCACTCAACAGACAAATCTAGTCACAACCTAACGACGCCACCTCTCAAGTTTTCTTAGGAATGATGGCCTTCCTGCCTCCCTGCCTTCCTTTAGGGCCACGCCTCTAGCTTGGGCTATTCCAAGAACTACTTGTTCCCAGATTTAAGCTTTCTCCCTCACGTCTGTCCTTAAAAAGTTGGTAGGTTGCTAGCAATTCTCAGCTATTGGACTATTGAACATGAACAAAGGAGAAACAAGCAGAAATGGATAAAGCATGTTTTGTAAAACGTTTTGTGTTCATTCCAAGTAACATGGGAATGTTTGTGTAAAAAGTAGTCATAAATCAAGTGTTTAATTTTTCTGTTATGCAAGCTAATTTCCTACTTTTCCAGATCAGATTTTGGAGTCAGAAATATGTGGGTTAAATATCATGACTTCCCCTTTTAGAAGAGAACTTAGGCCAGTTGCTGAATACCTCTAAGCTTCAGTTTCCTCACACATAAAAGAGAATAATTGTGCTGTCTGCAGCTGATAGGACTATTAGAAGGATGAAATGACGTGACCCATGTGAGTCACACAGAGTGGCGCACGGTAAGCACATAATGAGTGCACGTGGCTGTACAATCCAGGGCAGTGTGAAGGAGTAAACAGCGCAGGGCTGACTCGTTCCTTTCTAAAGAAACTCCCTCTGAGAAATGCTAAGAAGGTAACATCCGGAGAGGGGCGGCTGGGCAGAGATCCCTGGTGGCAGCGCGGGAAGTGTGGGCAGGCAGGAGTAAGATGCCCAGCTCTGGCTGTGGGCTTGAGGCTGCCAGAGGCACCTGCACGCAGAGAAGTCCAATGGCATGCGGATATTCGACTTGGAAGCTCGGAGAGACTGGTGAGCATGTGGTGTCAGCGAGCATAGACAACGGGGGGGAATACAGAGGGACAAATAGGGATTGGGGATATTGAAAACACACACACACACAAAGGAGGGAACGTGAGACGCAGCAACTGAGACAGGGTCTCTGAGGATAATTTTGACTCGAGGTGGCTGGGAAATGTGGCTCCTCGTTCAGAGATTAAGGATTGGCGGCGGGGAAGGAAGCTGAGAGCTTCCCCCATTCGTTTGGTAAGAGGATACTTAGTTTGCTATTCATCTTGCCTGTTGAAGATGCAGTTAATAAAAGCCTCTGTGCCAAGATGTGAGCACGCAGGCCCATCTGGGAGTTTCCCAGTAACAATGGGGATGCACTATAAGTCACTAAGTACCAAGGCTCACGGTAAAGGACACAGTTAACAGATGTCTTTAATTAGTGTTTCTTCGGCCCTCCTGAAGCCACCTCACCTGCTTACTGTGGAGTGTGGTTTGGAATGGGGCGTTGGGGTGGCCGTGAACGGGAAGTGAGCCATGCAGAGAAGAGCATACTCATTGGTAAGATGTTTACTTGTGCTCTGGGCTTGGAGTGACACTTAGTGATCTTTAATACAGCAAAATCAGGAAATACTCCAAAAGTTACGGGAGAGATGAGTCTCTTCATGCAATAGGTTATTCTGGAATTGCTGGAGGGGACAAATGGTGCCACTAGCCATCATATTTTCTGAAATAAGAAAAGTAGGAAATGTACTCTGACAAATTTATTTATGTCTCATGCGGGCACAGACAGGACATTTGAAATTGAAATAGTCCTAAAAGCATCTGTGACTCATAGATGATAAGTGTGTGCCATCAGTGTACACGAGGGGATGTGGAAATATGGTGGGTACATGACTTCTCACCCGGAGGCCGAGGGCTCGGAGCAGGGGCTGCTTGGGTGCAGATAGGAGTTTACCCAGCAGAGGGGCAAGCAGGGTACTCCAGGCAGAGGCAGCAGCAGGTGTAAATATTTGAATGCTTGGGAGTAGGTGACATTTTTGGGGAATGACAGCTTGGTGAAGATGCATTGAGACAGTGACAAGAGGTGAAGCTAAAAGCACCTTAGGGTCAGATTTTATTTATTTTATATATATATTTTATTGATTTTTACAGAGAGGAAGGGAGAGGGATAGAGGTTAGAAACATCAGTGAAAGAAACATCGACCAGCTGCCTCCTGCACACCCCCTATTGGGGATGTGCCCGCAATCAAGGTACATGCCCTTGACTGGAATCGAACCCGGGACCTTCGGTGTGGAAGCCAGAGAGTAGTGTTCACCTCTCTTCTTTCTGTTAAGAAGAATGATGCTCTTTTCACCTCATTTCTACAGTCAGCACAGACTTCACCTGCAAGGAAGTCCCGTGCGGCAGTGTTTAAATGCTTATCAGCGAAGTTCGGCTCCGTTGGAAACGACAGCAGCTGAGTTCTGTGGGAGTGCTGGTGGGTGCGGGAGGAGACACTGATGGAAGCTCATGCCATCGTCCCTCCTCCCTTCCTGTTGGTTCCGCACTGAAGACAGCGCGTTGCAGAGGGGCAGGGAGCCACATATATAACTAAAATTTCAGTAGCCACATAAGAAAAAGTAAATAGAAACAAGTGACATTAATTTTAATAATATCTGTTATTTAACCAATAACTCTAGAATATTACCACTTCAACATGTAATCAATACAGAACATTGTTGGTGAAATATAAAATTGTCCTCTTCCACGTGGTGTCTTTGAACACACCTCGTTAGGGGAGCCAGCCGGCTGTATTGGAAGCATGTGGCTGGGCTTTGCTTTTGTCACAATATCCACCAGGTGTCACCGTGGTTTATAACTAAGCCCCAGGCACCAAGAAATGGTGACAGGTGTGGGGATTCTATTTGTATTCACACATTTTGACTTCTCATGTGTTTTGATTTCCACTTGAGATTTTTGTCTACATATATAAGCAGTCAAGCAGCATTGATTTTACTACTTAAGTGAGTTTGCATTCAAAATGATTTGTGTATCAGACCCACCGTTCACCTCGGACTAGATGACCTGCCTGGTGAGAGCAAGTAATTATGAATTATATGCACCTGTAATACTTGACAACACAACAAAATAGCCTTACGCTAGATCATTTCAAACACCTGAGCAGTGTTGCACCTCAGGTGCAACCAAATGGTGTTATTTTACCTTCTCAAATTGGTTAATAGAACATTAAACAGAAAACCAAAGTTTTAAAAAGTGACAGAATGTTATTTTTCATTCCATTACTGCAGATTACTAATTGCCAATAAAAATTTCTACTTGTCATACGCAGGGAGCCCAGTGGAATCTGATGTTTGAGCTCATTAACACTGCCTACCTTGAAAAGCAGAATCGTGTAAGAATTTTCACTTAGTTACTGCAGTTTGTTATAGGGTTTCTTGTAAAATGAGAGGTAAGGGCGTGGCAGTGGGCTAGAAAGGATATACGGTATGTAATACTGTCAACAATAAATTAAAAAAAATAAAGTAAAAAGGAGAGAAACTGCTTTTGCTGTATTCGGTTTTAATTTTTATAGTCCCGTACTTCACTTCCTAGGTAAAACTAAATCACTAATATGCAAAGAAGTCACTAATATTCAAACTATTAAAGTAGGTGCCATACAGAAGCAATCATGACTGATGAGAGGATTAAAATGTGAGGTTTTTAAAAGTACATTCTTACTGATTTTTTAGAGAGAGAGGAAGGAAGAGGGAGAGAGAGAAAAAAACATTGATTGGTTGCCTCCTACATGCGCCCTGACCAGTGACCGAACCACAGCCTGGGCATGTGCCCTGACCTGGGATCGAACCAGCGACCTCTCGGTGCACAGGAGGAAGCTTCAACAGCAGCCGCGCTGCAGGGCTGTGGGAGGGTCATTTAGTAACTTCCATAAATGAGCACAGTTCATCTGTGAGCCTTCTTTTCGTCCATAAAGTAAAAGTAAAGTTGATTCTGTTAACGAAAAAAACCATTGAAACCTGTAAAGAATTTTTTTATGAGTTTATTTGAGCCTTACTGTCGACAATTGCCGGGAAGCAGAACCTCAACGAATTGAGATAATGCTCCAAAGAATGGTGGATTACATTTCTCTATACACTGAAATCAAAGGAGGGACATAGGTGGGTTACATGAAATTCATTGGTGATGGAGTAAGGAGGCGGGAGAAAGCAAAGCAGTGGGAAACTCCTGGAATTGGATAAAAAACTAAAATGATGGACCTGTACTCAGATGAGTGCAGGAACAATTAACATGATAAAGAAGGAATTTGAGGCATCTGTCCTGGCGCTCACCACATTTGGTTGTTCTCCAGGGGCTTCGGAAAAAGGGAAGTTACAAGTCACCCAGACATCTCACAGATATGTTATCTTAGAGGCAAAAAGACAAATGGGCTCAATAAAAAGATCAAAGTTGATCTTTGGGAGAATATCTGGGACATGACTACCTACTATAACCTGTTAGATATTTAATTTTCAAACCATCTTTTGTGGTTATCTTAGGTCTCTGGGTTTGCAAGACTGCCACGCAGGCCTTCCCTGAGCTTGTCAGGTCAGCATGTGGCTTTTTCTGTCACAATTCTAATATATATAAATATCACAACTTGTCTTTTCGTGGCGCCTCGGAGGCTGTCGGCTGCTTCAGGATGAAGCTCAACATCTCTTTCCCAGCCACTGGCTGCCAGAAACTCATCCAAGTGGACGATGAGCGCAAACTCCGTACCTTCTATGAGAAGCGAATGGCCGCAGAAGTTGCCGCCGAAAGAATGGAAGGGTTCTGTGGTTCGAATCAGTGGTGGGAAGGACAAACAAGGTTTCCCCATGAAGCAGGGTGTCTTGACCCATGGCCGAGTGCGCCTGCTGCTGAGTAAGGGCACTCCTGTTACCGACCCAGGAGGACTGGAGAGAGACAACGCAAATCTGTTCGGGGTTGCATTGTGGATGCCAACCTCAGTGTTCTCAACTTGGTCCTTGTGGAAAAAGGGGAGAAAGATATTCCTGGTCTCACTGACACCACTGTGCCTGGAGCCCAAAAGAGCCAGCAGAATCCGCAAACTTTTCAATCTCTCTAAAGAAGATGATGTCCGAAAATATGTTGTGAGAAAGCCTCTAACCAAAGAAGGTAAGAAACCTGGGACGAAAGCGCCCAAGATTCAGCGTCTGTTACTCCACGTGTCCTGCGACACAAACGCAGGCGTATGGCTCTGAAAAAACAGCGCACCAAGAAGAACACGGAAGAGGCCGCAGAATATGCTGAACTTTTGGCTAAGAGAACAAGAGGCCAAAGGAAAACGCCAGGAGCAGACTGTCCTCTCTGAGAGCTTCTACCCCTAAGCCTGAATCCAGTCAAAAATGAGATTTTTAACTAACAAAGGAGAGCAAATGTCAAAAAAATCAAAAAAAAAAAAAATCACAACTTACATGGAAAAGTTTATTGAGAATTTACGTTATCAACGAGTTTCAGAAGAACTGAATCCGCCTTGGCCTCCCAATAGCGTATATACTAAGAAGAGCAGTGACCAGCCTCAACTATATTAGAAGGTGGGAGAACCACAAAGCGGAGGCGTGTGAGTAATATTTTATTTTATTTTATTTTTAAAATATATTTTATTGATTTTTTACAGAGGAAGGGAGAGAGATAGAGAGCTAGAAACATCGATCAGCTGCCTCTTGCACACCCCCTACCAGGGATGTGCCCGCAACCAAGGTACATGCCCCCGACCGGAATCGAACCTGAGACCTTTCAGTCCGCAGACCGACGCTCTATCCACTGAGCCAAACCGGCTTTGGCGCGAGTAATATTTTAAATAAAAACAAAGTTTAAGGTTAGGATAATGCACTCCCCCCCATCTGTTTGGATGAACCTCTTCACACATCCAGGAGGATTGAACCACATCTATAAACACTTTTATAAGCAAGCATTTTAGTGAGATAATCAGGACCATGCAAATAACACTGCAACTTTATTTCTTTATTGAAGAAATGGTAGACACAGTGCTCAGACGTCCAAGAGATGGCGGCCAACACCTTCTGTGAAATAGGCAGATTATGCCAGTGCTTTATCCTGGTAGTTTTAACGAGGGTTCTTATTTAATAACATTAGCACTGCAGCAATCATTAAAAGAAAAAAACACTGTTGAAGTTCTAAATATGCATTTCTCATGGTGTAAGAGGTTCCTCAGAGCGCTGTACAGGGCGAACAATCCATTTCTCCCTTCTTTCCCCCCTTGCTGCAGAGCAGTAATTTCTGCCAGCCCACTAGCCTAGAGTGACCTAGAGAGCAGTAGGATTAAAGAATAAAATGTTAGCCAAAACCGGTGTGGCTCAGTGGATAGAGCGTCAGTCTGCAGGCTGAAAGGTCCCAGGTTTGATTCCGGTCAAGGGCATGTACATTGGTTGCGGGCACATCTCCAGTAGGATGTGTGCAGGAGGCAGCTGGTCGATGTTTCTCTCTCATCAATGTTTCTAGCTCTCTATTCCTCTCCTTTCCTCTCTGTAAAAAATCAATAAAATATATAAAAAAAGAATAAAATGTTATATTGATAGCTATTTCCAAGATATTAAAAATGAAACATGTAAAATACTAATATGATCTAGGAATTGTGTGGAAATTGACAGCTGGTTTTTTTTTGTTTGTTTTGTTTTGTAAATTCATAATTAAAATAAGCCTATTTTTATGGTGGTGGGAGAGAGCTTCACCAGGACAAGAGAGGACCAGCACGGGGAAGATGCTATGAAGCCTCCTGTCTTAAGGTGCTGCTCAAACTGGTGTCTACCTGAGCTGCTTTGTTATGGAATTCGACAGAGGGCGGGAAGGCTTTTTTGGTCAATAATCAATTACAGCTATGATTCTAGACACTCAGCTTTCCTGAGTCCCAAGTGCAAATAAGACTTTCCCTCCCTGTGTGAGTGTTTCGTTCTGTTTCTTTAATGCTGTCCAGCACCTCGCTACAGGCTTCGTGGCTTAGACAGACACCCCATCCGCTCCCAGTTCTGAAAGCTGAGAAGAGGCCGAGCACCAGGACAGGCTTCACTGGAGCAGAAGGAGCTGCCAGGCTGTCTCGCAGGGGAGAACGCAGCCGGTGCCGAGGGGAGCGCGCCTTTGAGGGGAGGAACAGGAAGGGATGGGCTCGGGACTGGGCACGCGCTGATTGGTGGTTTCCTATAAGGCATGTGATTAGGCACTTAGCTACTTAGGAATCAGGGGCTTAGGGTATTTGGCAGGTGCTGATTGGTGGTGAGCGGGCGGGGCTAACTCCTGATCCTCCATTTTGTAACTGGACCCCAGCCCTCACCCAACCAATCGGGGTCAGCCAAAGCAGTGACATCACCACCCCTATAAAACCCATTGAACTGTTGAAATTCGTCCTCTCATGTTGTCGGTGTAAGTGGGACAGAGCTCAGACTAGTTTGAAATACAGGTTTTCTGCTATTGCATCGGACTCGGCTCCCTGGGGGTCTTTGGGGATCACAAAATCTGGGCAC
This sequence comes from Pipistrellus nathusii, assembly GCA_963693515.1. NCBI lineage: Eukaryota > Metazoa > Chordata > Mammalia > Chiroptera > Vespertilionidae > Pipistrellus > Pipistrellus nathusii. The sequence goes on along the minus strand of OY882865.1, from coordinate 825,710 downwards.
AACAGTGGTTCAGTGTACCGTCCATATAAGGTGCCTGGTTAGGTGCTCAGGAATGTCCTGCTGCAGGTGGAGTTTACATCATTCTCCGTCCATCAGTTGGGGGAAGAGAGGATCGATCAGGTTCTTTAGGTCCGAAGTCAGGGCAGAACGCACCTCGGTTCCCAGTGGGAGATGCGATCCCCTGTGTTCGCTCTGGAGCTCACCCGGGTGGGGCTGTTGGGGAGGGCCTCATGCTGTGTCCTCCAAATAACGGGTGTCCGTCCCGGAAACGCCCGCTGCCGGCCTTGTGAGGCGGCATCTCCTCTGGCTGACGTCTAGCCGGATCCCAAGGCCAGCTTCCTGCAGCCGAGGGCAGCGCAGGGGCCCCCTCTAGGCCTCAGCTGTGTTTATGCAGCGCGATCATGCACGTGTGTTTAATTAGTTAAGCGCTCCTCGCTGATTACCAGAGTGGCGAGACCGAGGACGCGGTGCTGGTGTTCCCTTTCTCTCCTTCTCCCAGCGTGCAGAGCCTCCCCTCTCCGCCCGCCCCGCCCCAGGGAGGAGCCCCGGGAGAAAGGAAACGCTCTTTACCCGCTTCAGTCTCTGGACGCCCCGGCCCTGCCCTCCGCTTACCGGACACCGACACGGCGAGCCGGCGAGCGAGTGGCCTTGCAGAGGTCGCTCAAAACGGACGCATCTTCCTCATTACAGAGGATCTTTATTGATCACGCAAAAAAAGAGTATAAATCACGTCTGGATGTGCTGATACCTTAAACCAACTGTACGCATGGAGCCCCTCCCTGTGCGTGTGGCTCTCCTGGGCACGGGCTGCAGGCCCCGGAGGTCCCTGGCACCCTGACGCCATCCCCCTGGCCTGGGGTCAGCGACGACGCGGGGGCGCCAGAGGGCCGGTCCCCTCAGTGGGGCCGGGGGGACGTGGTTCTGGAAGCGGGCAGGGCCGGCTCCTCGTTCACCAGGCCACTCACCGAGTCCCTCTCACGGCCATCGCTCAGCACACCTGTCCCGGCGGCTCTGCCCCGGGACGTGTGGGGGCGGCGTGGCCCGAGCAGGGGCCTGCTCGGCTCTCAGTCCGCCTCCCGGGGCAGCCGCGTGCCCGTGGGCACGGGCGTCGGGGGCGTGATGATGATGTTGGGCACGTACTGGCTCTGGTCCTTCAGGGCAGCGTCGTCTTCGCAGCAGTCCATACACTTGTTCAAGGCCTTCAGGCAGCACATCTTCAGCCCCATGTCCGCGCCTCGGCGGGCGCCTCTTGGGCAGGGGCACAGGGCACTGGTGTTCGCAGCAAAGAGCCTGCAAGAGGGAGCACGTCAGCTATGACCCTGCTGTCATTATTTTAGATTCATCTTCATTGTGGGAAGTATCACGTGTCCCCTTTCCCCACTGACCCCTTCTAGCCGGGCCCCCGTCCGGTCCCAGGCCCTCACCACCCTATTGTCCATGTCCACGGTGATGCCCACACATACCAGGTCTTCCCACGCGTGCGCCCTCCCACCGCCCTTCTGAGATTGCTCAGTCTGCTCCATGCTTCCCTGTCTCTGGGTCTATTGTGTTCATCAGTTTATTTTGTTCTTTAGATTCCACATATAAGACAGACAATCCAATTTAAAACATTAAGTCCTTTATTAAACAGACACTTCTCCAAAGAGGACACACAGAAGGCCAAGAGACCATGAAAACATGCTCAAAGTCACTAATTATTGAGAGATGAAAATCAACACAACAACAAGGTACACCTCACACTGGTCAGAATGGCTATCGCCAACAAATCAGCAAACAAGTGCTGGCGAGGATGCGGAGAAAAGGGACCCTCGTGCACTGCTGGTGGGAGTGCAGACTGCTGCAGCCACTGTGGAGAGCAGTATGGAGTTTCCTCCAAAAGCTAAAAATGGAGCTGCCATTTGACCCAGCGATCCCACTTCTAGGAGCACTAGTGACCCGATGCATGTTTTCGTGCACGTTGAAAGGAAATTAATAGAAGGTAAGATGGCAGGCGGGGCCGGACTGGGCGGGATGGGCCGGACACGCCCTGGAGCCAAATCCCCGGTCCCTCCCTGGCCGGCCACACCTGCAGTAGCACCTCGGCTTGAACGGCGTCTGCAGAGTGAGTGGGGTCCCTCCGGGGATTGGGGCCAAACCGGCTCTCCGACCTCCCCTGAGGGCCCCGGAGTGCGAGAGAGCACTCTGCAAAGTTGCTGTGGAACAGGGCGTGGAACACAAACGCACGTGAGCAGGAACCAGATTTGGGTGATAGCGCCCCAGCAATGACATCACCCACGGCCGCAGGTGGACTCAAGCGGCCGCGCGAGGAATCGGGCTCCCTCCCCTCTGGTTTTGGGGAGCGGCGCCCGAGAACCACGGCTGCCAAGCACTGCAGCTCGGCAGCTCCCGCATGGAGCGTCTGCCCCCCGGAGGTCAGCTCGGGTCACAGCGACCGGTCGGAAGGGAGGAGGGACACAGCCTATTAGCCTTTTATACAGAGATTACATGTAGATATCCTAGGAAATCAAACACCAGCCAGAAAGAAGGCGTGCACTCCTATGTCCACAGCAGCAGCGTTTACTGTGGTTAAGACATGGAAACAGCCCGAGTGGCCATCAGCAGACGAGGGGGTGGAAAGCCGTGGTGCATTTACACCAGGGAATTCTAGGCAGCAGGAAAAGGAAAAAAAAAGAAGGCTCTCTTACCCTGTGAGAGGCATGGAGCGCCCTGGAGAGGATTATGCTGAGTGAGATAAGCCAGTCAAGAACGACAGGCATCCATGACCCATGACCTCAGCCTTTAATTTGTGAGTAGCCCAGGGGCCGCCCTTTCTAGGGTCCATGCCTGGGGCTCTGCCCCTGGTGTCTGCTTACCTGGTCCCTGTGGCCCAGGTGACCTTGGATGTGTCTGTGCACAGAGTAGGCTTACACACCTGTGGCCAGGTGACCTTGGATGTGTCTGTGCACGGAGTAGGCTTACACACCTGTGGCCCAGGTGAGCTCGGCTGTGCCTGTGCACCCAGTAGGCTTCTCTCCGGGCGCTGCAGGTGGCTGAGGCCTGGGAAGCCCTTTCCTGGAAGCTCAGTCTGGGACCCGGGACAGGCAGCTGGGAGCCCCTGGGTGGGGTGCTGTCCCGTCTTCCGGGTCTGTCCCCGGGAGGCCCTGTGCTGAGGTCGAGGGGGCGAAGGATGCTCGGGGGGCTCCCTGGTGGGGCTGCTGGCGGGGCTCCGCGGTCAGTTGGGGTCACGAGCTGGCTCAGGTGGTCGGGGGCGGGCCGCCGGCGTGCAGGGCCAATGGCCGGGTCCGGTGCAGTGCTGCCTGGGGGCGTGGCCTCGGCCCCGGTCCCTGATTGGATGGCCCGGGCGGGGCGGGGCTAGGGCTCAGGTGCGGCCCGGACCGCCTTCCCCGGAGGCCCTCCCGCAGGTGTGGCCGCTCTTCCGGGTGAGCGAGGCCGGGCTCCGGGGAGGGGGTGGGGGATAGGGGGAGGGGGAGGGGGGTTAGGCTGGGGGAGGGGTGGGAGAGAGGGGAGGGGGAGAGGGGGGGTCAGGCTGGGGGAGGGGGTGGGCAGCGGGGGAGGGGGAGGGGGGTCAGGCTGGGGCAGGGGGGTGGGAGAGGGGAGGGTCAGGCTGGGGGAGGGGGGTGGGAGAGAGGGAAGGGGGTGGGAAGAGGGGAGGGAGAGAGGGAAGGGGTCACGCTGGGGGAGGGGGAGGGGGAGAGGGGAGGGTCAGGCTGCGGGAGGGGGTGGAGAGGGGGGAGGGGTCAGGGTCAGGCAGGGCTGGGGCAGGGGGTGGGCGGGGCCGCTACTAAGAGCCTGTCCCTTGCAGGCGCCCTGGCTGTTCTGGCCTCACAGAGTGTATCTGTGAGTGAGTGAGTGAGTGTGTGTGTGTGAGTGTGTGTGTGAGTGTGTGTGTGAGTGTGTGTGTGAGTGTGTGTGTGAGTGTGTGTGTGTGTGTGTGTGTGATTGTGTGAGTGTGTGAGTGTGTGTGTGAGTGTGTGAGTGTGTGTGTGTGTGTGATTGTGTGAGTGTGTGAGTGTGTCCGGGTCCCATACACACTTAGCCCGCGGGGACTGAGGGCCTGGTGAACCCACAGCTGCACGTGCTGGGGGGAGGAGCTCACACCCCACATCCACACCCCACAACCCCCCCCCAACCCCCACCCCCCACCCCCCATCCCCCCCACTCCACCCCCTACCCTCCACCCCACCCCCCACCCCACCCCCCACCCCACCCCCCACCCCCAGCCTCCACTCCCCACCCCCCACCCCCCACACCTCACACCTCTCAGGAGGGCAGGGCCCAGGCGTCCTGTGCTCCCACCTTGGCTGGGGGGGGGGGCGGGTGCGTGGGAGGGGCTCACCCTGCTGCCGTGCCTCCCCTCCTCCCTCCTCCCTCCCCACGGGCCTGCGCACACCCTGGCCTCCCCCTCCCCTGCACCCTGGGCCTCCACACCCGGGCGGGCCGGGAGGCTGTTGGAGCCCCTGTCCCCCTTTCCCTGCGGAGGGCAGAGGGCTTGCAGGTCCCCCGCCCCAGTCCCTGAGGGCGCAGCTGCGGGAGGAGTCAGGGCGCCCCAGCCCGTCCGCTCCAGGGCGTTCCCTGCTGACTCCTCACCTCACCTGGGCCATCTGTCCGGAAAGCCCTTCCCTGAACCCCATGACTCCCCTTCACCAGTAGCCAAGCCGCCCTGGACGGGCCAGTTCTCCGTCTGCCCCCAAGGGCACGGCCCCCGAGGCAGGGACTTCCTTGGGTTTGCGTGGGGCCCACCGCAAGGCAAGGCAATGATCCGTTCGGTGTGTTCCATAAACTTAAAAACCCTGAGCAGCCCGCCGCCTGGCTCGGGGCCCAGGCCCCAGGCCCCGCTGCAGACTCCATCCAGTGGGGGGCGTGCAGGAGGCAGCCGGTGGAAGGTTCTCTCCCATCATTGATGTTTCTGTTTCTCTCTCCCTCTCTCTCCCTCTCTGAAGCCAGTAATAAGACATATACATGCATAAATGAATAAATGAATGACACTACGGCATCATAAGGTTGTCCGTGCTTGAAAAGGGATGAAGGAGGAAGGCTATTCGTAGTAATCGGCCAGGCCCCATCCTGGGCACCAGGAACACATGATCCTGTTCGGCCTTCGTGTAGGTCTGGGGCTAAGGTCAGAAGCATCCTGCTGACCTTGAGCAGGAGGGGCAGGTCCCAGGGCCTGCGTTTCCTGAGTTTATCAACCCCCCCGGACAGGTCTCCCTGGCTCCCTGAAGGACGGAGGCAGGGCACCCCGTGTGTTGTCAATACCCGGGCTGGCAGCCCACGTGGGCACAGTCTGGTTTTGTTTCTGGCATCCCCGCCCAGTAGATAGGTGCTGGTGGCGCCTGTGCCGAGACGACCCTCAGCCCTCAGTCTATCCCCCACCCCCGGTTCCTGCCCCCCCCTCCCCCAAGAACAAATCACCAAACCCCAGACGGCCCTTGGAGTGAGCACTTTTCGGCTGATAGATGCCTGCTGCCTTGAGTTCACCTTATTTGCGATAAACAAAGAAGTGCATTAGCCATCCATCTTCTGAAACAGCCACCGAGAGGCCTGGTGGAATTCCTGTTATTCTCTCTGAGCACCGAGACTCTGCAAGTCTAAGTGTCCACGTGTTTAGGGTTTAATATGTCTCCTTTGGGAACCTCTTGGAATGAAGTTGTCAGGGCTCCGAGAATCACTGGTGAGCAGATCAGGCTGCCGGGGCCGGGGTGTGTGTGTGTGTGTGTGTGTGTGTGTGTGTGGAGGGGGTGGGTTTGGGGGGCCTGAGTTTGGCCAGGGGGTTACCTCCTTGACAAGGAGCTCACTGAACACTGAAGAGAAGAAAACCATCCACAGGAACGGCCGGTGGTCCATCTGAACCAGTGGAGATGCGTCTGTTGTGTTAGTTCCTAGGAGTTCCCTGGCCATCTGTTCTCTTTCTGTTGTTCCAACCACACACCACTCAGCTCTGAGGACTGCGGAGTCCGGGCATGAATGCGAGGAGAGAAGCCGGAACAGCGTGTGCGGAAAGTTCAGGTTATAGGATCAATCAGCGAAAGCCGAATGGAGTCAAGCCTCCGGGGCTGCTCTGGCAGTGCAAATAGAGATTCGTTTTCCTGATGAAGAATGATGACACGCTCCTGGCCTCACGCATGGGCCCCCGTCTGTCTGAGAAAGCCCTGCCCAGGACCTCACAGGCCTGTCCGTTTCACCGTGTTAGCGTCGCCTCTCTCGACCCACCCCCGGGAAGCAAACCCCACACCTGTTCTCCGTCTGCCCCCGGGGCACTTCCCCCAGGCAGGGACTTGCTGGGTTGCGTGCAGCTCCATTGCCCAGTTCTCTCCAGCGATCTGAAAAGTAAAGACAGAGTTTGAAATTTCAAAAAAAAAACAATTGTAAGAGACGGAGAATATGGTAACTATTTAAATCTGAAATAATAAGTGCCCGGCCAGCGTGGCTCAGTGATTGAGCATCGGCCTGTAAACCAGGAGGTCAGGGTTCGATCCCCGGTCAGGGCACACACTGGGCTGTGGGCTTCATCCCCAGTGAGGGGCATGCAGGAGGCAGTGGATCATTGGTTCTCTGTCATCCCTGATGTTTCTATTTCTCTCTCCCTCTCCCTTCCTCTCATCAATCAATAAAAATATATTAAAAAAAAGTAATTGGTTCTTTTAGAAAGACAACACAGATCTTCTTCAAGCATTATCCCGCCATGAGCAGCTCTGCATGGAGTGGGGAGAGCACAGGACTGGGGACTCCCGAGTCCAGCCCTGGCATTCTCAGACTCTCGTGGTTGGATCGGAGGTAATCCATTTTATTTCCCTGGCCTCAACCTCCTTCCTGTGACTGGGGATTTACACCGATTTAGAGTTCAAATATTTAGGCCTCCGATCTTTCTTCAAAATATTAATTAACGCCTGTGTCTATGCCCAGAATGGAACACAAACGTGAAGATAGGGCTGCGTGGCTGTGGGTAAGGCGTAGTGGTCACGGAGCACTAGACCCCAGGCCAGGAGGGGCTCCTAGGAAGGACACGGGAGGTGCTCCTTTTCGGTAGCTATTCCTGAAGTTCGTTCGTGCTTTGAGATAAGGACCGGCTGTCTTTGGATCCGATTTCCCTTTTGAATTATGCACAGTGATCACTGCATTTAACAAATATTTGAGCTGCTACTGTATAAGCAGGCACTGTTTATGGACCAGAGCTAGAAAAGTGTTCCCCCCAGCTGCTGGCATCTGCATGGATGCCGTGCGGAGAAATGACGAGAACGCAATCCCATTAGGGAAGATGATTGCGGAGGAGATGATGACAATGGACCATAGCTATGCAAAGAAGGCGGTTAGACCGTAACAGGTGCAGAAACTGAAAAACAAAAGCAAACCACAACTCCAAAAACAGCCCCACAGATGGAAGGTTCCAGAGGGTAGGAGAGGGTGGAATTTGGTGCCAGAGGGAAGGAGGACACACATAGTAAGAGGTGGAAGTGAAAATTGTTCAAGGCCTAGAGCTCAGGGAACTGCATGGGTATGTGTTAACATCGGCAAGACGGAGGACAGCAGTGGAGCTGGAGAAAGGGAGAGTAACTATCTCTCAGTCACATGAAGAGCGTCCTGTTGTATTTTGGTTGGATATTCAAGCATACCTGGGAACTAGAATAGGACAGATACCTTTGATTTAACAGCAGTTTCCCTTTAAGAATAGTTCAGGTCAAAAGCCATCTTTCATTGGAGAACGGCCTCGCTCTGAGCTGGTGGGGTGTGAAGGTTAACAGGAGTGCTTGGCACCCTTGTCTCCTCAGGTTCCCACATCCCTATGGTCGGCCGTCACCCCTCAAACCACAAACGCTGAATCCTGGGGAGCAGAGACACGTGTAATGCCTGATACTGAGGAGCATATTCTGCTAACGAACCCTTGACTTGGTCACTCTACAAGGACATACTTGATTTTTCTTGTAAACCAAGTGACTCATACCCATGGAAACATAAACAGTTACTTTTGGGGTAATCTGTAATCTGAACAATAGGCTATGTGTACTAACTGTGCATTTCTGATGTTTAATTTTCCAAACAGTTGTAGTTGGCCCCCCCCACGTAGAGGCTGGCGGTCTGTGGTGGCCTGAGTTTGATTTAGCCCTTGTGATAACAGTAGAGGCATTTAAACTTTTAAAAAAATATATTTTATTGATTTTTTTTACAGAGAGGAAGGGAGAGGGATAGTTAGAAACATCCATCAGCTGCCTCCTGCACACACCCTACTGGGTATGTGCCCACAACCAAGGTACATGCCCTTGACTGGAACCCTTCAGCCCACAGGCTGATGCTCTGTCCACTGAGCCAAACCTGCTAGGGTGAGCCATTTAAACTCTGACCTTCCTATTTCTAGCACATTTGATGCGGAGAAGAAAGGTCATTTTAGATTTCGGCGCACGGAAAAAACTCAGACATTACTGGCGAAGCTCACCACCCTGAGACATCACCTGTTCAGGCAACTTGGACACATAGCCACTCAGCATCTGTCCGTGGCAATAAAGATGAAACACTGAACCGGCCCCCAATAGAGTAAGCATCGTGTGGTCCCGCTGGTTCCTTCCGCAGTGACTGTCACGGTCTCACTTTCACTTTGTCTCAGTTAGTGTCATCATCTCTCCTCCACACCGGAGAACATTGGAGGCTGTAGCTTTTTCATTTCAAAGCTTTTCCCACCCGCACGTGATCCTAGCATTCAGTCGCCTCATTTTACCAGCGAGGAAGCGGAAGGTGGGCAGGCCCAGGGCTTTGTCCCAGGTCACCTTATCGACGGACGTGTGCAACCTCACACGGCATCTCCGTGCTGCCCACTGCACACCACCGCCGCTCACACATTAGTTGTAAATGAGGTCTGGCCACTTAACGACGTGGCACTTGGAAATGTTAACGATTCTTTGTCTTTAACGAGCTGCGTCGGTTAGCACAGCTGTTCTGCTGTGGCCGCCCACGGAGCAGCCTGCTTGGAGTAGGAGGGAATGTGGTCATTAAAGCCATAATGGTGGCGATTTCTAAACTTGATTCTACGCTCCTAAGTACGTTAATAATTACCTACGACGTTACAACCCGAGTGATGGAGGTTTTTTCCTAAAGTATTATTTTCTATGCTAGGTTACAAGAAGCATGAGAAGATGCATTACTACTTACAAAAGTTCGTATTTAAGGCCTTTAGTAGTAGTGATAATCTATCCAAAAGTAGAGAAGTATATTTCCTTATAAATAAAAAAAGAAGGAGCCGAAACCGGTTTGGCTCAATGGTAGAGCGTCGGTCTGCGGACTGAAAGGTCCCGGGTTCGATTCCGGTCAAGGGCATGTACGGTATCTTGGTTGCGGGCACATCCCCGGTAGAGGGTGTGCAAGAGGCAGCTGGTCGATGTTTCTCTCTCATCGACGTTTCTAGCTGTCTATCTCTCTCCCTTCCTCTCTGTAAAAAAAATGAATAAAATATATTTTAAAAAAAAGAAGGAAAACATTGTGAATTTGCTGATTAGCTTTTACCCTATTTTCTACAATGTAACTCTGATTTAAAACCTTCTAATCTCAAAGGACTATTTTTTAAAAAAAGGTTTACAAGTTTTATTTAGGTCTAATGGATATAATTGTATGTATTTAAGGTAAATAATATGTTTTGATATAGGGATTCAGGGTGTTCTATCAGATTAAGAGTCCCCCTATCAGAATAGCAGATTTTGCATGAAAAATCCTTGTCAGCGTCTCCAGGAGGCTGGGTTTGGGGTGAGGCGCCTTCCCGGAGGTCAGGTTTGTTCCACAGGCAGCTGCCCCTCTGGGCGATCTGAGTTGTGCACGGGCGCTCTTTGTGTGTGTGGCCAGCTGGGGTTCCAGGCAGGCGATTGTCTCCCAGTTATGAGCATTGATCTTCGTTTGCGACAGAAATCTGTTTGTTTAACGAGGACAGAAATGACCAGGTGTGACAGAGGCTAGACCCCCTTGAGCAGGGGATAGACCCGCGGTCGGCAAACTCACTGGTAACAGAGCCAAATACCAACAGGACAACGATGGAACTTTCTTTGGAGAGCCACATTTTTTAGACTTAAACTCCTTCTGACGCCATTTCTTCAAAATGGACTCGCCCAGGCCGTGGTGTTTTGTGGAAGAGCCACACTTAAGGGGCCAAAGAGCCGCATGTGGAGGTCTGAATCAGGAGGTCTGATGCTCATGAGGAAACGGGAGTCTGGGTGGTGGGGGCGTACGTGGGTCAGCACCGAGGGCGAGTGTTTCACAGCCGAGGTGTCTGTGCGTACAGCCAAGTTCCGTCCGCCCATCACGTCCTACTTAACGGAGAGAGTTTGCAATACCTTACATGTGTGTTACCTTGTAGTTCACGTAGCTTTGAAGTGATTTTTTGTTGTATAATTTCTAATACCCGAGGATATCATTCCATTGATTTTTAGAGAGTGGAAGGAAGGGGGGAGCGGTCGCTGCTCCGATGATGGAATTCCACCAGTTAACGGCTGGTAAATGAGCTTACGTAGAAAAAAATAATCGTGTTTACTTGCTCTTGGTAGGAGGGAGCCATAAAAACAATCCCACTATTGGAAATTTTTCTAAGTAAAACGTTAGGGGGAAAATTCTACCAACCATTAAAAGGAGCAAAATAGAATTCACATTTGACTTCTAATGACACAGTGATCTTTCTAGCATGAGCTTCAGAGTAAATTTGTTTATTTTTGTGTTTCAATGATTAAAAAGTTAATTATAAAGTAAAATGAAAATGCCCACTTCTCTTTCAAATGACCTGTTTTTAAACTAATAATTTTATTATGACAATTTAATAAGAACACTTTATTTCATGTGCGTTACTATGGAAACCAAACACGACTCCCCCTCACTTTGTCCAGCGGCCCCCCCCCCCCCCCCCGCCCGGCAATCTATAGTTAGTTTCTCTCAATATCTTGTCTCTTTTCTCCCCTTCTTCTTTGTGATATGGAGCCCTCCCGAGGGTATGTTCTTCTCTTCTCTGTTCTTTCGCTTTCTCTTTAAAATCCCATCACATTGGCCATCTCATTGGTTCATTTAAATGAGCTGGTTTGGCTTAGTGGATAGAGTGTCAGCCTGCAGACTGAGGGGTCCTGGGTTCAATTCTGGTCAAGGGCAGAGTTGCGGGCTTGATCCCTAGTAGGGACCATCTAGGAGGCAGCTGATCCATGATTCTCTCTCATCATGGATGCTTCTATCTCTCTTTCCCTCTCCCTTCCTCTCTGACATGAATAAAAATATATTTAAAAAACGTGAACAGACATCTCATTAAACTTTACACATTTGTATTCTAACAAACAGGACAGAGTCCTAATTTGATTCACACCCATAAATGAAATTGGACTTAGGCAGAGGTTGAAATGGGGGAAACTTGGGAAAATATGTAAGCTTTCCCTTACGTTTGACAATTGTTCACTGGATACCTGCTTACGACAGCTTATGCTGAGCTGTGGTCTGCTGAGGGGGGCTGTGTTTGTAGGGTGCTCGCTGGGCGTGGGCAACGACGGGTTCGAGTTCTCTGGGCTCTGCTGGGCCTGCTTATCAGCAGATGGGTCTCCCCTGAACGCAGACCCCCCGAGCTCCTGAAGCAACCCGGTTTCTGGAAAACACTGCCATCCTGAAAAGGAAGTCCGCTCTCACTCCGTTCTCCGGGACCTGCAGTTAGACTCACAGCCCCGTGGACACAGGGGCGGATAGAAAGTATGGCTTAGGGGAGATACCAAAGTTGCCCCAAATGATCACATTTCGCCAGTTTATATGAAAGAAACGCAGGGAGGACATGAGAGGACGTCCCCATATGCACCTGTCTCACTAACCCAGGACTCGGGTGCAGAGATTGCCCTTTTATTTACTTCTTTGTCAGATATGAAAATATGACCCACCCTCTCAGCAGGATTGCACAAGGCAGCATTACTAGCCATAGACACTGTGCCCTGCAGACCCCCAGCTCGCCCTCATCGTGTACCCCGAAACTCGCCCTCTTTGGCTGACACCTCCCTGTCCCCCACCCCCGGCCCGGGCGGCGAGCGGGCTGCGCTTGGTTTCGGTGAGTGTGACTCTAGGCCCCTATGCCAGTGAGGCCTGCAGTGCTTGTCTTTGTGAGTCTGGCCTGTTTGTCGTCACGCATACTCCGGGGTTACCCACGTGACGCAGATGGCAGCTGGCCTTTCCTGGGCGAAGCAGTGCCTTGTGAACTCTGCCTGTGCCACGCTGCCCTCGCCCGTTCACGGGGTGGGGGGCAGTATAGGCGCTCCCGGTCCTGTTGCTGTAAGAACGTGGCAGTGAACGTGGGAGTGTGATGCCCTGCGCGGCCCTCGCTTCAGTTCCTTCGATGTCAGCATTGGGGGGGTCTCGGGGTCATGTCCTGCTTTCAGTTCGTCCTTACCGCCATCCTGTTTCCGCAGCGGCCGCCCGTTCCCATTCCACCGACAGACGCACACTCTCCTCCGCAACCACGCCAACACCCAGTATTCCCTGTAGTTTTTAAAAAAATATTTATTGTTGAAAGTTTTACATATGACCCCTTTTCTCCCCCAGTGATCCCTTCTAGCTAGTTCTTATTTTCTTGATGACGGGCATTCTGGCAGGCGAGGCAGGTGACATGTTGTTGTTTTGATTTGCATTTCCCTGCTTAGAGAGGTTGAGCATGGCTCTGTATCTACTGGACGTCAGTATGTCGCCTTTGGAGAAGTGGTTATTCAGGTCTTTTGCCCATTTGAAAATCACATTATTATTATTTTCTATGGAGCGGTAGGAGTTTCTTATATTTTTTGAATATTAATACTTTATTAGATGCATGGTTTGCAAATATTTTCTTCTATAGTTTTTTTCCCCTTCATTTTTGTCCATAGACTGAGACAAAAACTGTCACAAGAGAGAGAGATCGTTATATATTCATAAAGGGGCCAATGCAACGGGAAGATGTGACACTTGTAAGTATACAAGAGGCCTGGTGCATGAAATTCGTGTGGGAGAGAGGGGTCCGCTCAGCCTGGCCTGCACCCTCGCGTAGTCTGGGAGCCCTCTGGAGGGGGCGGGTGTTCCACTGACCGCTTGTGCCTGCTCCTTACGCTGCCGCCGCCGCTGCACTCACCAGCCATGAGCCTGGCTTCTGGCTCAGCAGTGCTCCCCCTGTGGGAGCGCATTGACCACCAGGGGAGCAGCTCCTGCATGGAGCGTCTGCCCCCTGATGGTCTATGTGTGTCATAGCGACTGGTCATTCTGCCATTCCATCGACTTGCATATTAGCCTTTTATTATATAGGATATATGTACCTCACATCAGAGAACCCAAGTATAATATATAAAGCAAACATTGACTGACGTGAGGGAGAAATAGATGGCAAAGCAATAGTAGAAGGAGACTCCGGTATCCCCTTTAACTAATGGATAGACCATCCGGACAGAGAATCAATAAGGAAACGGTAGACTTGAACAACGCGGGAGAACAGTGGGTCAGCTGTTTTAACTGCAGCTGAAATTTCAAATACAATAAAGGCAGAGGAGTGACCTCTGCCATGTAGTAACTTGGAGAAAAACAAGAGGGTCCCAAAGGTTCTGGAGGGGTGGAAGTGGGAGGGACAGTGTGAATCAAGGAGGAAATAAGAGGAACTTACACATATCTGTGGAACTCTATCAAAACAAGAAACGGAGTATACAACAGCCCAACAACAATAACAAAACAAAAACAGAAAGCAAACAAGAAGCTTTTGAGCTACGTTCCTTCTCATTTTCCTTTTACCACTTCTCTTCCCCAAAAGTATTCTATATTCTTCCAGCAGCTCAGTGTGACCCCCAGGCCACTCTGGGTTCTGCCCCTACCCTCTCGTAAACTCTTCTGTCCTCGGTCATCAATGACTACATGCTTATACTCATCCAGCTTTCTTCTCTCTTGTCATTCAAGGCCTATTTTATTCTTTCTCCTTTCTAGCCATATATATATATATATATATATATATATATATATATATATGTTTGTTGATTTCAGAGAGGAGGAAAGGAGAGGCAGAGAGAGATAGAAACATCAAAGATGAGGGAGAGTCATTGATTGGCTGCCTCCTGCACGCCCCCCTACTGGGGATCGAACCCACAACCCAGGCATGTGCCCTCCCTGGGAATCGAACTATGACCTCCTGGCTTATAGGTCGATGATCAATCACTGAGCCACACTGGCCGGGCTTTCACATGTTCTTTTATGTGTTGTCTCTTCTTCCCTTCTGCAGATCATACCTGACAGTTCTCCCCTCCCATCAGTTTTTACAGTTCCTCACACTGATTGTCTCACTATCTCACAGCTTTAATGGCTCCCATTACCTCTTCATCGGGAGTGATTTATGCATTTAAATCTTTACCACTCCCGTGTCCAAGCTCCACACCCACACTCGGAGTTTCTTACCAACCCGGTCGCTCGGACAGCCTGCGAGCAGCACGGTGCAAACATGTTCCTCTTCAAAGCCTTCCATGCGGGAAGAAAGCAAGCAAGATACTGTCTTTGCAAAGAGTTGGAAATTGTTCCAGGGCCAAAGTAAATTTTATAGCAATAAGAATGCCTTTGGGAATTTATCTATTTTAGATCTGAAATGTTTACATGTCAAACAGCTATGGGTGGAAATATTGTATTCCTGCCAAGTGCTGAGAGCTGTGTGGGAAGTATGCTTTTATAGAGTAATTAATCAAATGCTTAGTATGACATTAATGGTCCAAGGAGAGATTAGGACCATGAATTTTAACGAGTGACCACACACTTCAGAGTGGAAGCAGTGTGGAATGGCTGATTAAACTGTTGAACATGAGACACTTGGGGAAACAGCGTTCTTTTCATGTTTTACCATAAGACACTGTAATATACGCATCCTGGAGGCCCGCCCTCGGCCTGCCGGGCAATCAGGGCCAATCAGGGCCAATCAGGTTCCCCGCCTCCCTGCCACTTCCTTCTCTCGCTCCCTCAGTGCCCCCCCACCACTGCTGTTTGCCTGCCATGTTCTGCGCCGCCCCCTGGTGGTCAGCAGATGTCATAGTGAGTGATCAAACTCCTGGTCTCCTGATTGAACACCCGAGGGGACACTTTGCATGAAATTCGTGCAAGAGGAGGCCTTCCTTCCCCCGCTGCCAGCACTTGCTTCCCTGTGGCACCTGGGACCCGGGCTTCCCTCGCAGCCCTGGCTTTGTCCAGAAAAGACAAGTTGATAAGACAGGAAGTAAGTGAATGGTGTAACAGAAACTAACCAGGCATGGGCAGAGGAGATCTTATGGGTGGTATGAATACACTAAAACTAACGTAAGATGATGGTAGCGCCACCTGGTAAAGTTACTACAAACACTGAATTGTAAACTTGGATTGGGTAAATTTTTTTAAAAAGTGAATGCTGAAAGTATAATCCTGTTCCAAAGACAGATAAAACTCTGTGAGATATGGGAGAAAAAAACAAACCCTAAAAAAAAAATGCTTAATGCAGTTCTGTATATCAATCTTATAGATCATAAACTTCCTTAGTGAACAGTTTTATCATAATATACTATACCATTTTATACTGTGAAGAATGCTCTTTAATTAATCTAAAAAGTTTTTTATAAAATTGAAACTACATTAAATGAAACTGCCAATCCCACCCCAAATAAATAGTGATAAACATTAGTTAAAAAAAGGGGGGGGGAATCGCTAATACTTTCAACAATAAAGTTAAACTTAAAAAAAAAATCAATGGTAAAAATAATCTTTGAGTGATGATTAAAAAAAATAATGGTAATTTGCTAATTGTGAAAGTATGTCATTGTGAGGAAAGCTATAATAGGTATAAATAGGACCCCAAATTCAGGTTGTACAGAGGAGACATCCGGTATTTCACGATACAGAGCAGCTCGGAGAAGGTCTGGAGGCGTCCCGGACCCCCTTGTGGAACCAAAGGCATGTGTGGGGGCCGGACCCCGAGGGGCGGTCTGCGTTGTTGGTTGTAAGAAACTGAGTTCTCGAAGGTCAGAACGTGGTTTCCTCAGCACGTGTTACTTGTTCTGTCTGTAGACGCCTAATAATAGCACATTACTGGGCAGAATTCTTAAAGTAATTCAATTAGAACAAATGATAATGGTCAACGAAGAGACCCATTAATCACTTTTAATCTACCGTTTGCAGGCACAGACTTGGTAATGATTTAGTTTTAGGCAATAATATACACATAGAGGTAGCCTTAATAACTCACGAAGTGCTAAAATGTTTAATAACTTTAATTAGGCCCGCAGTAAATTTACTGGCTGCAGAAATAGCACAGACGCACATATTTTATTTGAGACTAAAGTTTATGGCGGCAGCCACTCGAGCCGGGAGCTTTTCGGTCGCTGTCGGAGTCGGTGGGTCTCGGGAGAAGCCGGTGAAGGAGGCCCTGCCCTCTGCTGCTTC
Organism: Pipistrellus nathusii; assembly: GCA_963693515.1. NCBI lineage: Eukaryota > Metazoa > Chordata > Mammalia > Chiroptera > Vespertilionidae > Pipistrellus > Pipistrellus nathusii. The sequence continues at coordinate 809,330 of OY882865.1, read as the reverse complement.
TCCGCTCGGCTCTGGCTGCAAAAAGCTGCCTTTCCCTGTATACCTCTTTGCTGTGTCGTCTTGTCATTGTCGTCATTGTCGTCATCATCATCATCGTCATCTTCATTGTCACCGTCATCATCATTGTCATCGTCATCGTCATCACCGTCATCGTCATCTTCATTGTCATCGTCATCATCATCATCTTCATTGTCATTGTCTTCATCATCATCATTTTCATTGTCATCGCCATCATCATCGTCATCGTCGTCATCGCTGCCGTTCTGTACTGTGTCCGTGTGAGCATCACCCAGAACACGGCCTTCAGGGTGTTCTGCCCGGTCTCCCTCTTCCCCAGGAAGCTTTGATGTCGGCACCAAGCGCTGTGAGGTCGGATCAAATAACTGAATCCACACGCCCTCCCCTGGGAACTGACCTTAGGCCACGTCACAGCCACAAGCCTTCTCGCTCAGACCATTCGCTCTCCCCTGGGACCTTCCCAGGACCCAGACCTGCCCAGGGCGTGGTGCGTGCAGGAGGCAGCCAATCCATGAGATTCTCTCTCATCACTGATGTTTCTCTCTCTCTCCCTCTCCCTTCCTCTCTGTAATCAGTAAAACCGTGTTTAAAAGGAAAGTTACGTATAAGGTGGAGCATGTAACTGCATGTTTGTGCGCTAAATGAGGCATGGTTCCGTGCACATGGGACCTTTGACGAAGCCTTGAAGAACGGGACTCTGGGCCTGTGAGGAGGTGGAGGAGGACGAGGTCCAGAGCGGGTCAGTCTGTCAGAAAAATGCCAGTCAAAACCACCTCTCACCTGTCAGAGTGGCTGCCATCAACCAGTCCACAGACAACACGTGCAGGTGAGGATGTAGAGAAAAAGGAACCCTCGTGCACTGCTGGTGGGAATGCAGACTGGTGCAGCCTGTGGAGAACCTCAAAAAACTAAAAATGGAACTCCCATTTGACTCAATAATCCCACTTCTAGACATATATCCTAAGAAACTGGGAACACCAATCAGAAAGGGATGCATCCCTATGTTCATAGCAGCACCCTTCACCAGAGCTAAGATGTGGAAACAGCCTGAGTGCCCGTCAGCAGATAAAAGCGGGTAGAAAGCTGTGGGACATCCACACCACGGAACACGATGCAGCCCACAGCGCCTGGAGCGCCGTCCGGCTGCGGGTCGCAGGCTCTTGGCGACGTTCTCTGTAGATCGGACGCTCCCAGCTGGACAGACAACACCTCATGGTGAGGAGGCGTGTGGGCGGTGGTTTGATCTTCGCTAGGCTTCCTTCTCCTGCGAGGCTGGAGGATGAGGAAGGCAGTCTGGTGCTCATCAGTTAGCGCAGAGAACAGAGGCTCACCGTGTGAGCTGCCCGTTGTGATTATTTAGACGACGGTAGAGTGAGCTGCTGATGCAGTAATTGATGAGGGTGTTTCCTTGGCCTTGCCGATCCTCTGAGGACTTTCCCCCAAGTCTCACCAGTTAGGTGTTTTCATTCGCACGCTGTTCAGCTTCTCTCTAGTTCTCCTGGGAGGAAGGCTGCTTTGATGTGAGGACGATCGCATTTCCCTTGATGAACCCGCACAGGTGGTTTAGCTGAACGCAGAGGCTCTGAGATCTCTGAGCTTTTTCCAACCTCCAGCACGTGGCACGTTAGTCAGTTCTGTACACTTGGACCTGCCAGGACAGGCTTGTGGCTTTACTCCATTCTGAAAACATTTATCTTCATTGTGGAAAGTATTACAAATGCCCCCTCCCCCCCACTCCCCAAATTGACCTCTTCCACCTGCTCCGCCCCCGCCTCAGGCCGCACCCCTGTTGTCTGTGTCCCCGGGTGATGCATATGTGCATACAGGCCTTTGCCTGTTCTATGCTTCTTCTGTTTTGCTCACGCGTTTATTTTGTCTGTTAGATTCCACGTGTGAGGGAGATAGTGGGAAACTTGTCTTTCTCTGGCTGGCTTGTTTCGCCCAGCACAATGCTCTCCATTTTTAATAGACAAGAAGCACTTTCTCTGCTCTGGTCTGACCGTTCTGTTTCACTCAGCCTTCTTGTTCTTGTCCCGATTCAGCCTTTTCTTTCTCCTCAGCTCCGCGTGCGTCCTGTTGGGGAAATAGAATTAAAAGTGAGATCTCCTGCCAGCCCAGAGCATCCTCTCCACAAAGTGTAGGAAAGAGGCGGTTTGATTATTGTAAAAAAGTCATTAAATCACTCTGCGAGGTGCATCAGAGACAAAGTCCCAGAGCTGGCAGATGCAAAGAGAAACCCTAGTCTTTTTATATCTCCCTGAAGCTGTGGTTTATTGTATCCATGTTAATTGTTCTGATGAGGACGAAGGAAACTTCCTTTCTCTTCTCGCCAAGCAGGCAGTCAGAGCCCGGAGCCTGGCATCTTCACAAACTCCCGCCGAGACGGGCGACAGACCCCAGCCTTCCTGTGCGCTCCGTCCTGGGGGCTCGGAGAGGCCTCCGGGCACAGCCCTGGCCGGGGCTCGGGAAGCTTCTCACAGGGTCCCCGCCATCGCAGACGCCAGAGCGCGCTCACGCAGGCCCGTCTCACTTGACCAGAACCTTTCTGTTTTTGCGGATCAAGTAAGAATCTGGTGGGATTCCCACCTGTCCACACCCAGGAGCATGATGATCCGGGAGCCGGTCCCGTGTGTCTGCGTGTCACCGATGGCTGCTCTGCCTCGTGTCCCCATGGTCGCCATGTGGCCTCCGTGCTCTTTGCGTAGTGTCATTGGTCCTGCCGCCCGGGACCCTGCTCCCCATTGCAGTGGAGTCCTCAGTCGTGGAGTCCTCAGTCGAGGCTGGTCTCCCGGGAGGCCCACCTCACGGCCAAGAGCAGCCGCAGAGCCGGGTGCCAGGCCCTACAGTCCCTCCCCCGCAGTGGGCAATGCCGTCTCTCCAGGGGGGCCGAGTAGTCGTCAGGGACAGAGACCCGCTGCCCCTCAGTCTTCCGAAGCATTCGATCCTTCCTTTGCTTAATCCTGTGGTCAGCAAACAGTGGCTCGCGAGCCACATGCGGCTCTTTGGCCCCTTGAGTGTGGCTCTTCCACAAAATACCACGGCCTGGGCGAGTCTATGTTGAAGATGTGACACTAGAAGAAGTTTAAGTTTAAAAAATGTGACTCTCCAAAGAAATGTCAATCGTACTGCTGATATTTGGCTCTGTTGGCTAATGAGTTTGCCGACCACTGCCTTAAACCAAAGCAAGCCTGACCTCTCTCACAGGCTCCAGCCCATCAACCCCCATCAACCGGGGCGCCTCTTTCTTTCTTTCTTTCTTTCTTTCTTTCTTTCTTTCTTTCTTTCTTTCTTTCTTTCTTTCTTTCTTTCTTTCTTTCTTTCTTTCTTTCTTTCTTTCTTTCTTTCTCTCTTTCTTTCTCTCTTTCTTTCTCTCTTTCTCTTTCTCTTTCTCTTTCTCTTTCTCTTTCTCTCTCTCTCTCTCTCTCTCTCTCTCTCTCTCTCTCTCCCTCCCTCCCTCCCTCCCTCCCTCCCTCCCTCCCTCCCTCCCTCCTTTCTTTCTCTTTCTTTCTTTCTTTCTTTCTTTCTTTCTTTCTTTCTTTCTTTCTCTCTCTCTCTCTCTCTCTCTCTCTCTCTCTCTCTCTCTCTCTCTCTCTCCTCCCTCCCTCCCTCCCTTCTTTCTTTTTCTTTCTTTCTTTCTTTCTTTCTTTCTTTCTTTCTTTCTTTCTTTCTTTCTCTCTCTCTCTCTCTCTCTCTCTCTCTCTCTCTCTCTCTCTCTCTCTTTCTTTCTTTCTTTCTTTCCTTTCTTCACGTGAAAGCCATTTACTTTTCGTAAATTCTTCAGGGTCCCAGGTGCTGGGATTCCTTATGTTCCCTGATAGCACAGACCCAGGGCAGAGATGCTGGGTTAGGTGTCGGGAGAATAGTCTATCCGCCCTCTTCCTAACGCCAGAGTTGTAGCGTTACAGGGGGACCGCTGCTGGCTGAGCCCAGGCCAGTAACTTCGGCCTGGCCAACTCCCAGCTCCTTCCGTGGTTATCTCACACCCTCACTGTCTGTTCCTAGACGCGTCCTGTGGATTTCTCTCTGTATAAATTAACAAAACGTGTGTTGTGTGTGTGTGTGTGTTTTCCCCCCAAAGAATCCATTTATTGTCATTAATTAGCCCCAATCAGACATTAAATATACTATTTGAAATATCAATATTAAAAATAAACTATAATTGGTTCCTGATTAGCCATGACTTAAATGTCTGAATTTCGGGGTCTCTCTGTGTTTAAATCTCGGAAGAAGCCAAGGTCACCTGGCCTTCCCGAGGGCGCGGAGAGCAAGCGCTTTCTGTGTGACCTCTCCTGACCCCTCCCTCTGCCTACCGGTGCCCCTTCCACTTCCCCTCACCGTCACCTCCTGCCCCTCCTTCCTGAGCAGCATGGCCAGCAGGCCGCACATGTTATCCCTGAAGAAAAACCTTTTGTGCATTTTATTTATGTCTTACATGGGAAGATGTAGGTTTTCTTGTCAATTAGATAATGACCCATTCCTTTATAGTTTGTTCATTTTACTGCTGTACACTTAAAGGATGTTGGACATTTTCTGTATGAAAAATATATACAGTAGCTATATCTGCTGTATGTGGCTTGTTTATTTCTTTACCTAGAGAACAATTTTGAAAATTATATTAGAAATCTGAGTAACAAAGCAGTAACAATACCAGAAACAACTATTAGATTTTATAGGTTAGGTAAGGAAATGAATCAATTGATTATCTCATTCTTGAGAATAATACTTTTTTTGTGAATTCAGAAATAAAGTATATAACTCTGACTATAATATTAATTTTATATTAATCATAATGGTTTCTGTACAGTTAAGGAATAATTACACATTATTTATAGCTTATTTCTTTGGTCAAATTTGATTTGCAATTTTAGATAACATAAAAGTCTTAATTTCTAAATGCAAAGAAGAATCTTACCTATATTTTAGAAAATATATTCCATTGAAAATGTTCATGGTCTGTTCTTTACAAATATCTATTGTGATTCAGAGTAATAAGGTTGTAAAGAACAGTTATTATGAAGAGATAGCGAATCCAGATGATGGGATAAACATAATTAGTATAATTTTCATAATAAGTCTATCCGGTTCATTGTTACTTAATCCACTTTAAATCACCCTGGGCGACACATTTTTTTTCTGCTTCACATTACATGCTCTTTTTAAAATGTATGACTAGGACTTAGAATACTCATTTCCGTGTTGCCTTCATGACTGGAGGAACAACAGTCATTCAGTTTCTCCTAATGTTCCACATCTCTGCTTTAACAATAACGGCTGATATGAAGTTAATTTTTCTTTAGTCTCTGCCTGGCATTTTCTGGTGTTGATGGTGGAAAGGACGCGTGTATATGGGACTTCTCATCTCTTCTAGGGAGGGAGGTGCAAGAGAATCACCTTGAAACCAGTGCGACTGGGGAAGAGGGTCAGAGTAGAGAGAGATTAGCTGCAGCTACCCGTCCCCGGAGCCCCCGGAGGGTGGATTCTCACTGGGGGTCACCGACACAGAGCCTTGCTCCGGGCCCTGGGCGAGGTGGGTGCTGAGGTGGCGGCTGCAGGGGGTGCGCCCGGCGGATGCTCGGGCCGGGAGCTCCGTGCAGGGCCGAGCCCTGGAGGAGAGTCGGAGAGGAAGGGCGGCATCAGCACTGGTCCTTCCTGCTCCGTCCCGGACCTCCGTCTGCACTGAAAACGGCCTGGAAAGGCCGTCTTGTTGACGGCTGCTCTTTGGACACTTTCCCCCGTGGCCGGGGAGCTTCCTGGGACATGGAATTCCCGCCGCAGGTGCTGAGCACCAGGCTCGGCCGTTGTATGGACGGAACTTCTCGTGTCCGTGAACTTTGCACTTAACCCGGGTCTTGAATTAGTTGCGAAGAAATAAGTGCCTGTTCTCCCAGAATGCTTTGTTTTAAAAACTGGCACGACATTGGATGACTGTACGTACAGATGACCTGCTGATGGCGGTCCTCCCACTGGTGCCTTCATGCCCAGAGGGAACAGCTCAGAGCCTGAGCGGGAAGCAAATGGGTCCAAGCAGCTTCCCAGCGGCAGTGCTCCAGCCGGCCAGCAGGTGTCACTGTTGTGCGCGGAATGCGAGGAGGAGGAAGAAGGAAAAGCCAGGACAGGTGCACGGCCCATTCTGCCTCCCGGGCTGGCCGAGTCCCCCAAGCTCTGGAGAGGAAACGCTCCGGGGTGAAAAACCGCCTTCCAGCTGGCGGGCTCTGGAAACTCATTCCCCTGGCGGCAAGCCGGTCAGTCACGCTCCTGCATCTTCCCATCTGGGAAAAAGAAAGCACATAAGCAGAGGGATTCCACCTCAAAAACTTTGTACGCTGGTAACTGGGATAATAACCTCACACAATATCTGTCTTACCTCTAGCAAAAGAGCGTGTCTATCGTAAATAAATTTAGCAGGCATTAAGGAAAAAATCGGGCTGTTTTGCAAATGCCTGTGATCAAAGTAATAGCTCACTTAAAGCAGAGAAAAGAAGCTGCCAAAATCCAGATTCTACCTTGAGATTAATGGATGTCAGGAATAGAATACATTTTAAACAATACATCAGACCGTTAAAAAGTTTTTTATAATGAAAATGATGTTGACATCCCTATTAAAACATTACAAAAGAAGTTTCACAATTTATAACAGGCCCAGTGCATGAAATTCATACACTCAGGGTGGGAAGGGTCCCTCAGCCCAGCCTGTGCTCACCAGCTGTGAGCACTGGCTGAGCAGTGCTCCCCCTGTGGGAGCGCACTGACCGAGTGCCCTGACCACCAGGGGACAGCTCCTGCATCGAGCATCTGCCCCCTGGTGGTCAATGCGCATCATAGCGACTGGTCGTTCTACTATTTGGTCAATTTGTACATTAGCCTTTTATTATATAGGATGAACTAATACATAACACTTGGAACTATTATACTAAGGTGATGTGAGGTTTACAAAATCCACAAAGATGCCATCCAATATGTGATCAACAAGCATGGGCGTTGGTGGGAGGAGAAAGAGGTCAACCACAGAACATCCATGCATATTTGCAAGCCCATGGACACAGACAGCAGTGTGGGGAAGGTCTGGGTGGGCAGGGCTGGGTGGGAGGGGGGCACCGGGGACATCTGTAGCCCATGTGCACAGACAGTAGGTGGGGAAGGCCTGGGTGGGCGGGGCTGGGGATGGGGGAGACATGGGGACATCTGTAACACTGACAGCAATAGCATGGAAACAAGCACGAGCAGTCACTGGTAATTTATCACATTTCTCCAATTCTCACATTGTGCTCTGCTTGGACTTGAGCATGTTATGAAAAGAAGTAGAGATAGCATGAACATTCCGATCAGACGCCCTTCCCGCCTGCCCAATTGCCATTCCTTCCCTTTTCTTTGCTAATGTGTGTCTGGCAGAAGGCAGATCTCCCGCGTTCCTGTGCACCAGGGGCGGCCAACGGTCTGAGGCCCGGCTCCCGGCATCCTTAGTAACCGAGCTCTCGGCGCCTGCCACTGTCTCTCAGCGCCCGCGAGCCAAAGAGGCACCCACCCCTTTTGTTAAATCGTAAATCACGTTAATTTAATCAATGGAATGACTACCGTGTTCCATTTGAAAAAGTAATATATATTAATTAGAAGAAGAACTATATTTCGACCAACCCAATTTCCCTGCTAATGGAGGTTCTTGCCTTGAATGTGGCACAACTGCTCAAATCTTAGACTCTGGGCCCTGGCCCCTCATTTTCTGGTCCTCGTGGATTTTCAAATAGCACTCGCTTTTTTTCTTTCTTTCTGACAATAGCCATTGGCAGGATCCCAGCTTTCCAAAGAGGTGCCAGTTCCAGGGAGCAAGGTCAGCTGTGGAGACTGAATTTCTCAGGATAGCTCCCTGGCTGTGTGATGGAGGCCTTTTCCTCAGACGCTCAGACATCCTGCCGTGACACTGGCATTTGGCACAGAGCTTGGGAGCTCTGAGTGCAAGAGCAAGTTGTTGGGAAGGACCTCAGGGAGCATTTGGACCCAACTCAGCAGGCCTTGCCCTTTGCCCTTTGCCCTTTGCCCTGCACCCTTCTCCTTCACTGGGATGCAGGCACAGGTCGTGAGGCCGAGGAGTCGCTTTACAGTCCGAGCATGAACGCCACGCCCTGGAGAGGACACAGCAGCGAGCTGGAAGGCAGGGGGTCCCGGGTCGCTCACCAGTGGGCCCGTATCACGAGGGACCCACAGTGCGGCCAGTGCCCTTGACCGCAGTCCTCAGGGCTCCGCCTGCATCTGCAGCTGCCCTGCCTGCGGGGATCGGCCTGAACGCCCCTTCTCCAGCCCTGTGACGGCCATTTCAAAGGGCCCACCAGCGTTTGAAAGAATGGAAGCTACATGAAGGCTGGACGAAGTTCACCGAGGAGGATGCTTTTAATGTTCTCCAGGAAGAGAAACGGCCCCAGCTCCCTCCATCACGGCAGTGAGCTGGCCCAGCGGTGAGGAATGCTCCGAGCTCAGGAGAGTCTGCTTAGAGCAACGCACGTGTGACAGTCTGTTCACAGCAGCTTTCCGAGCTGCCACCCGGCAGACATGAGGCTGCGGGGACGTGGGACCGTCGCCACGGAGATGAACGAGGACATGGGCGCCTGCTGCCCGCGGCCCTCAGGGCCTCCTGCGCTCGGGCCAGCACCCGGGCCTCGGACAGCGCTCTCACGGCTCTTGGACAGGGAGCCTGAGTCTGATGTGTAAACCGATGGAAGAACAGGACTCCTTTGTAGGGAACGGAATCCTCCTGGGACTGTCTGCCAGGAAACAAGAGGCAACTATTTCAAATGCAAAAAAGGCTCCCCTCAGAGTTCATCAAAGTATTCAAACATGGACGGTGTGCACAGAAGCTACCAGATTCTTTCCTTTTCTTTCTTTCTTTTAAAAATATATTTTATTGATTTTTTACAGAGAGGAAGGGAGAGAGATAGAGAGCTAGAAACATCGATGAGAGAGAAACATCGACCAGCTGCCTCCTGCACACCCCCCACCGGGGATGTGCCCGCAACCAACGTACATGCCCCTGACGGGAATCGAACCCGGGACCTTTCAGTCCGCAGACCGACGCTCTACCACTGAGCCAAATCGGTTTCGGCCAGATTCTTTCCTTTTCAACCCTAGTTTCCAAAGACCATTTTACTTGTTAATGGAAAAAACCACTGAAACCTGTGAAGAGTTTGTGTGAGTTCATTTGAGCCAAACTGTCCCCAGATGCCGGAAGCAGAACCTCCCGGAGCTGAGGTGATGCTCGGAGAAGGCGGGTTGCCCCTGACTCTATACACTGCCATCAGGGGAGGGACTGGGTGGGTTACGTGAAATCCACTGGGGATGGGTAAGGAGGCGGGAGAAAGCAAAGTGGGGGAAACCCCTGGGACGGGCGTGGGGTGCCTGTCCAGCAGACTCAGGTAGCACAGGGCGTTAGAAGGAGGCTGGGGTCGCCCAGGGTGACGCTCGGGCCGTGCTGGATCCAGCTGGTCTCCGTCAGTTCTGCGCCTTTATCCGTTGGCGGTTGGTGTTACGTCTCCTTGAGCCCTTGTTGCTTGTCTCACAGGCGGTCGGTCTGGTCTCTGGGCCCAGCCCCCGTGCAGGCTGGGTCCCGGGGCTGGAGTGGCCTGTCCTGGTGGGCGATGCTCCGTGCATGTCGTCACTGATTGTCGCCGGGGACGTGGACCCCTCATGATGGTGTAACGTGGACTGTGTCACTGCCCTGCAGTCCTCCGTGCTGCACTGCTGACCCGTTCCTCACCCCCCTCCCCTCCCGCCCGGAGTGCCTCTGGCTCTGAGCCGCTCTCCGGGGACAGTGGGTTCCGGTGAAATGCAGCGGCTCTTCCCTCCGGGGCCGTCCTACCCCCATCCTGTCGGGGCTGCTTAGGTGGGTCCGCGCCCTCCTCGTGGATCTGTGTGATGGTTGGTCTCTGGGAGGGACAGAGATCCTACTCTGCCCGTTAGGACTCAGTGTTTCCCAAACTTCTGACATACGTGTACCCCTTCTATAATTTTTGTAACGCTGTGTACCCCTCGTACTCATGAGAACGTAGAATTAGGCGCAGCTAAGCACGGTGCAGTGCATCTCCCCACCAAACTCTGGTGCAACGCGTACCCCCACCCAACTCTTCCCGCGCCCCTGGGGATGCTCGTACCTCACTTTGGGAAACACTGCTTAGGTGATGTCACTCTTGAGTCATTTGTTTTTAATTTGCATCTAAACTGCTCAGCTGTACACTGTTACTCCAAGCTTCGGTCTCTGATTCTGGAGCGTCCCGGGTGCTGGGTTGGAGAGATCCAGCCTTTATTTCCTGCCATTCTCCTCTCTGTCTGTGTTGAATCTTGGGCCGATGTGTCCGTCCACCAGCCCCTTTCTCTAACTGGCTCCGTTCACTCCAGCATTTTCTTAAAATCACCAGATAGAATTTTGGGCAGGAACACATCTCTGGGATTTAGGGGAAGGATAAATGAGTATCGTGCTGTTCTCAAAGGCTTATTTTTCAAGCTTTTGATGATTACTCTTTCTGTAATCCACTTCCAAATTTCCCTCATGCGTCACATTTTAAGGTCATAAATTATCTGTAATACTCCAGCGCTTTTATTTTTTTAGCTTCAAGAAACGACTGTATCAGAATGTCTGGAAACAGTTTTCTTGTGGTAAACAGCCTGAATGTGTCCCTGTTGGGCTTACCATTTAATGACTTAGGTTTCAGCTAGATTGGCCGCAGCCGGAGGAATGGCACGCGCAGCCGTTAATGACCCCCCGGAAACTTAAAAACAAATTAAGGAAATACAAACCCAGTCACCTGTGACAGTGACTTTAATAGCCTCCAAAGGAATTTGCTAGGAACTACACTTCTCCAGTTCAGATGAGAATCTTCTCAAATATATATATATTTTAAAATATATTTTTATTGATTTCAGAGAGGAAAGAAGAGGAAGAGAGAGAGAAACATCAATGATGACAGAATCATTGATTGGCTGCCTCCTCCACGCCCCCTACTGGGGATTGAGCCTGCAACCCCAGGCATGTGCCCTGATGGGGAGTTGAACTTTGACCTCTTGGTCAGCGTTCAACCACTGAGCCATGGCGGCCAGGCTCTCTTAGAGGAATTTGCTAGGAACCTACACTTTTCTAGTTCAGATAATCTTATATTTAATGGATCTTTAAGGGAAAATGATTGATAATGAGGAAGGAAACCTTAAGAACATATCATGTTTTTTTTCTTATCGGACATCTGATAAGGGATATAATTTTACTTGTAATTTGAGTAAAGAAACTTTATAAAACGGCAAAAAGGAAATGAAATACAGTTCATAAAATAAGTTTTTTGATAATATAAAGTGTATATTAAATTTTTCCGTTTATTTTTATTGTGACATTATATATTTTTTTTGTTTCGTCTCTGTGGTCTCCCTTTCCCCCATCACAGGTGACATTTACTTCATGACACACAAAAGCAAGGCCAGTGCTGGCTATTAGCACACTGCGGACCAGTGGGTTTCCTGCAGGCTTTACCCAGTGACTGGATAAGGTTCTATTGAACGAGTACAAAAAACGTTTTACATACATGTTAAAGGCAGGCTTTAGAATTAAGTACCCGTTGCATTGTGAAGTTATTTACTACATGTTCTTACGTCTTTTTAAAGCATGGTACTTTGTAAAACACCGTGTGACATGGAGCGAGAATTCCCGCGATCCGTCCACAATGTGTTAAAATAAGAGCTAGTGTTTATGATGTGTCTTTGTGCCCGGTCTGCCCCCAGTGTCCTGGAATTATTATCTATGTGCGTCCTCCCAACAGTTCAACCAGGTAGTATTGATCATCATTCCAGTTTTTAGGATAAATAATTTCAGGATTAGGAAGTTTCGCTTTTTTGCTGATGTTCCCCCAAATTAATGAAGTACTGGAGGCTTAGAATCAGACAGCCACCATCTTAATATCTGTCTTTCAAGCATATGAATGTGGCTTGAACTTTGGGTACGAAGACAGTGCTCTGTGAGGGTCCCAGGAAATGCTCTGGCTGTGTCGGCAGCAGACTAGGTTCTGTCCTAGAAAGAGAAACTTATTTTTTGCAGATAGTAAAGGTCAGAAATTGAAAACAGCGGTATGTTGCATTTAGGATTATGTTCTAAGAATAGGTTGCAATTTTGTTTTGCCTTCTAAATGTATTGCAAAAAGATCTAAAACAGTCACCAGACTTGTGTAAAAGCACACACACATACCTGGCTGGCGTGGCTCAGGGGTTGAGCAGCGACCTAGGAACAGGAGGCCAGGGCTGGATTCCCGGTCAGGGCCCATGCTCCCGGGGCAGATGCGCACAGACATGTGGAAAGCTAAGCGGCCGTGAAGAGACATTCTGGCTGCAATACCAGAAAAGTGCGTGCATTTGTGTTTTCCAGCATCAGGGTGATTTAGAGGCTGGTCTGCACTGTAGTCTGGAAATGTAAATCGTTCTGTCTCCTCTAAGACAGCTTATCTTTTCCAAAATCCTTCAGTCGCAATATTTATTGCTGATTTTATCGCATCTGATTAATGTTATTTTCATAACTTGCTTCTGGAGGCAAAACTGTTCTCAGTTAAAGAGTAATTTAAGCTCCGTCTTCCCGGGCTGTCCGGGCCCCACGGCCGCATGGCCCATTCCAAAAGTCCGCTTCACGTGGGGACGATCATATTTCCGACTGGCAGCTCTAAGCGACATCACCGCTGGCCTGGAGAGAGTTCACCTGGTCAGGAACACACCGGAACCAGCCACGCAGGGAGGGTTTTAATTTATATTTCACCAGAGCTACAAGCGTGTGCTGCTCTCAGGGATATTTCTCTTCCAGATTGCTTTCTGCAGAATTCGAGGCACTTGGCTCTATGGAGCCGTAACCCGGGGAGGTGTTTTTGCCGTTTAATTTTCTATAACTGATGAAAACTGCGGCGGACAAGTGCACCAACTTTTTGAAATTTTATATTGATTGATTTTTTTAAAAGTCAGGAAAAAACTGAAATTAATAATCTGGAAATTGTCATTTTAGCACGTTTGTGTCGCCTCCAAATCTGTAGGCTGAGGCCCTGATGTCCACGTGGCGGTGTCCGGAGGTGGCTGTGTTTGGATGGAGCTCTGAGGGAGCTCTCGTGTGGGGAGAGTGAGGGAGGAGACCAGAGTGTGGGGACCCCTTTCACGTCCTGCGTGATTCGGTTCAGGGTTCGAGTTCTGAAGGAGGCCTCACACAAATGAAAAGAGACTTTAGAAAAGATTTAATTTGGGAAACAGGGGCCAGGCGGTAGTCCAACTCTCGTGGGAGGACTACTCCTCCCTCTGGCTTTTCCGTCCCTTTTATTAAGATTAAAATGATAGGATACACCCATATCCCCTGGGCAGGAAACTCCAATCACAGCCAATCAGTGAATGTAGGACTAACAGGTGGGGCGCTTCAGCTATCAATATCTAGTGATTGGCTCTGACCCATTAGAGCAGTTAAGGTTGACCAGCCCTTGGACTCCCTGCCCACAGCTCTCTGATAGTAAAACGACGATTGGCTTCCGGCACCAGAGGCCTGCCCTCCCCCCCCCCTCCAGGGGCAGGGCTGAGGAAGGCCAGGTGGACATGCAGCGATGGGCAGCCCCCTGCAGGCCAGGAAGATGCCTTTGCCGGACGCCGAGTCTGCAGGCGCCTTGGCCAGGGCTGCCCAGCCTCCGAACAGTCTGCCGCCTGAAGCTCAGACTGAGCCAGCAGCTCCGGCATTTCCTCACGGCGGTCTGGACGAAGACAGGGACCGAGGAGACGGCAGCGCAGTGGGAGACTGAAGAGAGTGCATTGGGTAGATGGCTGAAGACCGAATAACAGGAAGGAGGTGGCGTCGAGGCTAACTGGCCCAGCTCTGCCTTGTGTGCTGGCTGGAGGATGGTGTGCTCCCCGTTAGAGGATGTTGGAAGGGGACAGCGTTTGGGGGAGAACGTAATGATTTGGTCCAAGTGCCTCAGACATCAGCGACGAGGAGGCAGCCTTACAGGTACATGTTTCCCTGTCGTCCGGGACTGTCCTGGTTGCCGAGTCACTAACGGCAGCTCCTTCCTCTCTCAGAAGCACTCCGATGTGGGCCATAAACTAAGTGATTACTCTCCTTACAAATGACCGATTCCTCCACTTAGAACTGCAAGGAAACCAGAATATATCACCCTAACACACGCCTCTCAGAAAATTATTTTGGGCTGAAAGCAATTAAGGGCAGTAAACGCAGGAGATTGCTCCCTACTCCCAGCCCCACCTTTACCTGAAGGCAAGATGTGAATTGCCCTTTGCTAGAGAGGACTCTGTTTCTCTTGCTTGCTTTTTTATTTTATTTTTTTTATTGTCTAAAGACTTACATGTCTCCTTTCTCCCCCGATTGACCTCCCTCGCCCCAGCCATTCCCACCCGGGCAGGCTCCCACGCCCCGTGTCTGTGTCCATGGGTCATGCTAATGTGCACGCAGACAAGTCCTTTAGTTGCTCTCTAACCTCCCTCTTTTATCATTTGTCTCTAGATGGATCTATTCTTGTTCATCAAATCATGTTGATCATTATATTAATATCTCACATATGAGTTAAATCATGTGATATTTATCTTTCCCGACTGGCTTACTTCGCTGAGCACAGTGCTCTCCAGGTCCATCCATGCTGTTGCAAATGGTAGGCGTTCCTTGCTTTCACCGCAGCGCAGAATTCCACTGTGTGGATGTGCCACCGTTTTCTAACCCACTGTCTGCTGATGGCACAGAGGCTGCTTCCAGATCCTAGCTGTGGTGAAACCAGAGAGGACTCCTGACTCTCAGCCCCAAACGGGCTCAGAGGCATCTGAGTGAAAACTTCCTCCACTGGTTTCCTCTTGTGTATTGACCTTCCCTCAGCTCACTACTCACAGAAGCCCGTGACCACTTCCCTTTTTCCTTCATGTCTCTGCCAGTTTATTCTTCTTTCTTATTTTATTTGGTTAATCTTCACCTGAGATGTTTTCCCATTGATTTTTAATGAGAGCGAAAGGGAGGGAGAGGGAGGGAGAGAAACATCGATGTGAGAGAGACGCATTAATTGGTTGCCTGCTGCACATGCTCTGGCCGGAGTGGGGGGTGGAGCTTGCAATCCAAGTACGTGCTTTGACCGAATTCAACCTCAGGACCCTCAGGATGTGGGCAACACTATCCACGGAGCCAAAGCAGCCAGGGCTGTTCTTCTTTGAAGATGCTGCCATGCGCTGGAATAGTTAGCCGCCTCTTTGAGTTACTTCTTCCCTGGTTTCTCCTGTGGGTAAGGGAGATAGGAATGTTAATAAACACGCTTTTCTCTTGTTAATCTGTCTTTTGTTACAGGGTCTCCAGCTGAGGATTTATTCGGGTACAAGGAGAGGGATTTTTTCCTTCTTTACAAACTCTTTACAAAGTACATATTTTGTACTTTTTAGGAGGAATGTGTGTGTCTTTCCTCACACCCATTCCCTACTTCCTCATCAGCATTGCCCGTGTTTTCCTTTGCAGAGTTGACGTTCATTTTTCATGGGCTGGTTCCCAGGTGGATCTCTGCTGGCTTTACTCCGTTATCAGATCCCACCTGCTGGGCACCCTGGGTGGATTCGGTTGGGATATATGACCTGTGGGGCTAAAGAGAGGCAGTGAGTTCCAGGGGAGGGAGAGGGACTCCACTTCCCTGGATGACAAGGGCTAGAGCTGTGGCAGCCATCATGGGCCACAGGGGATGATCTGAAGCCACGTGGATTAGGGTAAGAGTCAGTGTGCGGTGTGAGGGTTAGGGACACTGGTGTGGGCAGAGGGGAGGTGGAGGGAGAGATTGGTTACATGGTGACCATGGCTGAGCCACTGGGTCATGGCTAGCTGGACTCCAGGCCTGCTGCCGGAGTTTCCGTTAACCTGTTAAACTGTATCTGGTGCTGTTGGAGCCAGCTTGATGTGAGTTACAAAATGGTGAGTCCTAACTAGTGGGCTCTTCTGCTGTACTTGATGTTGTCATGCTGTTAAACGTATGCCCGGAGGGGTGAGGGCGGGGTGGGTGGTAGCAGAGAGTTTGTTGCTGGTTCGGAGTGAAAGATGTATGTTACGCCTGATGTGTTGGCCATGAGTTGCAGATTCAGGGAGGAGCCCAGCGATTGAGGGAACTCCCAGGGAACCCGGCCCCAGTTCCCGCACTGGCAGCTGGTCACCCTCCTCATGACTCTCCTCGTCTGCCCGTTCCTATACTTTGCTAATGGGGATCGCTTCCCAAATAAGCCATCGGCACTTAGATCCTGTCTGAGGCTCTGTTTTTGGGAACTCACCCTAAGATATTATTTAAACATGCCTTGCTGGTATGGCTCAATGGTTGGGCATCCATCCATGCAACCAAGAGGTTGTTGGTTTGATTCTTGGTCAGGGCATAAGCCCAGCCTGTGGGCTCAATCCCAGGAGAGGGCATGCAGTCTATCTCTCTCTCCCTTTTTCTCTGAAAAATCAATAAAATCATACTTAAAACAAAACAACAAATACAATATTAGCATTTTCAGAGCTATTTTGTATATATTTGTTACTAGCACCCAGATGTGTCGGCAATGTGACCGCTTGTAAATTGGGGAGCCCAGGTTGGTCCCCATGGACCCTGGGAGCCAACGGTGATATGACTGTGCTTGTAAAATGTGGGGGGCTGATGAACATCTCTCACCCAGTTCATTTTGATCAAAAGATATAAACAAAAAGGGAAAAACAATAACCAAAGAACCTTGAACGCCAAACTCCCGTCCCTGCACTAATGGAGACATTTCATAATTCTCACCCATTTCAGCACCCCCGTTACGGGTATTTCCAAGGTAAAGTCACCTTGGCTCTGCTCTGTGTACTTCGAGTTCAGAAATGCGTGTTCTCCAAGGACGACTCCTTTACTTGTCAGAGCTTTTTGGTTTCTTGTGGCGTGAAACTACCACCCACAGACCGTGAAAGGCCTGAGTGTTAGCCATTGCCCTCAGCATCAGAGATGCCTCCTGAGCCCACGTGTGGCCTCTGCCCACGTTTAGAGGCCTAACAGCCCAGTTCTGCTCATGACCACGAGGACGAGAGAGGACATGATCGTAGTCATTGGGCGGCTTAGCACAATGTTAGCTTTTTATTCTGTTGTTTTCCCACTAAATAGCGAATGAGTTTTTCATGTGTCTGTCAGCCTTCCCACCACCAGCTGCTGCAGTGATCTTTCCAGAGCACCTGCTCTAATAGCCTGTCTTGTCTCTAGACTCGGATCCAATGAAATGTGTTAGGGTTTTGGGGCCAGTGATACAGGCTGTGAGAGAATTCCCAGTAAAGAAGAGATAGCTGCAGAGAGAAAGTTTATTTTTACTTTCCTCAAAGGGAAAGGGCTGGGGCATTGCTAATCAATATGAAGGCCAGGATCAAAAGCTCTCATTCCCCCTATTCCCCCTTTTAAAAACCTTGGGCAAGGAAAGGAGGGGAATGGATTTTCTGGCTACTCCTGTGGCTAGGTGAAATTGAGCAGACATGGGGGGCGGCTAGGGGGTTGTTTTTGTAATTTCTTCAGGAGACAGTCCTAGGGAGGTGTCTTACCAGTATTTTCCCCAAGCCTGTGAAACAGTTGTAGGGTGAAAGTTATGAAGCGTTAAGAGGCTTGTTTGAGGGGGAGGGAGAAAGGAATTTCCTACTAATTTAAACCAGCAGGAAGGAGGGGTATGCAGGAATGTGACCTTGAAAGTAGCTTATCTTGTCCTACAGTTTGAACAGAGGGGCGTTTGAATCAGAGGAGCTAACCATCTTGGATTTAATCACCAAGTGCTTCTCATAAATTATGGAAGGCCACAGTAAGGAAAAAGAGAGGCCTTTCCCCCCCATTCTAACACAATGAAGCTAACAGCTGATTCAATTATCGATAGTTGATGCCTTTTCACGATGCTGAGTCATAGCAAAATTTGTTATTTTTTAATGGTAGAATCTTCTTTGCTTCTTACAGTTCTTAAAACGTACACACACCCACACAGAAATTTTTGCCAAAATTTATGCATAAGGAAAAGCTTGTAAAAGTCCGACAGAAAGTTTGTCTCTCTCAAAAGAACTAACAAATTGCAAAGTACAACTGCAAAGAACAACTTCCTCTCTGCCCTTAATTCCCTGAGCACAGCTGGGATGGATTTTGAGGCTCTGTAATCCATCCACGGCCTTCTGCTCGAGTTCCTGGCAAAATCTGAGAGATCAAGTAAAATCTTCCTTGTGTTGTTTTTCTCTCTTTTGTACTTTTGTTTCTGTCTCTGGATTTATTTTGTTGTGTGTTTTTAAACAGAAACAGAACAAAACGTGTCCCCCTCCCCCCATTTTTTTTTTAAACAAAAGCCAAGACTCATGAAAGGTAATTGGTGTCATCTTATTTTAAGAAAAAGAGTTTATTATAATTGTGAGATTAAGGATTACAATGAAGCTATCAATAGGTAAGATTATTTTTCTGCTTTATTGATAGAAATAAAAATGAATGAATCCATATCGGTTGAGCAGCTCACTAATGTCTTAGTGTCTAGACATTTCAAATAAAAGGGTAAATAAATGGGAGTACTAAATACCCCATCATTGTATTACAGAAGCATTTTGAAGGAGATACTTCATATACTAAGTGAAATATAGACCTAAACCTTCTATGGATCATAAAATGTGATCTATGTATATAAATTGAGTTCTCTATTACTGAACCATAATAGTTAGTGCTGAACCCCTTCACTTTCAGTTTTTTTTTTCTGTCCTACTTATATTAAAGGTTACCTTTTCTTCCATGAAAGTTATTATTCTCCAGTAGCAGGAAAAATACTAACTTGTTAATTCCAGTACAAGGGTACTCAGCAATACAATTTCTTCTTCATAATGGCATATCTACTTTTTTAAATGTCATCCCACAAATAAATTATCATTGGGAGTTTGAGGTAATCAATTAAAAAACAAGCCGGCATGGCTCTGTGGTTGAGTGCCAACCTATGAACTTGGAGGTCAGAGTTCGGTTCCTAGTCAGGGATATGCCTGGGCTCAATCCCCAGTAAAGGGTGTGCAGGAGGCAGCCAGTAGATGATTTTCTCTCATCATTGATGTTTCTATGTCTCTCCCCCTCTCCCTTCCTTTCCCTCTAAAAATCAATGAAAACATATTTAGAAACAAAATGGTGGCACAAAGTTATAAAATGAAATGTTTCATTTCATCATATACATGTGAATAAAACACTAATTACATTTACATTAAGTTATAAATCAAGGTGTCACTTGATGAGTCTTAAAGTCAGATTTAGAAAGACTATTAGAGGTTTTTTTTTTTTTAAATATATTTTATTGATTTTTAACAGAGAGGAAGGGAGAGAGATAGAGAGCTAGAAACGTTGATGAGAGAGAAACATCGATCAGCTGCCTCCTGCACACCCACTACTGGGGATGTGCCCACAACCAATGTACATGCCCTTGCCCGGAATCGGACCTGGGACCTTTCAGTCCGCAGCCCGATGCTCTACCACTGAGGCAAACCAGCTTCGGCTAGAAAGACTATTAGAGCAAAATTACAACATGCTATTCAATACGGAGAATTCTTCCTTCCGACTGATGTTCAAAGGAGACGCAATGAGCAGAGCAGTGATGTTATCACATCCTAGATAATGAAGGGCTAACGTGCTAATTAGACAGAACAGTGGAATGACTTTCCGGAATGACCTTCTGGGACGACCTTCCCGAACAACCAGTGGGCGAGGGGGCAGGGCTGCCAGGGCCGAGGCGGTAGCCAGGGCTGCTTGAGGGGCTGAGCCCCTTGCACAGTGTTGTGCATCAGGCCTCTGCTTACTTATAAATAGTCAGCTCTCTTCCCTTTTGGAACACAACACCTAGCTGGGCTTAAAGCAGAGACAGAAGACAACAGCGTGGCGCCAGAAGCTCTGTGGCTTCCCTCACGCCTGTGCTCCAGGCCCGGAGACATGCCGAGCCACCTCCTCCCTGCGCCTCCGGAGCCCGGGCGTGGTTCCCGCAGGGACGGGCAGCAGCAGAGGGACGGCCAGGCCGCCAGGCTGCTGCTTTCCGGAAAGGGTGTCCCGGCACCTCTGCTGGGCAGGGCGTCTGGTGCTTTCACCGTGGACACACCCACGCATCGCCGAGGGGCTTTGGACGTGTGTCTTTGGGGCCAGTCGGTTGGAGGGGGCTCCCGCTCTCCGTGTCTCACGAGCCCGTGGATGCCAGCGCTGTTCTCAGAGGGCACTGAACGGCAGGGCTCCCGACGCACTCTGCCTGTTGTGATGCGGAGTGGGCACTTTCAGACAAAAGGCAGGAATGAAGCAAACCCGGCTCCAGCAGCCTGGCCCTGGCCCTGATCACGCACAGGCTCTGCCGTGGATGCCGGACCTGAGGGAGAATACCTTCCCTTTCAAACGGTGTGGTTCCCAGCATAGGAAGCACGAATGGTTTCCGATTCCGTTTTCTGTGAAAGGCTAATAGTTTCCTGTGTCCGTATTTCATTTTAACTTTATTTTTATTTATTTATTTATTTTTAAATATATCTTATTGATTTTTTACAGAGAGGAAGAGAGAGGGGTGGAGTGTTAGAAACATCAGTGAGAGAGAATCATCGACCAGCTGCCTCTTGCACACCTCCTACTGGGGATGTGCCCGCAACCCAGGTACATGCCCTTGACTGGAATCGAACCCGGGACCTCTCAATCTGCAGGCTGACGCTCTATCCACTGAGCCAAACCGGTTTCGGCTTAACTTTATTTTTTAAGATATATTGTTATTGATTTCAGAGATAGGAAGGAAGAGGGAGGGAGAGAGAAACATCAATGATGAGAGAATCGTGGGTCCACTGCCTCCTACATGCCCCCTACTGAGGATCCAGCCACAACTGGGGCCTGTGTCCCTGACCTGGAATTGTAACAGTGACCTCCTGGACGCTCAACCAACTGAGCCACACCAGCTGGGCGCTATGTCCATGTTTTAAAAATGATGCTTTTGTGGAGTTTGAAAGCTTAAACACTTTTTAATGAGGAGGTCTTTTATGCACGCTTATTGATCGAGAACAGCAATTTTCAGTATGAGAGACATTATGAATTCAAAGGAAATTTATCCCTTTTCCGCCCTAGACAGTTCCATTGGTGTCTAAGTGCTGTGGTGTCGGTAGTTTTATATTCTGGCGCTTCTGAGTGGCTGTGCCCTTTGGCACGGAAGGCCTCTGCGTTACAGGTGGGGGATGCCTTCCTGTCCTCGCCGGTTCCTTCCCTGGGAAGGGCGTCCACTTGCGAACCCTGCGCCATCGCTCCCTCTTCCTGGGGAGAAGGGTTGTCTTATTTCACCACTGATTTAGGGCAAATAGCTGGCTGTGACCCAAACCATTTCCCCTTTTCTTCCTCCTCATCAGGTGGCTGCTAGCAGAGAGCACCTGATCTGCTCTGTCCCTTCCTGCCAGGAGGTCTACAGCGCTGTGACCCCGTGACCTGGTTCCTACCTCGGAGAGGTGAGTGGATGGGGACTGTCTAACGTGGAGTCAGTCTCAGGGAGCTCACTCAGCCGGGAGCGGTTCCGGCCCCCACTGCGGCTGCCCGCCGATAGAACTCATGCCTCCATTTCCACATGCTGGTGACTCTGCTCGTTTGGTTCAGACTTGGGTGAAAAGAGAGGAATGATTTTTAAAATCTGTCACATGTGATGTCAGCATGTGCTGCCTCTCAGATGAGTAAGGCAGGCATAAATGAAGAAGTTAATACAAGGCAAAAATTATTGCTTTGCGGCAGTCAGAAATGAGGGATAACTCCTGGATGGGGCGAGAATTAATGGATAATTGAATTGAGCCTTAAAAATAGTGTTTAATCGGTTTAAAAGGTGACAATAAAGTGTCACAATATTTCAAGGAGATAATTACATGAGCAATCACAGGAATATAAAATTAACGGTCTAATTTAGAGAATGAGAGCCTGGGTCAGCCAGAAGATAAATTATATGCATTGTGTGTGTGTGTGTGTGTGTGTGTAAGGGCAAATTCTAGGAAAGAACAGGTGTAAGTTAAACTTCGGGGTGCCTTGAAAGTCTACTAAAAATTCTATTTTGAAAAACTGCTGAAGATCTGAGTCAGATAATGACTTGATCTGAGCAGTATTGACAGGAAATACCTTGAAGAACCGAGGGCAGGCACAAATAAAGCGCAGGACAGAAAAGGCCAGTTAGGAATAAGAATTAGGATAGGTGAAGGGAAATTGGGGCCTGAGCCAGGCTGTGGAAATGGAATATAAAGGGAGGAATTTCATGCGAGGTGTTGAAAGCAGTAGAGTCTTTATTGCGTGGCGTGCGTGCGTGCGGGAGGTGGGGAAGAAGGATGGCCGTGAGTAGATTTTATGCATCGGGATGAAGTTACATGCAAATGAGATTTCAGAAAGATGGGCAAGTTTAATGGAAAAGGTAGTTTAGTTTTAGATCTGCTGAGGTTTATTGCATTTGAGACATCTGAGGCAAGCTGTGGCATGAAAGCTGAATGTGAGGTGGTAGCCAGTTCCCATGGCAGACCTGTGGATTTTGAGAATTATTGGTAGTGATGGGTTGAAGCTGTGGAGGTCATGACTCATAAATGGGGAATATAGGGACGAAATGTGAGAAAGAACAGCTGCGGGAAAGGCTTAGGGAAGATCTTGGAGTGAGTGGACTGGGAAGAGATGCCTACCGTATTTTCCGGCGTATAAGACGACTTCCGAAACGAAAAAAGTCAACCGAAAAATCGGGGGTCGTCTTATACGCCGAGTATATCCCGAAAAACTGGTGTTGCCTCGGAAGTGGGCGGTAGTCTTAGACAGCGAATATAGGCCTAAACCTATGTTTTAACTGTGAAATTAGGGGGTCGTCTTATACACCGGAAAATACGGGTAAGTGTGGACTGGGAATAAGCATTGCCTACCAATTATGAAATTTGAGGTTATTGTTCATAGTAAGAGCCTTCTAAGTGTTACTCAACCTTCATGATTTACTCTATACTATGGGTTGCTAGAAAAAACACACCTCTTAATACCTCAAACAAAAATGCTCTCCTCTCCCTCTGCCCGGGATGCACGGTGACACAGGAAAAGCTCAACGCCGCTCCGCTGGGACGTGGCTCCGGAGCTGGACGGGAAGCCCACTGCCTGAGCCCGGAGACCAGTGAGGATCGCCGCCTGAGTGGGCGCTGTGGTTTCTGGACCCGGTCTCAGGGCCCGGCGGGGCTGGCCTCTCCCGCCCCGGGCTGGGGCCTCCTGGGTGCCCCGAGCTGAAACGGCACCTCTGCGCTGTGTCAGGCCTCATGGCCTGGCTCTCAGTTTTCGTTTCCGGCTTCACTGTGGACGGTGGAGCCGAACCACCTGCATAAAGAGCCGTGAGCTCCGCTGGGTGCGAGGAGCAGATTCGGGCAGAAATGAAACCGCACGGAAAAGCCGCCGGCGCTGACTTTGCTCGCTTGTTTGGTCTGTGCCGATCCTCGCTGTCACTTGTCCCTGACCTCGGGGAACACCGGGCGGTGCCCGTGGTCCGCCTCGTTACCAAGCCCAAGTGCGCCCGTGAGGAGACAACGGGCTGTTTTCCTTTTCCAAACAGGGTGACTATTTCCCTTCTATCTTAACGTTCCCGTGGCTCATGGAAATGAAGACCGGAAGCAATGGGAATGGATGTAGAGCAATCCCGTTTAATGGCTGATGGATCTGTCACTGCGGCTCTTCACTCAGTCCCGCCACGTGGTAGTTCTGCCTCCTCCTGCGCAGCGTTCTGCTGTCGCGGTCACATCGGGACTGGAAGCCGCTGGCCCGGCTCTCCATGGAGCGTGTGGCCCCGTTACGAGCCTTTCGGCCTCCGGCTTCAGGTCGTGAGCTTGATCCCGTCTGCGTCTCTGTTGGCATCAATGCCAATGGTTATGACCACCCGGAGCCAGTCCTGAGCCTGGCGGGCCTCCGGTCTGCAGTGCGGCACCTGCTGCCCAGCCCGCCCGCCGGCTCGGCCCGGCGGCTGCCGCTCTCTGAGGATTGGCGTCTTACTGGAGCCCAGCTGGGCCCGTTAACTTCCTGTTTTGATATTTTCCCTGTTGTTGTGCCATCCTAACATCGTTCACCTCAAGTACTGCATTTAGAGTACTAGCCTCACTTACATACATTTAAAGTATTGCACTTTTTTGGTTAATATATTATTATTGACTCTAAAGAGGGAGAGAGAGAGAGAAAGGGATAGAAACGTCAATGATGAGAGTGAACCATTGATGGGCTGCCTCCTGCACGCCCCACACTGGGGATGGAGCCCGCAACCCGGGCCTGTGCCCTGACCAGGAACCGAACCGTGCCTTCCTAGGTCGGCGCTCAGCCACTCAGCCATGCTGGCAGGGCCCCATTATCAAGTGTGAATTACTGTATTTGACTTTGGTTAAGAGACATGATGAATGAGCTTCATCAACAGTAGCTATTATTACTATTCTAGTTGAAATTTGGAAATGATAATCTGGTAAGACTATGGCATTCATATTTAGTCAGAATAATCAAGTGCAAATTTGAAAATTATAAGTATATGTAAATGAAGCATAATTTGCAAAAAGAATTAGATATTTTCACTATGAAGATAATCTCAATGAATAATTAAATCACAGGAATTCTGCAAAATTATATAGGATGTCATGTATCTTACTAATTAAGATGAATTTTATAACCTGCAAGTCTTCATTTGCTGAGTAAAAACTATAATAGATTACATAATGAAACGTTTTTGTTTTGCTCTAATTACTAACTGATGATTCCTGTTCAAATAGGTAATGTTTTCACATTTATGGTGTTTAGTCTGTTAGCATAGTTTAAAATCATCTAGTTTATACAGACACAAACCATTCCAGCTTAAGCACAGAACTGAGTCTGAGGCAGGATCAACAGAAGTGGACATAACACCAGTTATTATTCACAAAAACAAAAGTGTTATCATTATAATTTTTTTGCTTAAAAATTTTACACACATCCCTCATTTAATATTCATAGGCCATGTGCAGGGTGTGTCATATAACCTCCTTTTGAAGACGATGAAACAGACTTAGAGGCATTATGGCTGACCTCAATCTGTGTAAATTGTCAGGGTCAGGATTTGAACTCCTTACCTTGATGCTAGTAGCCAGGCCTCCTTCCCCGGGCAGTGTGCTTTTCTGTGCGTTCATCGCTGGCTTAGACCAAGGTTAGCTAGCTATGCCCGTGGGTCAGGCGGGGTCCATCACAAGGAACAACAGGTAAAAGCAGTTACACAGCCCGAGCTGACTGGCCAGGCCGTGCCCGTGGCTGCTGCTGGGCTCCGAGGGCAGAATATTCATTTCAGTAAAGGTGAACACCAAAGCGGAGGCGGAATTGGATGACCGTGATAGACAGTGCGCCCACAGAGCCAGAGCTGTGTGCCCAGGTCCCTGGTAGAAAAGGCTTGATAACCCGGGTTTTGGACCAGTTTGTGCCCAGCCTCTGGCTCAGGGCAAAGTAAACCCACACGATGCAGACGGACAAGAGTCTTCCTCGTCTTCATTATTCCTCGGAGCGTGACATTGAGAGATCACTTAGGGAAAATAATGCGTGACTGCCTTCCTGGGGATGCGTGCCGATGGCGCTCAGACCCTGCAGCACGGGGCAGCGGCTCCTCTATCAAGGCCAAATGTTCTCGGATGACCCCGGGCGGGAATGGACGGGGAGCCCGCGTGGGACGGGCCGCGGGTGGGTCTGAAAAGCGGGAGCCGCACCCGGGGCGCTGGGCTGAGCCAGGAGGAGGGGAGGGCGTTGGTGGCGGGCAGACGTCAACGTTTAGCCGCTCGATAGTCCTGGTGTAAGCAGTTCTTATGTGATACAGAGTCAGGCAGCATCTGCTTACTTAAACAGGGAAACATTTCCGTAAAGGCGAGTACCGGTGGCGTAAACTGTAACCGTGATTTGATGACTAAGACCCTCCTGCTGGTGCGCGTCTTATCGGAATGGCACAGGTCTGACATCGGTGCCAGCTGGGAGAGGCGGGCGTTAGAGGCTTAGCGCTCCCCCCCTCGTCCCTAGCATCCGGGACAACGGAGCGGATGGGACCTCTGCCACACTGTCTGCACGAATTGAACTTCACCCTGAAGCAATTAAAATGGCACAATAATCCGGAAAGCAATTAGGTGGCGATATGCTCTCCTCAGCCCTCCAATAAAGTGACATTAAGCGGAATTCTAATTCCTTCGACCTCCAAAAGGAAGAACAGACTTCTCAGACCACGAAAAAGCACAAATGGTTCCTTCTAACAATTCTCATTCTTGCTTCTTGAAATATTCTCAGTGGACCAATGAGTCATTGCTAGTTCTCTTTTGTCAAGCATCCTTCCATTCATGCATTCATTCATTCACTCATTCATTCATTCATTCACTCTGTCCCTTTTAAACAGAGGCAGATGGGGACTGGGAGGGGCTTATCTAAGCAGCAAGAATTGAGGTGTGAACCCCAGTTCTGAAATTCCAAATAGAGTGTGCTTTCTGCGACTTCACACATACATACACACATGTATATAGACGTGTATATGTCACATGTATACATATGTATGTCTCTATATCTCACGGAACCTACACCCAAACTTATAGTCCCTGATGAAGGCCGTCCCACTGAACTCAGTGAGGCAGAGTGGACTGGGTAAAGCCTGCGCAGTGTCTCCCGGAGGCCGTGCTCCCTGAAGGCAGTGTGCATTGTAACCTGGAAGTTACATGTGTGTGAAGCCTGCAGTTTGTGTTTCATTCGGAGCCGGTGGCAGTGCCTCGGGGAATGCGGTTTGAGAACGTCCTTGTCTCTCCGTCAGGGATCGGCGTGGATTTTTAAGCAGCTGCATGAGGGTTCTCACCCAAACAGAGACCATGGCGAGTCCCAGATGCAAGCCGAGGGGAGGGAGGGGACACGCGTGTCAGGCCCAGGGAGCGCCGTGTGGGGCCCGGGGGGACGGCGGGCGCCTGGGACCGCACTGTCCGCCCCGGCATTCGTTTTCGGGGAACGAGGAGCGACCAGGACCGGGGCTGTCCGTTCCGTGACAGTTGCAGTACTTAGCACCCGCGGTGAGAAGCAGCGCACATACGTTGTAAGGAAACACCCGAGCAGTGGCATTGGTCAGCTGAGCTGTAGGTTTTTAGTACCTACCTTCCCGATCAGATTCATTACACTGGAATGAAGTTAACATAGATAAGTCTAAATTGTAGAAAAATATGACTGTATTTCAAATATTTAGATGTGCCGCCCTTTAGGATAATGTGAAGATCCTTTTGCAGATGAATGAGAATTTTGAATGAGCTGATTAATTACTTTGGGGATCTATTCAAATTTGCAGTGATCTTAACAGGTATTAAAGTTCTCATAGATGAAAGGTGATGGACGTGAAATATATAGGCATATATTCAGCCAAAAAGAGATGAAATATAGCCATCAATATGGATAGATCTTCAGGGTGTTATGCTAAGTGAAGTAAATCGGACAGAAAACAAACAGACAAACAAAAAACATGACTTCACTCATGTGTAGAATAAAAAACAAAAAGTAATACACGAACTAAATGAAACAGCCAAAAACAAATCCATAGCTACTAACCCTGAGTGGAGTTCACCAGAAAGAAAGGGGACGGTGGGGATGTGGACTGGGAAAAGGGGGTCAAATATATAGACTTGAAAAAAATAGTTTCATTGATTTTTTTAGAGAGAGGAAGGGAGAGGGAGAGAGAGACAAAGCATCAACAAACCGTTGACCGGCTGCCTCCTGCACATGCCGCCTGGGACTGAGCCCAGAGCCCGGCAGGCGCCCTGACCGGGAGTCAGACTGAGCTCCTGCTTCATGGTCTGCTCAGTCATGGCGCCATGGCTGAGGCGGGGAGGTTGTCTTTAACGAAGTTTGAGACAGTTCCTGCCAGTGTCCTCTGCCGTGTCCTCTGGGCTCCCTGGCGCTTTTAAAGTGTGATTAGGCCTTTTCCTAGAATTGTTTGACCAGAGCTGTTGTGTGTGCGCGTGTGTATCTGTGTGTGTGTGTGTGTGTCTGTGTGTGTAAGGCAGGGGTATAGGGATTAGGGTAAGACCATCTACTTTTTATTATTATTTTTTCTTAGGAGAGCCTATTAGAGCGGTGGGGTTTTACTGAGCTCAATTCTTTTTAAAAAAACATATTTTATTGATTTTTTACAGAGAGAAAGGAAGAGGGAGAGAGTTAGAAACATCGATGAGAGACAAACATCAATCAGCTGCCTCCTGCACCCCCCCCCCCCCATTGGAGATGTGTTGGCAACCAAGGTACATGCCCTTGACAGGAATCGAACCTGGGACCTTTCAGTCCGCAGGCTGACGCTCTATCCACTGAGCCACACCGGTTAGGGTTGGGCTCAGCTTCTTGAAATTCTTCCTTAGGGAGAGGGATTTAATACCCACAAGCCTCTGAGTGGCTGATGCTGACATGTTCAAAGGTATCTCTGCTTCCGGAGACATGTTAGGCCCACACATGCTCACTTTCTGACACACACATGTTTATACTGCATTTACTTTCCTTTCTAATGGGAGAAAATTCAGCATTCCATGTGAGGAATTTACCATACAAAGCCTGACACTTGCTTTATTTTTGTATCGCAAATTCACCAATTTTGGTGATCATAAACTCACAGATTTCGTTAATCACAAACTTCGAAAGAACTAAGATAAACGTTGTATTTCAATGCTTATTAGGAGAGTCGCATTTGTTATGTTAATTGACATTGCTATTTTCTGTTATTTTATTATCAAAGAGGGGAAGTTTGATGCTTCCTTTGTTCCCAGTTCTTCGAGGAGTCATTCAGTCCACCCGCTGGTAGAAAACCGTCTCAAGTTGTGTGACGGGAATGAAAGAGACGGCGTGGCATTGGGTGCGGGCCTCGCTTGTGTCTGCCCAGGAAAAGCTGGCATTTCCCACAGCGATCCCGGCTGGTGGCCTCGCTCAGCTTCTGTCAGTGGAATGAGCCGCTCCAGCCCCGTTTGTCATGTCCTGTGTAAACTCCCCAGGTCCTCGCTGTGGATTGCTGGCGGTCCTGGCGTGGGAGGGGCGGGGGCCTTTGTCTGCCAGGCTCTGCTCTGTGCTGTGTGCATCGTGCCAAGCCCTGCAGCTGGCGGCCCCTGGGCAGGCGTCATGGAGGTGAAATCCAGTTCTGTGGTCGCCTGGCAGTGCCATCCGGAAAGCCGACTGGCCTCAGACTGTCCTCGCTTTATGTCCTCCCCGGGGGCCCGGGCCATGGCAGCCCTGCTGGGCCTCCCCTGAGCATTGACGCTGTTTCCCGGTGGGTGGGCTCTTCCTTCGTGTTTGTCCCAGCAGCCGTGTGCCTCCTCTCGTGTCTTCCCACTGCACCTGCGTGGGAGAGGTCAGATCTATGTGTCTCCCTTCTTTAGTAAAACACACACACACACACACACACACACACACACACACACACACGTGAGCTCAAACCGAAGCTCTACCTGGCTCCTGTGAAAACGCTTTCAGGTTTAATGGCCCTGTATCTCGATCACTGTTGTTCAGTTAAAATCTTAAAGATCAACACAGAACTGGAGATAGATTCTTAAATTTAAAAAATCTTTATGGTTGAAAGTGTTACATAGGTCCTCCCCCCATTGACCTCTCCCAGCCCTCTCCCCCTGTCCGGCCCTCCCCACCTCCTGTCTGTGTCCACAGTGATGCACCCAAGTCCACTGGCTGATCTCTTCCCACGCGCCCTCCCCTGCCTTCCCTCTGTGGTCCAGCAGTCCGGTCTTGCTTCTCTGCATCTGGGTCTGTTTTTGTCCATCAGTGTGTTTGGTTCATTAGATCCCATGTCTGAGGGAGGTCATTTGACCTTGTCTTTCTCTGACTGGCTGATCTCACACCATGTCATGCTCCTGACACCTGTGTTTACCTGCTAGGAGCTGAGGTGTGCCTGGCAATGACAGACGTTTCAGTGGAAGTGAATGGAATGCTTCCTGGTGTGCCCGTCAGCCTCCGTGTGCCCGCCAGCCTTGTGTGCCCATCAGCCTCGTGTGTCCACTCAGCCTCCATGTGCCCACTCAGCCTCCGTGTGCCCGGTCGGCCTCCGTGTGCCCATCAGCCTCATGTGCTTACTCAGTCTCCATGTGCCCGGTGCCTGAATTTGTGCATGGGTGGGGTCTGGTCAGCCTGGCCAGGTGGAGGGGACATGGGCGGTTGGCCAGCCTGCCTGTTGGTCAAACTCGTGGTCAAATTCCTGGTCAAGGAGACAATTTGCATATTAGCCTTTCATGATATAGGATATAAGTGAGTGGCCAGATTCTTATGCATTCAGAGATCATAAAACCAGTAAAATGGAGTTCATGTTTTTAAAAAAGTGGTAACATCTGGGCCAGCCCAGTGGCTTTCCAATAGACCTGCAGCCCCTGCGGAGCCCCGCTCCGAGGACCCTGCCGGGTGCTGTGCACCTCAGACGGGACAGTGGTTCCCGGGAGGCTGTGAAGAGACAATGTGATGGGGTTCAACACTCACTCAGCCGTGCCACCCAGGCTGCAGCTGTGATATGGGGAGGGCCGCTGGCGCTGACGTGAAATGTACCCTTTGATTCCTTTATTACAAACCCCATGTTCTGCTCACATCCTTCCACCTCGGCCACATGGTTTCATCGTGTCTGCTGCCATTTGTCATGCCCGATAAGTTAGGACTTTATTACATATTGATTTGCTGCTGGGAAGCATGAAATCTTTGTGCTTTCAGCACCTCATCGATCAGATATCAATCGCTTTTGGCTCTCAGGCCACGGCACACATTAAACCGGTTCTGAATGGATCTGGTACGTGCTGAAGGGCCTGACCCCAGTTTTGCCGTCAGAGGCTTCAGCTCCCGTTTTAAGAGCAGTCCTGTTTCGTGTAATATTGTGGTGCTCTCGGCTCGGAATCCTGCCCGGTCACTTATCGGCTGGGAAGCGGGAGGAAGCGGCATTTCGGAGAGTTTGCAGAGGATTTGTGGCTGCTGTTCTGGATTTAGTCGTTGTCAATAAAGGGATTTTGAAACATCTTACTTGGAAAATGAGTTGCTGTACCAGTGATCACAAATTACAGTGGTTTTTAGAAATGTACCAGCAAAAGGGAATGAAGGCTTGGGACCATCTCAACATGTGAGACCGACATGTCTCAGGCTCGTGGGATAAGCATTGTCTGAAGATGACAACGTACAGCTGATTTTGCAACATAAATACTTTTACTCTAAGCTAATAAAATCTAAAATATTGCATACATATTTTAAAATTTAACTATTACAAGTTTACAGAAAGTACAGTTACCTATATGAATTAATATTAAATACATTCAGAAATATGAATTTAAGGATATGAGTTTTAGAAAATTTTCAAGCATTGTTTTCTATTAAGAAGTGATATGTTAGCCCAGCCGGTGTAGCTCAGTGGTTGAGCATCAACCTGTGGACCAGGAGGCCATGGTTCACTTCCCCATCAGGGCCTATGCCTGGGTTTCAAGCTTGATCTCCCAGTAAGGGGCGTGCAGGAGGCAGCCGATCAATGATTCTGGCAGCCGATCAATGATTCTATCTCATCACTGATGTTCCTCTCTCCCCCACTTCCTTTTTGAAATCAATAAAGTATATTGAAAAAGGAAAAAAAAAAGTGATTATGTAGCTCAAGTAAAGTAGAGAGAAATGACCAAGTTCATAGGAAACATATATTTGTTTTTAATGCTCCAAGAAAATGAGAGATGTTGAAAAGCATTTTGTTTGTCCAAACTGTGAAGTCAAGCCAACCTGATTTTGAAACAATTCTGTGTGCCTTCACCACCTTCTGAGAAACCTCACTCTCCTCATCTGCACTGAGGCGAGATGGGGTTTGTTGTAAATGGAAAGTCCCAGCACTTCCCGTGTCCTAGAAGGAAAAGCTGTCCACATGTCATGGGATAGCTTTACACTGAGAGTCTGAGTATCTAAACTCACCAAATTCTTCCTCATTACAAAGTGAAGCACGTGATCTCACGGTGGGGAGACCTGACAGCGTGACCTTAGGACACGTCGGAGCCACCGCTCTGAGCATCAGACGGAGAGACAGCCCGTGTCTGCGGCGTTCTTCCCAAACACGCACCGCTAGACTCCAAAGTCCACCAGAAGACAAGCCCATTTCTTCACGCGTGATAAGGTAGAACCGTGTAGGTGCTTTTACAACTAATGATAATCCAGACATTGTTTTCACAAAGCTAAAATAACCTGCTTAAAAACAACAACGCCCCGGCCCCCCTGCCCGATCTCTGCTGACGGCTGCATGCCGCTCGCGGTTCCGTGCTCAAAGGAAGACGCACAGGCCCATGCGGGTCATTTTCGAGGATAAATATTGTCGGCGTCTGTACCTGTGGCTGTTGCTTCTTTTCTTGTTGAGGTTTAGGGTTGACCCTGGGCTTGTGGCCTCTGGTGAATGGCTCTCCTGCCAACAGCCTCCTGCCCTGCCCCCGAGAGTGAGCCACGGTTTCCCACCTCCCCTCGCCAGGCAGCAGGCACAGAGAACCAGCTCACAGAGGAGCGAGTACAGGGAATCACATCTGTGCAAGCCCACGAACAATAATTGTCTCCTGAAAAATTTAATCAAGCTGATTAATCCTATCTCTCCGCTCACGGGTGTGAAATAAAAAATTAAAAGGCAGCAATCGATAAATAGAGATGAAAGCGCCCCAGGAATAAAGGGAAGGAAGTAATAAACAGGCTCACTGGGCTGCAGGCCCGTTGCCAACAGCAGCTGATCAAACATTAAAAGGTTCACTTGTGCAGTGTCTCCGGGGACCGCCTCGCTGACGTCCTCGCCCGTGACTGGCAGCATGGACACCCGCTGGGACCACCCTAAACGGGGCGGGAAAAACAACGCCCTGAGTCGGATTTTAGAAAACCAAGCATCTCCTCAGTTCTAGCCGAAGTTAATTTGTGCAGAATTAGGGAATTGTACGGTACCAGGGATGCAGAAACAGAGTATTGCACCTGCAAACACGTGAAACTGCTTTGCGGGAGTTAAAAATCACTGGGGGGATTTTTCTTGGGGGGAAGTGGACGGGTATGGTGACAATATCAGAATAAATAATATTCAGTGACCATCTCATGTGCCTGATGCTCAGTGACACAGTGACATGCATGCTTTCTCTTGATGAAATGTCTAAAGAAGCCTCACCTATGGCATTATATTCTCATTGCCCTTGAGAGAAGGAATTGAAGTCCAGAAAAATGAAGTAACGTGCCTAGGGTCAGAGTGAATAAGTGGTTGAACTTGACTTTGAACCAGGAGCAACCGAACTCCCAGTGGCATGCTGAATTGGCATTGCCCACGGGGCTGATGACACCCTAGGCATCTGTTCCTGGGAGTGATTAGGATAAGCCTGAGCCCAAAGTATCCCACGGAGAGCCCACCTACTGGAGGATAAGGCCAGAGAACACCAGACGGCGCTCTTTCTCTCTCTGCCCAGTTCCAGAAAGTTGGTCTAATAACAGGGAGGGAAAAACAGATAGAAGCCTGGAAAGAATTGGAGATAAACTGGTAAGAGACCAGACTACCAGGAGCCTGGGAGTGGAGCCCTTGTTTTCCTTGTTCTCACGGGCATCAGAACATGGCTCAGTGGTGCAGCCAGAACTGAGGCGTCTTGTGATGACCGGAGGGGTCAGGGCTTTGAGGGGGATGGGACATCCCACAAGTAGTTGGTTGTCTTTCCACAGAAGATAGAGGAAGTGATGAGAGTAAGTTTCCCTTCCGGAGTGTCTGACTATAGATGCCATATAGGACCTGGAATATGGGAAGCTGGAACAAGAGGAGGACATCACACCTGAGCATAGGGAGGAAGTTTTTGGGAGTCAGGAAACAGGATGTGAGAAGCACCAGCGCCCAGGGCACTAATGCTTTTCCTCTCTCTGTTCATGGGCATGTCTTCAGGTTCAGTGACCTTTTCTCTCTCAGTGTTTAATCTGCTGTTCATCTTACCCAGGGGCAATTTTATTTCATATATTGTATTTTCATCTGTAGACTTTCAATTGTTTCATAGTTTCTATTTCTTTCCTTATTATATTTATTTATCTTCTTAAACATATGGAGTCTATTTAAAAAATTTTTGAAAGCCCTTTTCTGCTAGTATAACCACCTTTGTCATCCCTGAGTTTTTTTACTTGCTGACTTTTCTTTAGGAAATGGGTTATATTGAACATCATTTTTACTGTGTGTTGGACATTGAGAGTTGTCTTGCCTGGATTTTGTTGTCTTCCTTTAAAAAGTATTTTTCTTTGTTTGACCATGTGTTTAAGTTATTATAGGTAATTTTTATTATATACAATAGCCAGTTCTATAATCTGCTAAGCCAGGCCCCGAGTAGGTTCCCTGTAGGATTAGTTGACCCATTCTACCACATCTGAACCCTTTCAAGTCTCCATAAACATGTCAAATTGCAGTCTCTCTCTCTCAGTTCATCTTGGCTACCCAGCTTTGTTTTCATATCTAGAAATTGCCTCCCTGGTACTTTTATAAGTAAATCACCACAATCACATGCCTTTCCAGGGTTTCTACCTATAATTTTAAGTTGGTTTTGAAGTAATGGCTCATTTTTATGATGTTTGGGTGTATGCAATATAGTTTACAACCCATTGAAACTACATCATATGTTGTGTCAAAAAGTTTCATTTCTTCAGAATCAAACACCAAGAAAATGGATTTACATTACTTTTTTTATTTGGTAGAAATAATTTTATATTTGAATTCAATTCAGTGTTTATAAATTCACATTGATATTTATGTATTAATTGAAGCATTCCATGTATATGTGCTTTATGGGTTGTTTTCAACTTAATGACATATTAATGCATCATATTTAAATATTTAGAGGTGCCATTTTTAAAGTATAAAATCCAGAGTTGTCACTATAAACATATAGAAGTATTTTGCTACATCAGAATTAAAATTTAAACTCAACCATGTTTCTACTGAGCTCTTGAGGAGAAACAGACTCACTTATCAAGAATGACTGGAAAGAGCATGTCAAAGAAAAGTAAGAATAGTATCAGCAGCAACATGACTTGACTACAGCAACAGAATGTTTCCATGGAGAGATCTCACAAAGGACAGAGAGCTCTTAAGACTGTGTAGAAGCGTGGTTTCCTACGTTGCCATCTTGGCACAAGGTCAGTATAAGACTGTGACATGTTGGTTATGGACGTTATTTCTCTGAGACCTCCAGCACCAGCTGATGAAAACCCCAAGCAGCACAGAGGTTTGCTGTGACTTTCATGATTAACCTTGCTGTATATATATATTTACATCCAAATAGTTTTAGCCCTTAAGTTACAAACAGTGACCTAAATGCACAAACCCAGATCTGCCAACATCATGTTGATCATCACTCATTCTGTCCTTCCTCACCCTCTTGAAGTTTTCCCCTTCCCGCTGCTGGTTCCTTTACTACACACTTGCAGACAAATACGCATTCTCGGTATCATGTTAGCAGTGATTGACATCACAAATGCAAAGTCCCCTCCCCCTTTTCTAAATCCTTTTTTTAATTTTTAAATATACTTTTATTGATTTCAGAGAGGAAGGGAGAGGAAAAGAGATAGAAACATCAATGATGAGAGAGAATCACGGATGGGCTGCCTCCTGCACGCCCCACACTAGGGATCCAGTCTGCAACCCTGGCCTGTGCCCTCACCAGGAAACCGTGACCTCCTGGTTCATAGGTTGATGCTCAACTGCTGAGCCATGCTGGCTGGGACCCCTGGTCTAAATTCTTAGTAAATTTCTTAAATGTTGCTTCTTCTTGATATGTATGGTCTTCATACTGCTTATGCCTTTGCATGATAGAATGTATCAAGACATCTAGTATGGTGCCCTGTCCACCAGACTGTCTGTTTGACTTGTAGTCAGCTTCCTGGAATTAAATTCTTAGGCATTTCTTAAACTTAATTTTTAAACCTTGAGTTATTTGAAGCAGTTATACTTTCCATTAAGTTGTCTCCAAATAAGAAACCTGATACAGCAACGTAATTAGCCGGCGTCATGCATCATTGCAAGGAAAAGGCACCCCCTTCGGAAGCACGCAGGGCCCAATATTGGGTCATTGCATGGCAGTCAGAAAGGAATTAGCTTGGCAGATTCTGCAAAACAATTTATATGGAGCCCCCAGGCTCTTTGGAAATGAGAGAGAAAAAGAAAGCGAATTTGCTGGAAACGGTTGATGAACTTGCGATGCCTGTTATTTTAAAAGGGAGAGCACATCTGCCGAGAACTCGGTCTGGGCAGTGATGTTTTAACCGCGTTCCGTGCTTTCCTGTCTGGCATCAGTTTCCTGTGACGTGTTGGCTCACCTCAGCCAAGTGCTACAGGGAGGCGGAGCTTCTTCTTTGTGATGTGAAATTATTACATCTCTGTCTGCCAGGTCTATTTTTAAAAAAATATCCTTCGGCAACTTTTTAAAGAAAACACTCCTTCAGAGCAGTTTCTGTCTCCCAGAGGAACTGCACAGAAAGTCACCGTGTCCCCCATCCACAGCCTCCTCAGCCCCTGCCCTCCCCTCAGGGCGGCCCCAGCTGTGATGACGAACCCTGACACTCAGTGTCATCCAGAGCAGAGCAGACGGCTTCCTGTCGGTGCTCATAGTCTGTGGATTTGGAACATACGTAACGACAGGGACCTGCCCTTATTGCATCATTCAGAATAGCTTCGCTGCCCCAAAGCCTCTGTGCCCCCTTCATCCTCCCTCTCCCCACAAAGCCCTGCCACCACCGCGGTTTTAAACGTCTCCGTGGCTTTGCCTTTTCCAGGACCCTGTGGTTGGGATCAGGCGGCACACAGCCGCTCTGCCTTCATTTCTGTGGCTCCATGATGTGCATGAGGCCTCCTCCCGGCATTTCACAGACACTCAGCTCATTCACTTCCAGCTGAAGAGCAGCTCACGGTCTGAGTGCAGCGTGGCTCATCCCCTCACCCACGGAAGGACATGTTATTTCGTCCTCGTTCTGGCAATCACGGATAAAGCTCCACGGCCAGCCTCAGAGCTACTGGCTGGTTGCTTAGGCCTTTATATATTTGGATGGCACCAATCTATTTCTCATAAACAGTTTGATGAGCTTTTTCTAACTAAACTTTCCTGACATATACTTGGTAGTCATGCCGTAGGTGTGATGCAGGACATGAAAATTAAAAACCAGAGTCTCTACCATATACTACCAAGAAGTCCTGGTCAAAAGTTATTGGAAGCTTAGCCAGTGCGGTTCATTGGTTGAGTGTTGACCCATGAACCAAGAGGTTTGATTCCTGGTCAGGGCACATGCCTGGGTTGTGGGCTTGATCCCCAGTGTGGGTGTGCAGGAGGCAATGGATAAATGTTTGTATCTCTCTATCCCTTTCCCTTTCCCTCTCTCTAAAATCATTAAAAACATTTGTTAAAAATAAATTTAAAAAAAGTTATTGGTGAGAGAAATGCATTGAGTATGTCTAAGAGAGTCAAAGGTAGACAGAAAGAAGTAGGAATCTGACCCGGCAAAGCCTGGAAACAATGTCAAAAAGGTTTGCATTTACGTTAAAAGCAGAGGAAAGTCACTGAGCGGGAGTTTAACCATCATATTTGAATTCCACCATGTCGCTCCGTCTGCAGTGTTAAAAATGAATTTAAAAGATATGCAAGTAGAAGAGGGAGGGGCTAGCAGACCAGGGATCTATGGGCCGAATCCAGCTTGCTGCCCGTTTTTCCTTTTGTGCTTATAGCCTATGAGTTAAAAAGAGTTTTTTGTTTTTTTTTTAATTTTTAAATGTTTGAAAGAAAATCAGAAGAAGAATACAATTTCATGTTACATGGAAATTATACAGAGTTCACATTCCAGTGTTTATAAATAAAGTTTTATTGCAACATAGCCCTGTGCATTCATTTAGGTACTGTGTTTGGCTGCTGTCCTTACTACAAGCTCAGAGCTTGCAGTTGGCCATAAAGCTCTAAAAGCCAAAAATATTTATTATGTGGCTCTTCACAGGAAGAGTTTCCTGGCTCTGGACTTCGGCTGTTGCAGTGGTCCAGGGAAGAGCAGGGCAGAGAGAGAGATAGATAGATAGAGAGAGAGAGAGAGAGAGAGGTGAATCCAGAGCTGTATTCATTTATTCATTGTCCCCCTCACACAGAGTGCCGTGCATGTGGAAATAAAGGAAAGTGGAATGTCAGAAAATGGTTCCTGAATTTCTGAATTTCATGTCCATGTGGACAGCATTCACCGTGTTAGTACTGGAAGAGTTAGTTAGCATTGGAAGCGCTAGTTGGCCACTAGCTAGTTAGTATGTTAGCGAGGAGGAAGGGGAACCAGGAACTCCCTAGCCCCTCCCTGCTGTCCCTGAGGAGTTTCAGGTGCCTTGGCCATTTATCAGTGGGTGTGTCAGGTAGAGAGTTGGCTGTCCCTGGGCTCTGCTGAGGGAGCCAGGCCGGAGGTATGAAGAGGCAGGTAGTCCACAGGCCACAGAGAGCAGTTCGCTGAGCATGGAGGAGGCATCCAAGGGGCAAATGATGTCAGAAGAGGTCCCAGCACCAAATCGTAAGGCATGGCGTTATCTGTGGTTCACACAGTAGAATGGGTCTGTGCAGAAGGGCGGGGGCAAGAGAGGAAAGAGGAAAAGCAGGCTACTGTTACCACGGAAACAGAGATTTTCATGAAAGAGCTCAGCCATATACACGCTGCCAAGAGGTGAGGATGATCGCCCAGATCTCCGTGGACAGAGCCTAGGGTAGCCTGCATTTCAAAAAAGGACATTCACTTCCATCTCATCTGATAAACATCCTGAATGGTTATCAAGATAAGTCAATAAAGAAAACATTGATTTGGATTGCGCCAACATTTAATACTCTGACAACTTTAAAAGTAAATAGCAAGTCAGCCAAAACCAGTTTGGCTCAATGGATAGAGCGTCGGCTTGGGGACTGAAAGGTCCCGGATTCGATTCCGGTCAAGGGCATGTACCTTGGTTGCGGGCATATCCCCAGTAGGGGGTGTGCAAGAGGCAGCTGATCGATGACTCTCTCTCATCGATGTTTCTAACTTTCTATCTCTCTCCCTTCCTCTCTGTACAAAATCAATAAAATATATTTAAAAAAAAGTAAATAGCAAATCAAAGAAAAAAAATTGAAAAAAAATATTGGCAAGTTATGTGATAAAGATTTATGATACAGTATTATTACAAATCAATGAGAAAATGCTGACACTGCAAAAAAATGGGACAAAAAACATTGAATAAGCAGTTGATAAACATAGAAATGCTTATGGTTGATAAACTTGAAAAAAGAATACCCAGCAAATGATTATCTTCTTTTTCAATACATTTTTATTGACTTCAGAGAGGAAGGGAAAAGGAGAGAGAGAGAGAAAGAGAGGAAGAGAGAATCACCAATTGGCTGCATCCTGCATGCCCCACACTGGTGATCAAGCTGGCAATGGGGCATGTGCCCTGACCAGGAATTGAACCGGGACCCTATGGTTATAGGTTGATGTGCAATCACTGAGCCACGCTGTCTAGCTGACCATCTTATTTCTGAGGCTGCAAGGTTGAAGGCTGGCCTTGGGAGGAAGGAAGATACACTCCCAGCTTCGGGCTCCCAATCAGTGCTAGGTGATGAACTGTGCATTCAGGTCTTGTAGGCTGATGGAAACATAAAAAGTGAGCATATCTGTCTGATAGAGGAACATTTTTGAGCGATCTTAACATTTAAAAAAAATTATTGAGTATCTTGCAGAGCATGGAAAACTCTATTGGAACTCAGGG
This sequence comes from Pipistrellus nathusii, assembly GCA_963693515.1. Classification (NCBI taxonomy): domain Eukaryota; kingdom Metazoa; phylum Chordata; class Mammalia; order Chiroptera; family Vespertilionidae; genus Pipistrellus; species Pipistrellus nathusii. The sequence continues at coordinate 769,589 of OY882865.1, read as the reverse complement.
TTATCAGGTGCAAGGAAGGAAAAGCAGCAGCGTCTCCTTTCCTTACCACCCAGAACGGACGTTGGCTTTTTCACTGGACAGACTCTCCGTGAGGCTTACCTGGAGGCAGCAGTGGAAATGGAAGTCAGGCCGTGGAGTGAGAGCCGGTGCAGGTCTAGGCTTGTTCATGACATCTCTGTACGTTTCCTCATCGTAAGACAGCTGTTCTGAGTGATAAGTAAATTAATTAGTGGAGAAAACGCATTACCCATTTCTGTTGTTTTCCCCCCTGGGATCACATTGTATAGCAGTCAATATGTTACTTACATATTGCTGCTTTTTAGAACTCTCTTCTGAGGTGCATGGAAGTATAACCCAAATATCAGCAGCAGCACTTACAGTGCATTATCTCTATCAGCAGAGCTTCATGCTACACTAGTAATGTCAGGATGATGGATGGCATGTAATTCAGAGAGAATGGCCCAGAGCAGACACACAGAGTTTACATAGGCGGATTTATCTGGCAGTAAATCAAATGAAAATTTCAGTCTTAAGGTCTTAATATTTCAAGAAGCTAATCCTAATTTACAATTTATTTGCAAGACTTGAACAGTTTGAGCTTTTCAGTTAACCTCAAATTATGGTATTGGCCATTTTGGACCTTTTTCTTTTCCATATAAACTGGAGAATCAATCTGTTGATGTCCACAAGGTAACTTGCTTGGATAGAAAGACAATACTATCAAGATGTCAATTCTACACAGTGATCTATGGAATTAACACAATCCATATCCTAATAGCAATGGCTTTCCTCCCAGAAATGAAAAAAAGCTGATCCTCAAATTTAAAGGACATGGCAACAAGCCCCAAATTGCCAAGCATTCTTGAGAAAGGAGGACAATGTTGGAAGACATAGACTTCCTGATGTCAGAACTTACCACAAAGCTATGGAGTCACAATGCTGTGATGCAGGCATGAGAAGAGGTATATAGATTAGCAGAATATCAGTGAAAAGTCAGAAATGAAACCATGTATTCATGCCAATTAATTTTTGACAAGGGCACCAATTTAATTAAATTCACAAAATAAAGTCTCTTCAGAAGATGGTGCTGGGACAAGAGGATTTCCGCATACAAAAGAATAAAGTTGGACCACTGAACCACACTCTATGCACAAAGTAACTCAGAATGATCAATGGCCTAAATACAGAGCTAAAACCACAAAGTTCTTTGTAGAAAACGTAGGAGTAAATCTTCATGACCTTGGATTTGGCAATAGATTCCTGGATATCAAATATTCTTGGATATTCTTGGATACCAGAAGTACGAACAACAACCACCAAAAACAATTGTACTACATCAACATTTTAAAATTTGGACACCAAAATACATTATCAAAAAAGACAACCTATAGAATAGGAGAAAAATTTTCAAGTCCTATATCTGGAAAGGATATCATACCTAGAATATAAAAGAACTAATATAAGCTAACAACAAAAGATAAGCAACACCGTTTAAACGTGAGCAAAGAGTTTGAGCATACGTTTTGCCAAAGGAGGTACACAGATGTCTGAGGAGGCCACGAGAAGATGCTCAGAGCCTTGTTCACTCGGGAAATGCACATCAAAACCACGGGGAGAGGCCACTTCCCACCAGGAGGACGGTTATCGTTACAAAAAGTGCTTTCAATGCCCTGAAGCTGGCGCCCTCGCCCCGTGCGGAGGGAATGCCAAGCGATGCAGCTGCTCTGGAAAATGCTTGGGGGACTCCTCGCAAACAGAGCATGGAATTAGCACAGAGCCCAGCAACCCTGCGTGCATTCCCAAAGCTCCTGAGAGCAGGTGCTTGGACAAACATTTGTTCATCCGTGTTCACTGCCACATTATCCGCTGCAGTCCGGGGGTGGAAGCGCTCCAGAATGCCCATCCGTGTATGAATAGAGAGTAAACTCAGCACGCACACTCAGCGGAATGATTTCCATCCACGAGAAGGATGAAGTTCTAACACCCGCTACCACACGGAGGAACCTGAAAATGTTATGCTGCCCGAAATGAGCAAGACTCCACGCACAAACACCACGTGACCTCATTCACAGGACTCGGTGTCTCGGTGAGGCCGCGGGCAGAATCACCGTGAACCAGAGGTCGCCTGCCGCTGGCGGGAAGAGGCGTGTGGCGTTTCCTTGGTGGCCTCCGAGTGTCTACTTGGGGCCGTAGGAGTGTTCTATACGTGAGAGTACTGGTGGTGGGACAACACGGTAAGTATAATTAATGTCGCTGAATCACACGTTTAAAAAGTGGCTGGAATGGTGAATTTTTAAATATATATATTTTACCAGAATTAAAAATAACAAAGCCCTGGCCAGTGTGGGTCAGTGGTTGAGCATCATCCCACGTACCCATTGGCCACTGGTTCTATTCCCTGTCAGGAGGCAGCCAGCTGATGTTTATTCTCTCTCTCTCTCTCTCTCTCTCTCTCTCTCTCTCTCTCTCTCTCTCTCCTCCTCAATAAAAACATATTGAAATAATAAAAGATAATGTAACATACACAGACCTTGAACTGTAAACTCTAATGGGTGAATTGTATGGTTTGAAAATTACGTCACAGCAAAGCTACTTTTTTTTTTTTTAAGAGTTAGCATTTAAAAAAAATCATTCAACTCTGTTTTTGTAATTTAGCTCAAAGACTTTGGAAAACGTACTTCGCCACTTGAAAGCATTAGTGTCCTCTCCTGTAAAATGGGATAGAATTATATCACTGTGAGAAGTACGTAGAGGAGGACGGTAAGGTAACAGACCCGGCTAGAAGTCCATAACCGATGGCTCCTCTCTGCGGCGGGGGTGATGATGGGGAAGACGGCTGAGGCAAGTGGAGCAGCAGAGGAGGACACGTAGGGGAAGATGCTGATCAGGACCGGAGCCAGGATGGAGTGAGGGTGGTACCCGGCCAGCAGATGATCCCGTTAGAACCCTCATCCTCCAGCGTCTGACCGTGTAGCCGTCCGTTCCTGTGTGCAACCTGCAGAGCGACATGGCCACCTCCCCGGCGGTGTTCCCGCCGCCGGGCAGCCCGTGGTCAGTGTCCGCCAGGGGTGGCCAGTCCACGGTCACGGAGCCTCGGCTTCCTGTACCTGAGGCAGGACCTGATGAGTCCCGCAGATGCAGGAACTAAAGCCCAAAGACAAGACAGATCCGGAGCCAGGAGCAGGAGCAGGCTGATGGTCTCAGAGGGCGGGTGGCCGAGGGCAGGGAGAGATCCACTGTGTGACACAGACAGGGTGGGGCAGCCTGGGGGGGGGGGTGGGTGGGGGCGGGCGGGGTGGCTGGAGGGGTCCATGGGAGAAAAAAGGCACCACCTGTAATTCTTTCAACAATAAAGGTAAATGAAAAACAACAAAACAAAACAAGGCACAAATAGTTAAAAAAAATTGTCTCCACAAGCTGAATCCAGTTTGATAGAGCATTGGTCTGCTTACTGCAAGGTCCCAGGTTCGATTCCCGTCAAGGGCATGTACCTTGGTTGCGGGCACATCCCCAGTGGGGGGTGTGCAGGAGGCAGCTGGTCCATGTTTTTCTCTCATGGATGTTCCTAACTCTCTATCCCTCTCTCTTCTTCTCAGTAAAAAATCAATAAAATATATTTAGAAAAAGTCTCCACGAACACCTCCCCAGCAGCAGGGCTGGCCTCACCGGGACCTGTGGTTCCGGGCCCTCGGGGACGCTGGCTGGGTCACAGGCCACGGGACGGTTTGTAGAAAAACTGGGGAACCACAGCAGCCGCAGCACCACCGCGCTCCGCCTCCGCCGGGAGCTGGTGCCCCGGACAGAGGCGCGGGCTGGCCGGGCCCGGCGTGGCGCGCACAGAGCTCTGTGTGTCAGCCCCTTCGGGGGTCGCGGGCGCTGCCGCCTCCCGTGCTGCCCCATCGCTTCAGGGGAACGGGCGGCTCTGACCGCTCCCAGGCCCCTCTCCCGTGGGAGCACCATCAGCGGCGGCTGGGTGCCTCTCTCACCTTCCTTCCAGGCGCCATGTCAGAGCGGTTTCCGCTCCAGGGCCTGGCGGGCTGCCCTCCACCAGGTGATGGAGAGGAGAGGCGACCGCCTCCGCCTCTGCCCCGATGGCTCGGACTCAGTGATGGCCGCTGAGCACCGGCCCTGACCCTGGAGGGGCGGCAGGAGGGAGGGTGCTGCCTCGGGCTCCGGCTCATCCCTCATCCGGCTCATCCCTCAGGCCTGGCTCCGCCTTTGGTGCCAACGGGCCCGGAAGGAGGCGGGCACCCGTCACATGTCACATGGGCGCTGCCCACGTCGCTGTCATCCGAGGGCGGAACTTCCTTTTGGGCCAGAGCTTCGGTTTCTACGCAGCAACTCTTAATTCCTACTTTTTTTTTTTTTTTTTTAAACTTTTTAATTTTTATTCGAAGTTACAATGTCTTCCAATATTAAGTTAAAAGCAAAAATGGAAAAGAATGAGGCTTAACGAGGATTTAAGTAGATTGGATTTAAAAAAAAAAAGTCCAGATACAGAATAAATACAACACTAAAAAAATTCAAACAAAATATTTAAAGGGCATACTGATTTTTAAAAAAATTCTCATCTGAGGATATGCTTTCATTGATTTTAGAGAGAAAGATGAGAGAGGGAGGGGCTGGGAGAGAGAGAGAGAGAGACAAAGAGAAGGAAGAAAGAGAAAGAGAGAGAGAGAGAGAGAGAGAGAGAGGAGGAAACATTCTTCTGTCCATGTCCCGCCACCCACAGCCTAGGCATGTGTCCTGCCGGGGACTCGAACCTGCGTCCTTTTCGTGTAGGACGACCCTCCAACCAGCTGAGCCACCAGCCAAGACAAAGCCACAGTCATCCTGTATTGGTTCTACAGATTGTTGGTGAATTATTTCCCCCAAAGTATCACTTCCCCTTTAAAAAACCTCCCAAGGCACCTTACCACGTGTTATGGGAGAGTATTGGGTCTCGCCAACATTGCTCTGTGGTTTGTGAAAAACAGGGCACAGCAATTCTGCATGGACCCATGTAGACTGTGTGCTTCGCGCCTTTCGATGGGAAACAGCGTGTTTGCACGTCTTTGTTTGTGAAGTCTCGCCCAGACGTGCAGCGAGGCTGAAAGCCATCCTTCCCTCCCGCCCTGCGAGTGCCGGCAGCACCCTGAATCACAGACGTTATTTTACAAGATCTTAAAGGCACAGCCTTTGAACTTATATTTCTAAATGTATGTTTTATGGAACAATTCTGGGCATAAAGCAGAAGATAAAATATATTTTATCTTAAGTGACTCAACAGGCCCTAGCCAGTTTGGTTCTGTGGATAGAGGGTCGGCCTGCGCACTGAAAGGTCTCGGGTTTGATTCCAGTCAAGGGCATGGACCTCAGTTGCGGGCTCTGGTCAGGGCTCCTGTGGAAGGCAACCAATCCATGTGTCTGTCTCTCACAACGATGTTTCTCTCTCTGTCTCTCCCCCTCCCTTCCACTCTCTCTAAAAACCAATAGAAAAATATCCTCAGGGGAGGACTAACAACAGCAAAGAAGAAAAACAATGACTAAACAGAAACCTGGGTTCCCCAAGATATGTGATCAGTGCTGGGGCCCCGCCAGCAGGCGAGGGGATCCTAAGGCAGGAGCTGGACATGAAGACCACGGGGGCACAGGATACCAAGGAGACAGAACTGAAGCTCACATCACCCTGCTTGGCCCCGGAGGATGGCTGGTTAGCCAGAGACGGGTAAGATTCCTCAGGGAAGGAACATCCTAAGACAGGCACAGTCAAAGAGGGGCCATCAGGAGAGAACTTGGGGGTCAACTGAGGTGGCATAGACTCTCACCCCCAAAACTTTGCGGGGACCTGAAACCTCACCCCTGCTGAGGGAGTCTCCTGCTCCCCTGCCTGCTTAACTTCCCATGCCCAGCTCAGATCAGCACCCGGGTAAAAGACAGAGACTTGCCTGACAGCAGCTGCCCTCTCACTGCAACAAGACTTGTTTGAGCTGTCTTGTAAACATGGTGTGGGGAAGTGGGTTTTTGATAGCTAAATCCAGCCTACCACCAGGAAAGCTCAGGGCCTACTCTAGAGGGAAAATAATCCTTTCCCCTAATATTTACACGGTAAAATAAGATTGTTTTAAAGTAATACATTTGACAGTAAAATAGTAGACAAGTTTTCAGACTAATTTAAATTGGCTAATTGAAATAAGCGAATATCCTAGAAAAACTAATTGTACTTGACAAAAAGCTGTTCCTGAAGTGTTAACTAAAATTTTTATTGGTAGTTCATCTCAGGATAAAAATCTTACAACAGGAAATGAACCTAAAGAAGTCATATTATAGTGCAAAAAATTTAAATTTAAAGCCATTAAGACTACATTATGAAATTTTCAAAAGCCTCCTAATATTTAAATCAAAAAAGGGGGAAAGTAGTAGAATATCATGTAAGGGAAAATATCCTGAAAGTAAATTACATCTAGAAAATTTGTACTTTAGAAAATTAATTGTAATGCTATCATCAAGACACCCATGAAAAACACACATGGTGTCAAAACAAGCCAGAGGAAAACCATTTGGGCAAAAAATGAAAAAGGATCCCAAGTCAAATTTATAGAAAATATTCCTTTATTAACTTATGGTCGAGAATATGTTTGTATATTTTCAGAAAACAACTCCGAGACCATGTGGATTCCGGCAACAGAGAGGAATTGACAGGACTACTCCAACCATGAAGACAGAAGAGAAGCAGTCCAGAGATGGAAGTCGCTGATGATACCTTACCATACTAGCAGTCAGCAGCTGTGTATCATTGCAGGTTGCCCAGGACCAAACCAGAGAGGGTCGGACCTGCATTACCACCATTTGTCCACCATCCAGAACTGAAATATCATTGCTGACATGTACACATAAGGAACTGTTTGACATTGAAATTGGGTCTCAAAAGAACTGGTGGCCCAGGAAGAAGCTCACTACACACTGATTCATATGCCTCTCAGCATAACAACTATTGCTTGTCTCATTTTTTTTAATTTTATAAGTATATTTCCAGTAGGACATGATCTCATTCATCTAGGGGAAATGGTGAATAACATAGACTGATGAACAAGAACAGACCCAGAGATAAAGAGCCATGGGTCAGACTGTTGGTCAGACATTGAAGACAAGGATGACAAGGGGTAAAAGGGAGAGATCAACCAAAGGACTTGTGTGCACAAATATGAGCCTAACTAGTGGTCAAGGACAATAGGGGGTGGGAGGTATGAGTAGAGGGGGATTGGAATGGGGGGTTGAGGACAAATATGTGATACCTTAATCAATAAAGAAATTATAAAATAAAAATTGAAGAAGAGGATTGACGGTTGTCTGAGAGAAGAATAGAATTCAGTGTTAAATGAAGTATGGGATTATTGTGAATTGACCAAATGACTAACTGAATAACTTCATTCTCATTGGAATGTAAACGTCTTACTATTATGATCACATCTTCTTCTCTGGAGCGTCCTGTCCCACCCTCACTGGCTGACTTTGTTAAAGGAAATGCAATTTGGTAAAAGGGAATTTTCTCAGATGCTTCAGTTTCTAGCACCGGCTCCTACCAAGACCATGTTAGATCCGAAAGAGGGACCACACTCCTTAAAATTCCCAAGCCAGCACTGGGCAGGCGGCATGCCATGGGTCCTCTTTGCTGTCCGTTTCACCTTTTTGGCTCTTTTACACAAGGTCCTTAGGTTTTAGGGGCAAACATGCCAAAATCACAAAGTGCCATGTTAACTGATTTAAAAAAAATCTCTCCCCTGCAATGGGGAAGGAGCCCAAAACCAAGGTACATACCCCTGATCAGAATCGAACCCGGGACCCTTCAGTCCACAGGCTGACGCTCTACCCACTGAGCCAAACCAGCTAGGGCTCTTGATCACTGTATCAGCTTATCCGTCTTGTTAAATTTCTCTCTACTTTTTATTATTTTTATAAATGGAGCCTCGCTATCTATTTTCATGTTGAAATATTTACATAAAGTTTCAATAATTTCACTGGCCCGTGATTTGTTGATGGCGTTTTGTCCACAAAGATAGTGTGTCTGCAAAGGGTATCTGTCATCACAGGGGTCACTTTATGCATTCTATCGATAGTATTTTATACCCAGTTGTTATATACTTCTCTGCGGTGCTGTAGCCACAGTCGGGTCTGGCTGCCTGGGTGTTATCTTACAGAAGGATGACATGCTCTCTGCAGGTGGGAGACCTGGCTTCCTCTGTTCAGTACAAACACTCCGATCTGAACACCCACATACACAGGACAGCGAGCCAATCGGGTGTATAGCGGCGTGGTAGACTCCAGCTCCAGTGTCATCTCGATTGGTTACCCATTTTGATACAAACACCTCTAACATTTAACAGAAGAACGTCAGGTCCGCTTCCGGCTGTACCTGGGCTGAGCGTGCCCGCGGCCACGTCCCGTCTCTTCCCCCCGTGGCCCCGGGTGGTAGCAGCGTCGCCTCCTCAGACCCCGGGCCCCTCCCCGCACCCGCTCCCCCCGGCTCCGCCTCCTTCCTCTGCTCTCTGCCGCGGTCCCGTGTTGCATACGCCATCTCGGCACACGAGGCTCTGCTTCAAAAATCATTTATTTTCTACGGGAAGTGAGGATGGAGGTCGGGTACAAAAGGCTCAGCGCTGGGCGGGGGCCGCGGCCTTGGAGGCGCTGCTGCCGCTGCCGCTACGGGAGAACACCTTGGACAGCGCCGACGTGACGCGGGCCAGCACCCCGGAGGCCTGCTTGGACGCGCTGGGCCGCGGCGCTCCTGTGGACAGAGAAGGGCAGCGGGGCCGTCTCTCAGGCGGCGGGGAGAGCCCACACACGGGCACTGGCCGCACCGTGCGGCGGCAGAGCCACTCGCAGGCGGTTTTTCTGGGAGGAAACAGGAGGAGTGAGATCTCCGTCGTGGACACTGACTCCTGACGGGTCCAGTGCCCTGCGGGGCTCAGAGAGCGGAGAGTGGCCGCGCTGGGCTCAGAGAGCGGAGAGTGGCCGCGCTGGGCTCAGAGAGCGGAGAGTGGCCGTGGTGGGCTCAGAGAGCGGAGAGTGGCCGTGGTGGCCTCAGAGAGCGGAGAGTGGCCGCGCTGGGCTCAGAGAGCGGAGAGTGGCCGCGCTGGGCTCAGAGAGCGGAGAGTGGCCACGGTGGGCTCAGAGAGCGGAGAGTGGCCGTGGTGGCCTCAGAGAGCGGAGAGTGGCCACGGTGGGCTCAGAGAGCGGAGAGTGGCCACGCTGGGCTCAGAGAGCGGAGAGTGGCCGTGGTGGCCTCAGAGAGCGGAGAGTGGCCACGGTGGGCTCAGAGAGCGGAGAGTGGCCACGCTGGGCTCAGAGAGCGGAGAGTGGCCATGGTGGCCTCAGAGAGCAGAGAGTGGCCGCGGTGGCCTCAGAGAGCAGAGAGTGGCCGCGGTGGCCTCAGAGAGCAGAGAGTGGCCACGCTGGGCTCAGAGAGCAGAGAGTGGCCACGGTGGGCTCGGGTCCAGCTCCTGGACTCTTCCTGGCACCTCCTGAACCCTCAGCTGCAAAGAACGCCTTTCCTCTCCCAGCAGAAAACTCCCCCAAAGCCTGGTGAGCTGAGCTCCCCGGGAAACGAGCTCTCAGCTGTGTGCAGTGAGGGGACCTGGTTCAGAGCGGTCCCGGGAGAGCAGACATGCATTAAGCCCGCCGGCATGGCTCGGGGTGAGCATCAATCTGTGAGCCAGGAGGTCAGAGTTCGATTCCCGGTCAGGGACAGGCCCGGGTTGCAGGCTCCATCCCAAGTAGGGGGCGTGCAGGAGGCAGCTGATCCATGACTCTCTCTCATCATTGATGTTTTTCTCTCTCCCTTTTCCTTCCTCTCTGAAATCAATAAAAAATATATTCTTTTTTTTTGGGAAAAAAAGTGAGTTCCATTCTAGTTAGATTATGATGTCAGCAAATAAATGTAGCTCTAAAAGCCCCTCACCCCTCTTTTTTGTGGGTACATTTTTGTAGGGCTAAGCCACAGGAAGGATAACCTCTCAAAAAATTGTTAAATCCTAGCGTCATGGGTTCTGGCTCGGATAGAAACTTTGGAATTACATACCCTTATTCTGTGGCTATGTCTCCCAGGCGCCTGGTAAATATCAATTCATTGAATGCCATGTTCTTCGTAGAAATTAAGAAAATGTAATAGCAGTTCAGATGAGACAAGCTAACTGGCTCATTTGAACACCTGATGGATGTAGGATCATATTCCTAGAAGTAGTTCAAGTTCACAGAAAAACAAACAAACACACCCAAAACAAACCCGGAGCTCATGTGCACATATGCACAGCCCACGGACACGGGCACAGGGTGGTGGCGGCCTGGGAGGGGCCAGTATGGGGTGGATGGTGGTCAGTGGGGAAAAATGGGACATCTGGAATACTTCCAGCTATAAAGAGAAATTTAAAAAAAATGATCAACCTTAGATTTGATAACTAAACTATTTATCAAAGCGGTAAACAAAGCCCTCTTTGGAATACTTTCTAATTTAAGTGAAAAAATGAATCTCACGCCGAAACCAGTTTGGCTCAGTGGATAGAGCATCGGCTGTGGACTCAAGGTTCAATTCCGGTCAAGGGCATGTACCTTGGTTGTGGGCACAACCCCAGTAAGGGGTGTGCAGGAGGTAGTTGGTCGATGTTTCTCTCTCATCGATGTTTCTAGCTTTCTATCCCTCTTCCTACCTCTCTGTAAAATATCAATAAAATATATTTTTTAAAAATGAGTCTCACCTTCTGGTGCGTTAGCAGGCGTGCTCGGAGAATTAGCAGGCGTGTCTAGGGCATTAGCAGGCGTGTCTGGAGCACTGGCCTTGGTCTCACTGAAAGCAAAGGAAAAGGAGCGTTCCATGGTCTGCCCATCCAGCGGGAGGAGGGGTCACTCAGCAGGAGGACTCGTGGCAGCCGCACTTCCCCTGAAAGCGAACTTGACCACCACATGCCTGCGTTTCCCAGCGGACAGCTATGATTTCTACATGGACTTTCCTCCCCGCTTTCCACTCCACTCGCCGTGGACACCTTGCCCGGCGGGGAGGGGAAGGCTCTGTGCTTGCGCACATCCCCACGCTGGGCAGCCGTCACTCCATCCTCTCCAGGATGTTGCCATCTTCCCCAACTGGCACCCCGCCCCTGTCCCTGGCACCCCGCTTTCCTCTGGCCTCACCCCTGGACCCACTCTGCTACTCCCGCCTCCTGCTTGGCCACGGAGTATCCCATAGACGTGGAATCATGTGGTGTCTGTCCTTTTGTGACCGACTTAGCACCGTGTCTTCAAGGTCACATGTGTTGTAGCGTGCCCCAGAATCGCCTCCCTGTTACAGGCTGAGCCAGGGTCGCATGGCTGTGTGTACCCCCTTTTAGCCATCCTCCCCCCACCCCTGGGAACAGGGGTCACGTGGGGAGGGGAGGCTTTGCAGGCACCCACCAGGGGAGCCCTGGAGGAAGGTGCCCAAAGGAAGGCTGAGCAGTGGCGCCATCACATGCCACCAGGCCCTTCTCCCGACGCCCTCCCCTGGCCCCCCTGCTGCTCGGCGGCCACGTACCTGGCCGACAAGCCCAGGTCCTCCTGGTTGTAGGACGATGTGCTCATGATCCTGTGGATGAGGTGGTGGATCGGCTCGCCAAGCTCCAGCTCTTCCTTCTGAAAAGGCAGAGCGCCAGGCGTGAGGCCCTCCCCCACACAGCGCCAGGAAGCGTGGGAGGGAGGGAGGGAAAGACGGGGGAGCCCTGCCATCCCCACTCAATGTTTCTCTCCAGCGTAACCCTTCGGCCTGGGCTCAGGGAAGATGGCCTGCATTTTAACAAGGCGTCTGGGTGGATTTTAATGAAGAACCTCCCACAGTTTGGAGAACATTAGCTTTCTGTTTCTGCACTTCACTAGTGTTTTAATCAGATTTTACTGACTTCAAGAATGAAAGGATAGATATACTCCCATGTGAATTTCATGGCCATATCTTTTACGGAAATACCTTTATTCGGACGTTGGTTAGAATCTCCAACAAGGCTATTACGACTGGGAACATTACTTGCAATATATTCTGCTAATGTTATACAACAATATCTCTTTAAAAATATTATTATGTAAGTTTTACATATATATTATAATTATAATTATAATACATTATAATTCAACACGTATAGACACTGAAGAGCGATCACCCCCAAAAGCCTAGTTACTCTCCATTACCATCCCATTGGCCCCTGTGACCCATCACCTGTCCTACCCCGTTAACCTCTGGTCACCGCCTATCTGTCCTTGGCATCTATTAGGTTTCTTTATTTCTTTATTTTTTTAAATTTTCACATGAGTGAGGTCACATATTATTTATCTTTCTCTTTCTGACTTATTTCACTTCACATTACACCTTTAAGGCCTATCCATTTTGTCAAAAATGGCAAGATTTCATTATTTTTTATTATCGAACAGTATTCCATGTATATGTAACCACAGTGTATCTCTCCATTCATTGTTGGACACTGAAGTTGCTTCTATATCATGACTACTGTAAGCAGTGCTGCATGAATACAGGGGTGTATATATCTTTTCAAATTAGTGTTTTCATATTTTCTTCATGTACATATCCAGAAGTAAAATAATAGCTGGATTATGTGGTAGTTCTATTCTTAATATTTTGAGGAACCTCCATACAGTTTTCCATGTGGCTGATTCAACTTACAGTCCTACCAACAGTATACAAGGATCATATTTTCTCCATGCTCTCCCCAACATTTATTATTCCTTATATTTTTATAATAGCCATTCTACAGGTTTAGATTTGAAGTTCCCTAACAAATAGTGATGTTGAACATCTTTTCATGTACCTATTGGCCACCTGTATGTCTTCTTTGGAAAAAATGTCTATGCGAATCTCTGTCCACTTTCAGTTGGGTTTACTTTTTATTGCTGCATGATTCCTTTATATAGTTTTGAACATTAACCCCTTATTGGATGTATGATTTGCAAATATCTTCTCCCATTCAGTGGGGTGTCTTCTTTTCTTTATTGATCCCAGGGAGGCAGGGAGAGGAAAAGGGAGAGATAGAAACATCAATGAGGAGAGAGAATCATTCATCGGCTGCCTCTTGCACACCTCCTACTGGGGATTGAGTCCACAACCAGGGCATGTGCCCTGACCAAGAATCAAACCATGACCTCCCGGTTCATAGGTCGATGCTCAACCACTGAGCCATGCTGGCTGGGCTGTCTTTTTGTTTTAAGGATTGTTTCCTTCAGTGTACCAGAAAGTCCTTTGTTTTGTTGTAGTCCCTTTCATTTCCTTTTCCATTTTTATTTTGTTCCCTTGCATTTGTAGTCAGGCCCACACAAACATCAAGGCTTTCTGTATCCTACCTGCATAAGGCTTCTCCACGTAGAATCTTCAACGGGTGCCAAGGAGGATGCAAAGAGTTTTATTGGTTTGGGTCTTCATTCTGCTCTCTGGGCTTCCTGGACCTGCCTGTCTATTTCCTTTTCCGAATTAGGGATGTTTGGAGCCATTATTTCCTCAAATAATTTTCAATGCAAACCTAGATAATCTGAATGTGTGTGGATCTTTTATTTTCTCCCTGCCTTGGCCCTTCCTCTGGTTATATCCTAGCTACATAGAATCTTCAATGGATGTTTATTAGATAAAATACAGTCCTTAGGTAACAGGTATAAGGCTGGCGTCCATTAGGTAACAGGTATAAGTAATTAGCTTTCATTTTTCCCACACAGTTTCTCCCACCGTCTGTCCTTTGGGGGTTTCTAACTAACCCAGGGCTCTGTCTGCGACCTGCGCTCCCTCCGTTGAGTTTTGTGGCTTCGCCTGTTAATCTTTTCTCTTACCCTGTGAACATCACCAGGCTCAGAGACGGTGGGAACCACTTTCGTGTTCTTCGCTGCCTAAGGAAGGTGTGTTTTGGGCAGGGTTTCTGAAGCTCTCTACCTCCTCCGTACCTGTCTGGTCTCGGGGCAGTCCTGCTCACTCACTCACCTCGCACTGTGGCTCAGTCCCCCAGCAGGATTCGGTGACGGCTATGATGGTGGAGTTGGTGGACCAGTCCAGCTCGATGGCCCTCCCCTTGGGCCCTTCAGGAGGCTTCCAGGTTGGCTCTGGATTCTCCGTGTCGGCCCCCATGGCTTTGTCATCAAACAGATGACCCTGTTCACCCTTTTCTTCTCTGACGTCCTCTTTCAGCACAAACTCATAGTCATCAGTCGCCGCCTCCTCACCCAGGTACTTTTCCGACTTAGCTTCGATATCATGAACTACTAATCGGATGAGAAGATCTTGCTTGCTCTGAACATCTTTCAAAAGCTCCACCTTGGAGATATCAGGCTTCCTTATATTCTGAAAGGAATTTCGGCCAACAGGCTGAAATGGAAGTGACAGTGAATATTAAAAACAAGTGCCTCCGTTCCTTTTCCCTATCATTCTATGGTCCTAGAGCCATGTCAGCATGATTTATAGTTTCAATTTAAATACCGTTCCCTTCCCTGCCACTCACTTGTATGTTAGCAATATTTTAAGAAGAATCAAATGGAAATTATGAGAAATGCTTGGTGTCTGCCATCATCTCTTTTGCACTCGGAGATCATATTAATCTCCCACGACTTACTTCAGAATATAGAAGGTCTGTAACAGGTCCTTTTTTCTTAAACTTGATATTTTGCTACAGCATAATTGACTTTTTATCCACTTACTTCTAAAGTTTTGTAACAGAAGTAGCTGTGGTAATCTATTTTTCAAAAATTCTAGATAAGGAACCACAGAGGAACCTTTTATTCCCCAGTAAAAACCTGGTTATCATCTAGTTTTGATTTTTAAAAGATTGATGCCAAAATTGTGAACGTTTTTGATTTTGATCCCTATCCTTCTGCCCCTGGTTCTCTGGACATGTATTTCTCAAAAGAATATTTAGAACATATATCTCTACTCTTCTCGCCTCCCTCATCAAATCTCACTTTCTATTCTCAGTGTCAAAAGACAGTTCAAAGACATCGATGATTAAATATAAATAAGAGAGTTTCCCCCCTTTTGTAGCCTTTGATGATGCCACACAGCCTCAAAACTGACTTACTAATCATCGACCTCAACATGCCTTTGCAACGTGGTAAGTTCGTTTTCGGAAAATAGTGTCCTAAAAGAATATATAACAACATATAGAAACTGCCTTCTTAGGAAATGAAGACAATCCATTTTGATTCTCTGTGTTAGTGGAGGGAACTGGTGGCTGAGAAAATCCAAAGCCCTTCTTTGTGGCTTTGGGATTTGTTATTGTGTGTGGTTTTGATAATGTATGTGCCTCGTGTGTGGGAATTTGTCACCTCAAAGCAGGAAAGCCCGGAGGTGGAGCTGATAGTGGTCTGGGTCTCTGTCTTCTGTCTTTGGTTCCTCCGTGCAGAGAGAGACCGTATTGGTCGTACCCAGATTGATGCAGGTCACATGACTTAGCAGAGCTCGCTATGTCTGTGTCTTTACTTGTAAGTTTTATGTTTAGGATGGCTTTTCTTCCTTTTAGAGGGTAACTTTTGGGTTAAGTAGTCTCTTCCTGCTTCCTTTGGTCTGTAAAGACTTAAGCAATGAGAGCTGGTAACTAAGGGTACTATTTGTGACAGAAAATTCTACTGATAATTAAAAACTGATTTTGAGTAGTGTTACTCCACAGTCTGTTCACACCCTTGTTCCAGAGAGAGTACTTGTAAGTAAAGGAAGCCTACCAAGTTGCACGCTAGTTCAATGATGAGAACCAGTGTGGAACAGGAATGTTTGAGCCAGAAAGGATTGGTCCAAAAGGTTTAGGATGTAGTAGATGAAATTAGGGTCACAGCCCAGGATAAACTCGGTTATCTGGGTATAAAAACATAAAGCCCTCGGTAACATGTTTACCGAACCTGAGACTGAGTCCCGGGGGCTGCAGGACGGGGCTGGGAAAGTTCACCTCCAGTGTGTGCTCCAGGGAGCATGGTTCTATATGTTCTTTTCCACCTCATTTTCCAGACCACAGATTATATGCCTGGACACACATAGTCATCCTGTGAACGAGCACCGTTAGAACAGGGGCTTCGATACAGACGACGAATGAATGTGCAGTGGATCAGTGTCACCCCACTGGCCAGACAACCCCATCCTCAGTGGCGCAGTGTCCTTGTAACAAGGACATTATCTTGGCATTTTGTAGTCCCAGGTTTAATATGTGGGCCCAAGTGTGAGTGGCAGGGCAGAGCTAGATCTAAAGAAAGAGGACTCGAGGTTGTAAACGTGGCAGCATCCGGGCTGCTGGGTCCAATAAAAGGGGAGGAGAGGGAATAACCGTGTACTTCTTTGCAGCATAGAAGAAATTGAAAAAGGCTACTGTAACGAAGGTTGAATAGTAAGAAACAAGTATAATCTAAGTTTGTCGTCTACTGTCTGTTGACATGTTGCTAAAAGCCAGGTTACTCCGGTGGTGGAGTGTAAGCCTGAGCTATGTTAGATAGTTTTTGGACCTTCATGTGTCCTGATAGCCAAGCTGTCCCTTTGAGATGCCTTTTGACATCCACGGTAAGAACTACAGGAACCACGTGAGATTGTGCTTCTTCTGAATCTTCAAATGAAGATTAGAACCATATTCAGCCTGCTTGTACTGTGAAGGGTATGTCCCTGTATTCCCATTCTATTTAAAAACAAACAAAAAAACAACAACAAAACAAAACAGTTTAAAAGGATTGTCTTAGGAACACTAGCCTGAGACCGTGAGAGGGAACCACCTGTGTTGAAGTCTCAGAAAGTCAGATGCCTGCAGGGCTGACCCAATTCCCCTGCTGGGCCGGGCCATAGCAGCGGCAACAGAAAGCATCCCAAATACCTATCGAGGGGGGAGTCACAGAGCCCCCTCGTCTCCGTCTTCACCCTGTTTCCCTGAGGTTGCGTTTACACTCACCTCTAAGGGTTTCACGTCTAGATGCCCCGACTTGGTCAACGAGGTGCGCCTCTCTTTCTTTATCTTTTCCCCATTGGTTGTGTCTGCGGTGCAGTAACATTTCCCCTGGATGGATGCTCTCCTCACTTCTGCGATGCTGTGTCCAGTGTTCTTTAGACACTCCACCTGAAGCTTCTCCAGAGGTAGAGTTTTTACCGAGATGACCGCTAAGTGTTCTGAGAGAATGGCGGGGTCTATTTTGAGGGGCTTATTCCTAATGTGGGGAACAATTTTAATCGGCGAATCCTCCCCAGATGAAATTTGTTCTGGACTTTCATTCTTCAAGTCAGGGCTCATGTTGGAAGCATGTTCTTGCGCCTTCTGAACGATTCTGTTCACATCCAGTTCTCCGAAGGGGTCTGCGTTGGGATTCTGGGAGCAATCTGTGTCCGTGCCCAAGGAGACCTCAGTCACGCTGTGGATGATTAGGTCAGCCACCTTTTTAGGGAAGACCCTGTTGGTGTCTCTGATGTCGTAGTAGAGGTCCTTGTAGCTCCCGGACTGGATCAGCACATTGCTGTAGATGGAGTCGATAACCTGAGAGATTATTTCGACACTTTTCGGGTGTAAAACCTGCCCTTCAGAGTCAGCGGCCACGAGGCTAATGTTGCTTTTGGAAATCTCGGTGGTCACGGATTTGGTCAGCTGAGTTGCAATTTTATTTAACTCGGGCTTCGACAAGTTCTTGGCGTCTTTGCTGGAGGCACTCGGCAACTTCACTAACTTGGCCAAGAACAGGGCCAATGCTTCCTCTAAACATGTGGCATCCAACGTGGAACCCTTTTTGGAGGAAGACTTGTCCTGGGGCTTAAACTCATCGACAATTTTGACCACCTTTTCCATAATTTTGACCGCTTCCAGAACCAGTTCTGAGCTCGATACTTCTTCCTCTCCTTGAGGCTGAAATCTAGAATTGGAAATCTCCTTCACCATCAAGAAGCCGATGATGTCAGAGAGGACGTTGCTCTTCCCCATTAAGTCTTTGAAGATGGACGTGTGGGAGCCGCACCGCTTTAACAGCCGGCTGTAGACGGAATTCACCACCTTTTCGATCGTTTCGTTGTCCGCTAGCGGCACCGTAGGCAGATCCTTGGCTGGTGCTATGAGCTTGATCTTGCTTTTCGAGATAAATTCTTGCAGGGAAGTTAATATTTTGGACATGATGTTTTGCATTTCAGTTTCCAGCGATTTGTTTCTTTTCTTGTCCACCTTGGGGAACACCGATAAAAGCTTGCACAGGAACTGGACGGCGATCTCCTCTATGACGTTGTAATGCAGCCTGCGGGCCGGCGTGGGCGGAGGCTGGGGCGTGTTCGTGCTGCGGAGGATGTCCTTGAGGATGTTGTCGATGATGCTGTCCACCTCCGCGCACTGGCACGGCGTCAGCTCTCCCGAAAAATAGCTCTGCAGCTGGTTCCCGGACACTTCCCGGAGCACCAGCTCCACGATGGACTCCGAGAGGATCCGGCAGCCGCTGGCCACACACTTGCGTATGGTCTCCTGCGACCCGAACTGGGAGCGGAGGTTCTCGTAGATAGAAAGGGCCACCAGCTGGGTGACCTCCTCGTCATTGGGGTGCAGGGACTCCACGTACCGAATGGTCATGTCTTCGTCCTTGGAGATCTCTGCCATGACGGTGCCCAGCAGCTTCACCTGGAGGAAATCCAGTTCCGTGAGCCACCCGCCCTCCGGGGCGGCGTCTGCTGTGGTTTTGGGCGCGATGGAGAAAATCTTATGCAGAAGCGCAGAGATCACGTTGTGAAGAAACTCGTGGGGCAGCAGGATGGTGTACGGCGAGGACGTCTGGCACTCCTTGCTGGCCGTCCGGACCGCCTTCTGGACCTTTCGGACGACGTCCTTACGTTCCAGAGGCAGGCACGCCGCCGCCGGGACCCGGTCGCTGGGCTCCAAGTTCAGCTGGTGCTGAAACGCCTCCCTGATCAGGGTGCTGGTCAGCCTTTTCGCTATATTTGCCCCGTTGCTCTTTATAGTCTGGCGGAGGGAGTCTGGAGACTTGAATTCCTTCAAAATGCTGCACACGGAAGAGTGAACGACTTTGTTAACCAACGACTTATCGATGGCCGGGATCCTATCCAGGAAGGACAGCACCTCCAGAGGGATTTTTTTCATCACTTTGTGCACTCGTGACGTTTTCCCCGCCGCCGCCGCTGCCCTGGGCTCTTTCTGCTCGGGAGGCCCTTTAGGAGCGGGCGGCCCTCTGCCTCCGGGCGGGGCCAGCGGGCTTTCCCTTTCTGGCCTGAACACCTTGATCTGTGCCTTGGACAGCTCCTTCAGCATCGAGTCCATGAGCTGCATGGCCGTGTCGTGGAGGTCGGCTTGGTGCTGGCTGCCACTGGCACTCCGGCCTCTGCCAGCCGTCTGTGCTTCGGGCAAGACACCAAGGATCAGCTTGTTCACCATCTCGATGATCACGTCCTCCAGAAGTTTCGCGGGGAAGATCCCAGGCTTGCTTTTCGGAGGGTTCTGAGCGCTGTCCGGTTTCCTGGGCTCGTGCTTAGTCTCCCTCGCTTCCACTTTCTCTTTCCCTCCCTCTTGTTTTTTCTCTTTCTCTCTCGCTCCTTCCTTATACGCTTTTTCCTCCTGCTCCGGGGCAGAGAGGTCTTTGCCGCCCGAGAGGGACAAGTCCCCGATGGAGAGAGACTTGGCAAAATCCTTGTGGGCCTCTTGGGGGACCTGAACCTTATCGCCAGGGGGATGTTGGGCGTGTGACTGTTCTGATTCTGGAGCGAAATAGGTTTCTAAGATATTGTCGTAAATATTCTCAGTGATACTCTGGACGAGTTCATAGTCCGCAACTTGTTTGTTTATATCGACCAGGGGGTGGCTGCCTTTTCTGTCCACGAAGGTCAGCTTGGGAGTCACCAGGCCTTCCGTGGTGGTCGATGCGTCTGCCACATTGAGTTGCACAGGAAACAGATAGGGCTCATACTCCTTTCTCAATGTACCCATTCTTCTCTGGTCCAAACCCGGTCCAACCATTTTCTCCTTCCACTCCGTTGCCACGGCCGCTCCCGGGGTCTGTGTGTACACCTCCGTGCACTGCTTCTCTTCGCCCGTTGACACCGACTTGCTTTTCTTCTCGGGCTCATTGCTTTTCTGTGCTCCCTTCAGATCTGACTTCTCACTCTCTTTACTCTTCACACTGGTCGTCGGAGAGGCAACCGTTGCTGCATCCTCAGTGTAACTTTTAATTGAAACCTGCGTTTTCTTTTCATTCTCTTTCTTTTTAGTTGCCACACCTGCCGGCGACCCCAACAACAGGCTCACCAGGTTACACTTCATTGTTCTCGACAGAGAGGCCACTTTCCGGTCTGGGGACGCGCCTTTTCTCATGGGCTTCTCCTCAGTCGGGAGACTCCTCTTTCTGTTTGCCATGCCTCTGTCCGGTTCCGAAGTTCCCGGCACCTGCTTCCGGCCCGAGGGGGGAGAAGTGTATTTGTAGGATTGCACTGAGAAAGCCAGTTGGTTTCCTTTGGGGCCCGTGCTACTCGGGGCAGCAGTTTTCTGTGGCAGGTGTTGAACCCTTTGGGTGATGGGCTCTGGGTTTAGAAATGAGAAGAAGGTGGAAGACCAGTCTCCTGAAAACAGGGGTTGGATTTTGAAGGCAGAGATTGCCTTTTGGGCTAGTCCAGCAATCGTTTCGATGAGCTCGTGACCTTCATCCTTCTGAATGTCACCCGAGTCGTACTTCCCTAGGAACTGGTCGTACACAAAGTTGGATATCTTATCCACCGTCTCCTTATCAACCGGTGGGAAAGCAAAGACCTCTTCAGCCTTCGGTAGAACTTTCACTTCGCTCTTCCTGAATTCTCCTATCAGAGAGTTTGCGAATTTTACAGCCAACCCCACCAGGTCTGTCTCCGGCGCCCCTTTTTCCTTAGGCTCTTCCGTAATACTTAGAAGGGAGTAAAACTTGCGAACAAGGTCAACCACCACATCTTCCAAAAATGTAGCTGAGTAGAGAGAAGTCTGAGTCTTCTCCTTCCCAG
Organism: Pipistrellus nathusii; assembly: GCA_963693515.1. Lineage (NCBI taxonomy): Eukaryota > Metazoa > Chordata > Mammalia > Chiroptera > Vespertilionidae > Pipistrellus > Pipistrellus nathusii. Next base: position 748,639 of record OY882865.1, on the reverse strand, counting down.
GCTTGGTGAGTGCAGAGCCCCCGTCGCCCTGCAAAAATGGCCTCAGATGGTGGTCCATGATTTCCTTCATAATGAAACCTGCGGCTTTGCCGAGGAACGAGCCTGCCTTTTTGTCTGCGTCCTTTTTCACTTCAGCTTGAAATTCAGGTTTTTTCACGATATTGTTACATATCGAGTCCACCAAGTTCTCGATCACGTCCAGCTGGGTGCTCTCGGCATTCTCCTCCGCCGTGGCGAGGCGGACCTCGTGTTCCGTGATCTCTTTGATGATGTCATCCGTCAGCTTTGAGGCTGCGGCCGCAAACCCGTCCTCGTCCGGGGAAGCGCCCTCCTCCCTGGGCTCGCGCGCCCGGTGGGCGGGGGGGAAGATGCTCCCGATGAGCTTGGACACGATGTTCTCCAGCAGCCCGCGCGGCAGCACCGTCATGCACGGGGCGGCGGGGCTGGCCTTGGCGATGACGTTCAGCACGTTTCGGATGATGTTATCGGTTTGGAGGGACGCGCAGGAAGAGGACACCAGTTCTCCCGACACCAACGACTGCACCTGCTGATCGTAGATTTCTTCCAACAGTAAATGGTAAATTTTCCTGCCAAAGGAAGTCGTGTCCCTCTGCATGACCTTGTAGACCTGAATCAGAGATTTGTATTCGCCCAGTATCTTCTCATAAATCAGGTTGGCTGTTTTTCGAACCATTTCTTTGTATCTTGCGGAAGAGCACATGTCCTTGTCCAAGTAATTTGAAACCACGATCTCCGACGTGGTGAACTCCAGGACAATCGATTTTACTAAGGTCGTCACGATGTCAGTGATTTTGCCTTTCACGATGTCTGGCTCCTCGGCTGCCAGGACGTTGTGGGAGAACGCGTACAGGAGTTTACACAGCAGCTCGGCGATGACCTCCTCCAGGAAGGCTGCCGAGTTCATGACGAGAGCCAGCGACCCTTGCCGAGCGTCGGCAGCTATCTGTTTATTCTCAAGGTCAACCACAGCCTGGAGGCATGTCTTATCTCCAGGTAAAAACGACTGGAGGTGATGGTTAAATATTTCCTTGATGATAAAACTCGCTATTTTCGAAACAGGCATCTTACTTATCCCTTTCTTATCCTTCGTGAGAGACTGGTAGAGCTTTGAGCGTGAAAGCTCGGCGTAGATGGAATCCACCATGGACTGGATGTCTCTCTCGGACATCATGCTCTGTTTTTGACCACCGTGTTTGACGATGCAGATTGCGTGTTTGGAAATGATCGACATGATCTCGTGTATAAGTTTTAGGACGGAATCACTTAACTGGGACTTGGAAGTGCCCCTGCCTTCCGCGCTGGCGGCCAGCGGGCCCACCTGCGAGACCAGCTGCGTGACGACCTTCTCCAGGTGGGAGTGCGACAACATGGTGGTGTAGATGGTCGACGCCTGTCTCTGGAACCGTGACTTAGTGATGTAACCATGGATTTTCTTTATTAGAACCTCGACGTTCAGTGTGGTGTACGACTTGAAACGGAGCTTTCCCACCAGCTTCGGGTGAATTTGGAAATCAAACGTGTGGGCCAGGATGCTTTTGGTCACCCTGGCTGCCAAGGTCTTGGTGTCGTGTAGAAAATCGTAATCGGGCAGGATGTCCATTTCGTATTCCTGCAGCACTTTGCTGAACACCATGTCCACGATGCTCTGGAGGACGTCGCTCTCCACCGGGGGCAAGCGGCACTGCTCCTCGGCGTCCTCCAGGATGCGGACCTGGGCTCTGGAGAGCTCTTCCGCTATCAGGTAGGTGAGCTTCCTGGCTTTGTCCAGAAGCTCGTCTTCCGAGTCTTTTGCTGGTTTTGTTTGCACGATGCCCAACACCCTGTGGAATATCTTCCTTAAAACCCCGAAGATCACGTCTTCCAGAAACGCTGCTGAGTAGACGTTTTCAGGAGGCCAGGGCCTGCGCTCGATGGCAGGAGGCCAGAGCCTGTGCTCAGTGGCAGGAGTCCAAGGCCTGCGCTCAGTGGCAGGAGTCCAAGGCCTGCGCTCGGTGGCAGGAGTCCAAGGCCTGCGCTCGGTGGTAGGAGGCCAGGGCCTGTGCTCGGTGGCAGGGGGCCAGGGCCTGTGCTCGGTGGCAGGAGTCCAAGGCCTGCGCTCGACGGCAGGAGGCCAGAGCCTGTGCTCCGCAGCAGGGGGCCAGGGCTTGTGCTTAGGGGTAGGAGCCCAGGGCTTGCGCTTAGGGGCAGGAGTCCAGGGCCTGCGCTCAGCAGCAGGGGGCCAGGGCCTGCGCTCGGTGGCAGGAGTCCAAGGCCTGCGCTCGACGGCAGGAGGCCAGGGCCTGTGCTCCGCAGCAGGAGCCCAGGGCTTGCGCTTAGGGGCAGGAGTCCAGGGCCTGCGCTCAGCAGCAGGGGGCCAGGGCCTGCTCTCGGCGGCAGAGAGGGTGTCTGCGAGGGAAGGCAGTGCCTTCCGTTTCACAAACGGCTGCAGGTGCTGTTGACAAATATGTTTGATGATGAAACCTGCTATTCTGTCGATGAGAACGTTATTGCTGCCTTTGATATTTTGTTCAACCGACTCCTGAGATTCAGAGTTCTGTAAGATGTTTTCGAAGACGGAGTCCACCAGGTGCTGGACATCATCTTCTGAGTAAACGAGCTTGGCTTCTTCCTCGTCCTTTGAGCACTGGATGTCATGCTGAGAGATTTTCATCCTAATGTCGCTGATTATGTTGGAAGCGATTTCGTTGAAGTTCACTCGTGGCCTGTCTTTTAGAGTTTCCGTGCTTGGAACAAAGTCGGACGGGGAAGAAAAGATTCTAGACAACAGTACTCTGATCATGTCTTCCAAAAACGTATACGGCAGCAAGGTGTTATACGGAGATAAACCCTGGCTCGGCGTGGAGGGTTTGCTGGCACTGCCGCTGACGTTCTCAGCTGTGGAGATAGAACGCGAGGAGGACAAGTCGCCAGAGAACAGCGGGTGGAGGAGGTAATCGGAGATGGTTGCGACGGTTAGGTTGGTGACATTTTCCACAAACGCCTCCCCGTCTTTAGACTCGGTGTCCACCTCGGGGTCCAGCCCGTGCTGCTGTAACACGTTTTTGTAAATGGAGGAGACGAGCTCATCCACCATGTCTGTGCCCACAGAGGGGCTGGCGCCCTCCCTGCCGCCACAGAGCATGTGAGTTGTGGCTTTGTCAAATTGGGTGCTTATGGAGCTCACTATTTTCTGTGCCAAGTTTTCCAGCTCGGTGTCCGTGTTCTGCTTGGAGCTGAAAATCTTCGATAAGAGTTTGGCCACGATTTCCCCTATGAACGTGCCGGGGTGGGCGCCCGAGGGCGAGGGCCTCGTGGGCCTGTGCGACTCCGTGACCTCACTGAGGACCCGCTTCACCATGTTCGAGATTGCGTCCAACGGTGTCGTTGGGCGGGGCAAGCCTTCCTCACATAAAAATGGTTGGAGATGGTTCTCGACGATCTCCTGGATGATAAAACTGGCTATCCGGTCCACCATACCTGGGCTTCGGCTCGCGAGGCCGTTCTGGATGGCGGCAAGGGAGTCAGACATCTGCATAAGGTTACGGTACACCGCGTCCACCATCTTCTGGGTGTTTTTCCCTGCGCATAGCTGTGGGTTGTCACAAATAGTGAACCAAATTTTGTGTTTGGAAATGGCTGAGAGGACCTTGTTGATGATACAGTTGGACATCTCGCTGAAATCTGAACTCACGCACTCCTTCCTTCCCAGCGCCGAGGAAGCCCTGCTGGGCGGGGCAGTGAGTTGAGTGAGGAGCCTCCTGGTGGTGTCCTCCAGGAAGGAGTGCGGCACCCGGGTGCTGTAGCCTCCCCAGGACCTGGATCTGCAGGCAAACTCCCTCAGGGACCCCCGCAGCTTCCGAAGGATGATGTCCGCCTCGAGAGGGCAGGGGGAGCCAGGGCTGAGACTTTCCCAGAAGCAAGGCGGGAGCTGGTAGTCTAAGACCTCTAACAGGATGCCGTTCGTTATTTGTCCTGCTAGCGAGGTGTAGTCGTGTGCCAGGTTCACCCCGCAGGTCACTTTCAACTGGTATTTCTGGAGAACATCGGGGTAAACCGAGTCAACAACCCTGCGCACCAGGTCCTTTTGGACGGGCGGGAAGTACAGCCTCTCCTCCACGCTCCGCAGGACAGCGACCTGCGCGCGGTTGAACTCCCTCACCACGTTGTTGACAAGCAGAGTGTTCATCTCACAGAGCCGGGCCTCGCTGATGCTCTCATTGCTGCTCCACAGGGAAGTGGAGAGATTGAAGAACAGTTCCGAGATGATTTCCTCCAAAAATGTGGCCGAATAAATACTCGTACACCCAATCCCCAGACGCAGCTTGTTGTGGATGGCTGTTTCCTGCCTTCTACGCGGTGACGCAGAAGAGGCACTCGCTGAGCACTTCCTGCCAAATGGTGATTGTGTTTTGGGGCGGACCATGCTAGAGAGATTTAGGGGTCCAGTCAGAGCATGACCGTCACAATTGGTGTGGCCGGCAGAACCTTTACCTTGTCCGAATCCTGCGAATCCTGGTCTTTTTGCTTTTGTAAAACCCAGCTGTCTTTCTTGTGTTCTGCCCTTTAAATGTTTGCTTGTACCAGGTGTGCTGTGAGGGAGTTGAATATTTTGACACAGTTTGTCCATCAGGGACTTCACCAAGCTGTGGGAAATGAGGGTGAGCATAGAGTCTGATGACAATACATCCGGATCCATTTCTGCCAGATTTTCCAAAAGATCTGACGTAGAGTCTCCTTGGAGCTGTTCACAGCCCATTGCCCCCTTACAGTCACCCAAGTCCTCCTCTTCTACACCCTGAAGCATTTTAAAAAGCTGGCATTCTTCGGCAGAGATTCCATCAGAAGGAGGGCCATCATCAAGAAATACAGTGTTGGTGCATTTTTCCAAAAGCGTCCTGATAAGTTTCTCACACACAATGTTGAGAAGAAAAGCGGATTTGGGGGTGAGCCCTACGTTATTAATCGAGGATGATAAAGACTGCCTTGCTTTTTCGTAAGAATCCATGGGCTCACTTTGGCGTTCATCTGGTAAAAATAGATCTAAAACAATATTGAAGACCTTATTGACCACTTCTTTGGATTCACGAGTTTTCAGGCTACTGACGATTTTGTCTAACTTGTATGCCAGGTAATTCAATTTATCTTTTCGAATGAGATGTTCGTTTTGGTGAGTAGATGATTCCAAATTCCTGCAGCTTATCTGCCTTTTCATGATGTTTGTTTTGTTGCACACAGACACGCTGTTGCTCTTGAACATGGACACTGGTTTACTCCTTCCATTGCCTTCAAGGTGGTGAGTTACTCCTATCACTTTGGACAGGACGTGAATCACTCCTATTAAGAGATCCTGGAAGAGATGGTCAAAGTCAGTGGCAGTGACTCCTGGGCAATAAATGTACTTTTTTTGGGAAGAAAACATTTGCTGTGCAATGTCAGGCTCTATGATGTTACTGTTGAAAAGGATTTTGGTAATGATTTCGGAAATATTTAAAGCAAGTTCTCCAATAGAAATCGACCTGTTTCCAAATACTTGCGAATTAATGGAAATAATTTTGTTATAGCCTGAAGTTTGGCTTTCCCATGCCTTCTCCCTTTCTCTGCCACATTGGATGCCATCAGAAATGCTTGAAATTAAATGGCAAATGACAGACTCGGTGAGATGTTCACAAAGTTGGCAAAGTGAAGAATCGTTGTATATGCTTCTTAGACGCTGCTCTGACTCATACGTTTTCCTTGACAGCGCAGAAATAATCGCCATCATCTCACTGGACACTTCAAAAAGAAAATACAATTTGTAGCATGCATTAAGAGAAGTGTGGAAAGTTCAACATATCAGTCACTGTTTACATATGAATTTCACCTTGGGAACACTTCACTAAAGAAAAATTTAGTCAAGAAAGAAATTGGGTTTTCTTCTGGTATTTACTTCCCACCGTGTGGAATCGTGACTTTAGCCAGGAAGTTGAGAGAATTAACCCTGAAAAACTAAAATTCTAAGTCAAGTGCTGGTGTCTGACTTGCTTTAGATGGTCATGGGCTCTAAGTTGGAAATTCTGGGGCAGAAACATGAGTTTCAAGAGATGAGTTTTATATCCCCCTTGCACGTCCACAGGGACAAAGGGGGACCTCGTGTAATTACTGAGGACATGTTTTGCGTCAAACCATTTCCTGGTATGCTGTGTGTTATTACTCAGGACACTAAGGAGTTGTGTGGCCATAAGAACACAATGGAACAAAATTGTGCTCACTGTGCAAGCATAAGGGATGCAAGACTAGGGCAGGACTTGGCTAACCCCCAGAGGGTAGGTCGTCACTAAAATGGGAGGCCAAGCCAGCCAGGTGGAGGACTCCATTCTCTCTTCCGCTCAACAGCATATTTACTGCAAATTGTACACCCAAAAAGGGGTGGCCAGCTTCTTGGAGGGCTGGTCAGAGCGCCAGTCTTAGCACTCATCACTCCCTCAGGACGTACTCGTCTATTCCACCCCTGTGTGTGGAAGGAGACAGGTCTCTGTGGGCGTGGGAGGGGTTTAGCTGAGCTTTGACTGCTTGAAAAGAGGGTCCCATGATGAGATGGAGGGAGCGAAGAAGGAATACTCCACATGAGAGGAGGACCATGAGCGAGATCACTGGAAGGCACTGGTCACCAATGGGATGGAGTCAGCAGTCTGCTTTGGCCAAAACCGGTTTGGCTCAGTGGATAGAGTGTCCGCCTGTGGACTGAAAGGTCCCAGCTTCGATTCTGGTCAAGGGCATGTACCTTGGTTGCGGGCACATCTCCAGTGGGGGTGTGCCAGCGGCAGCTGATCGCTGAATCTCTCTCCTCCATGTTTCTAACTCTATCCCTCTCTCTTCCTCTCTGTAAAAAAAATCAATAAAATATATTAAAAAGAAAAAAAGAAAAAAAAAGAAGTCTGATTTGGGTGGCTTTGTTTTCCTCTATTAAGTCCAGTCAGGCCATACTGGGAGACGGTCCGTTACAACTGCTCCCTCGGAAAAATGCCAGTTTTAGGGCTGGAAAATGACCTCTGCCCGCAGGTGGCAGGATTGGTGGTATGTGATCTCATATTTCGAATGTTGGGCAAGTGATGGTTCTGGACTAGTGATGTAGCTTACTGGTAATTGGAATTATTGATCCAGCTCTGGGCTATTACAGTATTATCACATTCCATTTTATGCAATTGCCAATAATCAAAGTTTGGACATGCAAGAATGGCTATTACATGTGGTTAAACTAACATGTGCAGGCACGCATTCTTAGAAAGAGAGTGAAACTATCTTTGTAAGAATATGTCTATAGTACTACACCTAAAAGAAATGTAATAATACTAAAATGTAAACAAAACAAGGTGTGGCTCGGTGGCTAAGCATCAACCTATGGACCAGGAGGTAATGGTTGGATTCCTGGGTTTCGGGCTGGATCCCCAGTGTGGGGCATGCAGGAGGCAGCCAATCTGTGATTCTCTCTCATCACTGATGTTTCTCTCTCTCGGTCCCTTTCTCTTCCTCTCTGAAAGCAATAGAGGTATATTAAAAACAAAAACAAAATCAATAAAACCCCAGATGTTCAATGCCACTGCTCTTATAACTGTGACTAATACTGGCAAAGATGTCCCCTGTACACCGTGAAAACACGAGTTGCTAACCTGCAATCAGCTAGCTGTGGCTTTGGCATGAAGAAGCCACGCATGAGAATGTTAAAAACTCTTTGGAGCCCATGCCCCGTGCTCCACCTGGCTCTCACACAGTCCCGTTACCTCCATCTGCGCTGCGGGGAAATGACCACCGCACCCTTCCATGTGAACGTGGGACTCTGCCAGGGTCCTGACGCAGTAAGGAGTACCAAGCCCCCACCTCACAAGGCTATTTTCAGAAAGATGGTCCAGGCAGCTCCTTCTAGAGACCCTTAAACACATCTATTTTTTTTTCTTTACTAAATTACATCAACATTTACAGGAAGTTCTCTCTTTTGCTTACCTCTAGATTTGAAGTTCTGGAAATAGGTGACCACACACGTGGTGACATGTCTTGCTACCAAATTAATTTCATTTGGACCCAGTTCATGATCAGCAAAAGCAATGACTTCAAATTCCTTCACAGTCCTGACCTTTGGGTCGCTCTTAACTTCCCACTTCTGCAGTAAAGAAAAGTCTTCCCTGCTGGCGTCCGGGTTCCTGCTTCCTCCTCTGGGGATGCAGCTGGCCCTGTGACCCCACATGGTAAGCACACCCTTCTTGTCACCCCCGTGTCCTCCTGGGCTTGGCGCCGACATGAAAAAAGGTTTAATTGTCTCCGTGCGCTCACTAACGGGTGGCTGACTAGGGAAACCGTAGCTGGACAGCACCGTGTTGACGATGTTTTCTGCCGCTAAGCAGATCTTGCGTGGAGAAACAGCTGTCTGAGTTTGGTCAGGCGCGCCCGCTGGCTTTGGGGTACCATAATGAAACACTTTAGGGTTTTTAGCTTTTCCTATTTCTAAGAAGGACAGGCCTTGCTTTAATGCTTCTTCTGTGGACTCGGTCACCCTCTTGGACAGCTTTTGTAAGATGCTGCCTTCGGGGAGGGAGCCGGCTCCTAGCTCTGCTCGATCGAATGGCCGTTCCTGGGGGCCACAGCCCGGGACCTTATTTCTAGAGGATGTTGGCGCGTTCGCCGAGTCAGGCCTTCCCATGGGCCCCGGGCCTCTGCCTGGGCCTTTGCCAGGGCCTCTGGCACAGGGAGGCACGCTGGGTGGAGCCCTGTACCTCTCCCTCACGTCATCTTCAGGATAAAACGCCAACCCGGGAACGCTAGCCTGAGGAGACGTGCTCCCAAAACGGACTTCCTTTGTTTTGGGAACTTCCATATCAGTGGCCAACGCAAGGTGATTGACGATGTAGGTGTTTTCCACCTCGGGGAACAGACTCGGGAGGTTGGTGATCAGAGACTCGCTGACGTGCGTGCACTGGTCCATCAGAGCGCCGATGATCTCGCTTGCAGCCACGTTCTCGTGCAGCCCGCCGCCCGGGGGCTCCGCCTGGCCTACCTCCCCGTCCAGCTTGCTCTTGATGACACCCAGCATGTCCCTGGTGATGGAGACCGCGCACGTGAGCAGTTCTGAGTGGAACGCGTGAACCTGTAGGAAAACGTTCTGTGCGTTTTCCTTGGAAATAATAGAATTTGACCTGGCATCGTCAGCCAGCCTTCTCAGCGACTGTGGCTTGGGCAACATCTTTTTGCTCAGCAGCCTCTGCTGGGCCGGAAACAGGTTTTCCACGGGCATCTTCACCATCTCGGAAAACTCGTACTTGCAGGTATGTTTGAACTGCAGGTCCACAAAGGACTCCAGCATGCCCAGCACCCTCTCCACCATGTCCAGGACCATCTGCTTGGCAGAGCCCAACCACGCCGGGTCCTTGGGGTCCACGCAGTAGGAGGGCACACGGCTGCCGCCGAGGACTTGCTTGGCCGGAAAGCCGAGCTTGCTCTGAGCAGCGTGCTCTCTCCTACTGCTCAGGGCTTCCCTCCCATCCGGCGTGGCCACCTGGGACAGGAAGCACAGCTGCAGCTTCTCCAGTAGCATTTCCACGATTTCCCTCGCGAACATGTTGATCTGCGCCTTGGTGGCCTCCGCTCTCACAGACGCCCCCTTACCGAGGCCGTGGAGCCCGCTCTCCCAGGCCTGGGGGTGCGTCAGGTTTAGAAGGGAGAGAGAATATTCCAGTTCCTTCGATTTCATGGAAATTACAGTCAAAACGTTTTCAGCCACGACCAGCAAGTTGCACTTTTCACTTTCCATGTCGTTTGCTTCTGCCTGCCACTTGTCAAACATCTTCTTAAATATCCCGTCTTTAGGGAAGATCTGCTCCAGCTGGGAGGAGACGTTCTCCAGGTAAAAGCAGGCCCGTGTCTCGGCGAAGCCCCCCACGCGTGCGTGCCCCGGGGAGGGCTTGAGGTCCCCCAGAGCCAGAGCAGAGAACGTGCCCGGAGGGGCCAGGCCGTGGGCGCCGGGCGCGTACACCGCCTGCAGCACAGCGCGGACCAGTCTGTTTGCCGCCACGATCTGGTCCAGTGGCAACGCCTTCACGCTGACCATGGCTCGCGACTGCTTCGCCTTCTCAAACTCGGTCACGGTAATCTCCAGGATCGCGCTGGTTACGCGCGCAGCGTGCGCCCTCAGGTCCGCGGCGGGCAGCCGGGCGCCCCGCGGGCCCTTGGCGTCCCCGGCCGTGAGCACGTGTGGCTGCCCCAGGCAGGTCTTGGACTGGCTGCCCTTGGGAATCCTCTCCCCAGGCCCCGCCTTGGCCTTGCCTTTGGCCTTGGCACCTGCATGGCCGAGGAGTGGCTTCGTCTTCAAATTAGGCAGAGAAGTCACCTTGGATTTCACCTTTAGACTCGTTTTAAAACTTTGCTGGAGGCTGCCCTTCGGGGTCACCTTAAGGCTCTGGAGCCTTTGGGGTTGCAACTCGTCAGCACATCTCTCCGGGGCCTCGTCCAGGTACACGGCGGCAAAGTGTGTGATCTTATCGAGAACCATCTGGACCAGGTCCTTCCCCACCTGCAGCGGCGAGGGCTGCTGGGGCCCGCCGTCCAGCAGGGCGGTGTTCTGGTCGCCTGGGGAAGGGGAGGCCTGTGGCACCAGGAGCCCAGTGGACTCACTGCCTCCTCCCGCTTGCCCCGCCTCTCCCGCGCAGGATGGTGGCGTAGGAAAGGCGCCGTGGCCTTCAAAGGCTTCCTTGGGGGGACTTCCGTGTAAGGAGGTCACCACCACCGCGTACATCTCCCCCAAGACACTCTCCACGATGTCGTTGGCCGTGCTGGTAATGTGTGACTGGACGACGGTTTTGGGTGTGACATCCGACGTTCTCGTTTTGGAGGTAGACACCGCCGAGAAGGGGGTCCCGTTGAACGGAAGCAAGTGGCCTTTGACCTTTATGACCTGTTGGTACACTTTCCTCAAAGCATCTTTCACCGGAGCGAGCAAGGCGTCCTTTTCTCTCTGTTTGGATTCCCCACCCCTCATAAATATGTCCTCCAACACCGCCCTCTGGCTTTCCCTGTCCACTCGCCGCTGTTCCAACGGGAAGCGGGAGGACAGAGTCAACGCGGCGCTCCCGTCCCGCTCCCTCTGTCCCAGCAGCGCTTCGTCTGGCCGGGCCGGCGGGGCGAACGCGCCGGGGCCGTCTTCCGCGTAGAACCGAGTCTCCCTCACGGACCTCCTGGCGTTTAAGACCCTCAGGGTGTTGTCGACAATCTCACTCACAGCGATGTTCTCCTGGAACGAAATGTTGTTCGGAAAGAGATACGCCCTTTGGATTTCCAGGTCCAGGTCGTCCTTGATGAGCTTCAGAATGACACTGGCGATGACGTCGGCGTATTCCCGGAGACTGGCGTGGGGGAGGCGCAGGGCGGGCCCCCGGGTCTGCCTGTAACTCGCAAACGCGGGGCTTGCGAGTCTGTGGCCGAGCACCGTTTCCGCCGGCAGTTTCAGGACGTTTCCGGCCGACGCCCTCTGGCTCGGGTCTCGAGAAAGGCCGTCCTCCGGCTCGCAGGGCTCCAGCCCCGGGCTGACCAGCGGCTTCTCCGTGGGCTGCAGAGGCAGGGTGACCAGCGAGTCTATGCTCTTGGTGGCGAAGGATTCCAGCTGGTTGACAATGGTCGTGGTGATGAAGTGAGCGTTCTCCTCGCAGGGGTCAGGGCCGGGCTTCGAGGGGTCGTCCCTCTGCACCACGGCTATCTGGCTCGCGACGGCGGCACACGCGGGCCTCCCGTTTTCGGATGACGGAAAGCACTCTGCGTTCCCGTCGCTCTGCGGGCCCATGAGTGGAGGCAGGCGGCACTCTACCTGTGGGAACACGTCGCAGAAGGGAAGGGGCAGTCTCGCCGGAGGAGGAGGAGGAGGAAGAGGAGGAGGAGGAGCGCGCTCCGGCCTCACGCCGAGCATGACGGCCGAGCTGAGGTTGTGCAGGACAAGGTCCACGATGTCGTTGGACATCAGCATGACGTCCGACTTGGGGACGGAGAGTTGTGGGACCACCGTGTTGGCGCCCTGGACGGACAGCCCGATGTCGGCGGTGGCGGGGTGCTGGCCGGCCCGGAGGCCCCTCGGCACGGGTGCGGGGACGGCCAGGTTGTTCTGGTGCAGCGTCTTCGCGTAGATGTCGCAGAGGATGCTCTCCACGACGTCCTGTATGTGGAGCTGGAGCTCTTTGCGGTACTCGGTCCTGCTGAACAGCCGCTCGATGACGCCCCCCCGCCGGCCCGCGGGGGGCTCTTCCTCGGAGTCAGGTTTGTCAGACTTGCCCCTGGATGAGACGATCTCCAGCACCGCGTTCACGATCTGGCTCGCCATGCCCTCCGAGACCACGAAGCTGTGTGCTAAGAGGGGGCTTTCCCTCTCTCTGTCCAACTCGTGCTTGATGCCTTGTAGAATCTTCCTGGCCACTTCGGTGGCGTGCGAGCTCAGTTTATTCAGAGGGAGTTGGCACCCGCTGGCCTTGTCCATGACAGGATCCGCGGCATGGGGAGGAAACCCACGGTCCGGGCGCAGGCCTGTGGCGGACAGCGCCTTGCTCAAAAGGCTGTTGTCTGGCGGCGCGGGGAAAGGCATGGGGACGGTGGACCGGATCCGGGGACAAAAGAGAGATCTCACTTTGTAGGTGGCGAAGGTCTCTAGGTTTGTCAGTATCTCCTGGATGATATCTTCAGCCACGTTTCCTCTGGCCCTGAGACTGGGTGGGACGGGACACGGGTCCCCATCCAGCATGGCGACCGAGGACTGCTCTGCGCGGGCGGGGACGTGGAGAGAGACGTTGGCCGAGAAGGTGATGGTTTTGTACCTGCTCTCACCCGCGCCTCTCTGCATCATGGCGGCTGCATACAGCTTTTGCAGCACGGTCGTGACCACATCGCCCACCACCACGGTCACGTCCGCCTCGGACACCAGAGGGCCCGTCTTCTGGTCTATGAAAGGGACCGACGCCGAAGCCGGCAGCTCGCCCTCCACGTCCGGGGCGCCCCTCAGCGGAGAGCGGGAGAGAGCGAGCACGTTGAGTTGGTTGGCCAGAGCCCCCTGGAAAATCTCGTTCAAAATGTTCCTGATGATGGGCACGATGGGCGATTTCTGCGGCTCCTTCAGCTTCCCTTCAATCTTGTTGAGGGTCCTCACCAGAACCCACTGCTTCAGAGAACCCGGCTGCGTCTCTTCCCTCGGGAGTGTTCCCTCGGCCCCGAATTCCTTCTCAGCATCTTCCAGGCATGGGTCTGGCTCGGCCCCTCCGGGCAGGAAGTTCCCATAGGTCGGCCGGTACCCGCAGGACTCCATGGCTCTCTCTTGGGACTCGGCGTCGTCAGCGAGCACATCGGAGGACACCACGTCTAAGATCAGGTTGATCACATTCTTCAGAAGCTGCCTCTCGGGGGACGGGCTCTTGGCGCTGGCCTGTCGATCCGTGGGGCTCCCGCCCAGCTCCGACTGGATGGCCTTCAGGATGGTGCTGGACGCCCTCTTGGCGTGCGTGTACAGCGCCGAGAGCAGCAGCTCCTCGCAGGCGTCCACGACCTTGCCGGTGCCGCCACCCGGCAGCTCCCCCTTGGCGCTGGCCTTGCCTCCCTGCCCCTCGCGGACGGGGTCCAGGGTCCCCAGGCTCCCGCTGGCAAACCCTTCCAGCTTCGCAAACACCATGTTGAGGATGTCGGCGGCCATGGCCGTCAGCCTGTTGGGATGCGTCTCTCGCGTGCTCCCTGTTCTGCAAGGCCCGGGAGCCACGGCTGTGGCTTTCCCGTCCGCCTCCTCCCTGCTGCTGTCCCCCAGCATCCTGGACAGGATGCCCGAGATGATGTCGGTGCACTTGGCCATCTCCTCGATGATCGACTTGAAGGACGGGTTGTCGATATCCAGGCACTCGGAGGCTGCCGTCGCCCCGGAGGCCGTGCAGCCGGCGTCCGCGTCGATCTGGCACAGCTTGGCCAGGATGCTGTCCAGGATGGTCCGGGAGAGGTGCTGGAGGTGAGGCGACAGCTTCAGGGCCGTGCCCTGGCTCTCGCTCGTCTTCTCCCGGGCCGGCTGAGCGCAGGGCGGCGGGCCCTCGGGGCCGGCGCCCAGGAGGTGGCACAGCATCTCTAACAGGGTCTCCCCGATGCTGTCCAGCACCTGCAGTTTGCCCCCGTCTTCGCGGCCTTTCCCGTTGGGCTCGCTGTGGATGGCACACGGGGTCGCTAAGGACCGGCAGAAGGATTGCTTCTCCTGCCGGCTTGGAAGCCGGGGCGGTTTGCCGATGCCGTCCGGCCCACAGGACACGGAAGGTCCGGGCTCCTCGGGCGGGAGGGACACGCTGCTCCGGTCGGAATGTGCGCTGGACAACATCTCGCAGATGCAGGAGAGCAGCGGGGAGGCCACGAAGTCCTTGCCGAGGTCCGAGGCGAGCGAGTCCACGTCGTCCGCGTCAGCCGAGAGCTCTCCGCCTCCGAGGGGCTTGCCGGCGGCGGCGGCGGCTTCCGGCGGGCTCTTCTGACCGAGCTCCAGCTCGTCCTGGATCGCCTGCAGGACGATGCCCACCACCTTGGCCGTGTAGGCGCTCAGCTGGCGGTGCAGCGAGGACGGCTCCGCGCAGGGCGGGGTGGCGCTCACTTGCAGTTTTGGGTAGACGAGTCCCTTCAGCTTCTTGAACACCGTGTCCACGATGTCGCCCGAGATGTCGTCCACCGGCTGCGGCTCCCGCGCCTCCGACTCCGGCAGGGAAGCTGTTTCCGGGCCCAGGTCCAGCGAAGACAGATACTTCATCTTCGTCTCACTGTCAAACCATATGTTCAGCGACTTCTTCTGTGGCGCCTCTCTGGCCACGTCAGGGGTGTGAGTGTGGCGCCCCGAGGGCGGGACGGGGCTTTTGGGGGTGTCGGGGACGCGGCCCAGGGCCGCGTGGAGGATGTTGATCACGGCCTCTGTGATGTCCTGAGCCACCTCGTTAACCTCTGCCACGGAGAACAGCTGGTCCAGCTGCTCCTGCACCGGCAGTCCCGGCGGCTTTCCGGAGAAGGCGGCGGTGGCGGCTTTACCGGCTCTCCCGCCCGGGGTGCCCGGGGTGCCCGGGGTGCCCGGGGCACAGGACAGGCTCTTGAGCATCTCCGTCAGGACGCCTTGGATCACGCTCGCCGAGGCCTTCTGTATCTGGCGCTTCTGGTCCTGGCTGAAGGTCAGCGTGTCTTTGGTGGAGCAGACTTTTCCCTTGAAAACCTCTTTCTTGGGAGCGCCCGGCGCCTCGGTCTCGGATCCCTCATAAAACACCACTTTGCTCCGGAGAGAAGCGGGCCTCGGGGGCGGTTTGCTGCTCCTGTCGAAACAGGCGCTCCTTTCCGAAAACCAGCACTCAGAGCCCCAGTCTTGGGATTTCCCCCTCTCGCTCCTCAGAGAGGAGTCCAGCGCGTTCTCCACGAGCCTGTCGATCTCCTCGCTGTCCTCGTCGGAGTACAGGACCATGCCCGGCACGTTGATGGGCGGCAGCGGCCCCCTGGGCCGGGGGCCGCTGGCGATGGAGGTGCCGGCGAGCCGGTACTTCTCCTCGGCGCGGGACGGGGGCCTGGGCGGGGGGCGCCTGCCCCTCGGCGCCTCGGCCTTCACCGGCTCCTGGTGCAGCTGCGTGAAGATGTCGTCCAGCAGCTGCAGGAAGACCACCGTCTCCTCAGACGCCACCAGCCGCTCGTTGTTCAGCTCGGTCTGGACGTAGCCGAGGATGATGCTGATGGCCTCCTCGATGTGGCCCACCAGCGAGGACTGGGCGAAGATGCTGGAGACCAAGCCCTGTACTCCTTCTTTCGCCAGGAAGCCGGCCGCCTCGGGCTCGGGGCCCGCTTTCCTGGCGTCGGCTCTCCAAAGGAACGTGCCCGCGGGGCCGGGGGTGCGCGGCGGGCTGGGGGGCTTCGCCGCGGCGGCCAGGTGGGGAAGCTCGTTCTGCCTGCCGGCCGCCAGAGCCATCAGCTTCCCCAGGATGGTCTGCACCATGTCCTCGGCCACGTCGCACATGGGCTCCCTGGCGTGGGCCGGCGGGGCGGTGGGCAGCCTCCCGCTCGGCGGCCTCCCGCTCGGCGGCCTCCCGCTCGGCAGGAGGTGCTCCCTGATGGTCAGGAAGTGGGGGGCCATCTCCACCGGCCAGTCCTCCTGCGCAAACATCTCCACGCACTTCTTCTCCACGGCGGTCTGCAGCTTCTCCAGCATGTTCTCCACGATGTCCGAGGCCACGGAGCTGATGTCCACGTTGGAGGGGAACTCGTCCAGCTCGGGCTCGCAGGGGTCGACGAACACCTCGGCGGTGACCGAGGAGATGGCGGGGACGGCCTGCGTGAGGTCGGACATGATCTCCTGGAAGATGCTCTCTAGAATCAGCTCCGTCTCCCCTTTGAGGTGACACTTAAAGTTCACAAAGATCTTCTCCAGGTTCCGGATCTCGGCCCTGGCCGTCCGCTCCGGAAGCTGCGGGACCTCCGGGCCGCCCCTCTCCGTCTCCGTGGTGGCGTCCTTGGACTTCTGGGCGCCTGCCTTGGACGAGGTCAGCAGGTAGCTGTCAGACTTGCAGCTCCGGAGCCTGGTGTGCGCGTAGACCCCGGTGGCCGTCTTGTAGGTGAGGGTCGTGGTCACGGGCGGGCCGTGGGCGCTGTAAGTCTTCTCCACCACCGTGCGCTCCACCTGGGCCGAAGGCGGGCCTTCCGAGTGGTAGGTCTTCTCCACCACCGTGCGCTCCACGTGGGAGGAGGGGGGGCCCTCGGCGCGGTAGGTCTTCTCCACCACCGTGTGCTCCACGTGGGCCGAGAGCGGCTTCAGCGGCGTGGGCGGGCGCCGCAGCGCGATGTCCACGGAGAAGGCGCGGGGCGAGCCGGGGAAGGGCCTGGGGGGCGGCGCGGCGTAGCTGGTGCAGGTGAAGCCCTCGCTGCAGGTGCTGCAGAAGCTGGAGCTCTCGGAGGACAGGGCGGACTCCGCGTCCCCGTGGTAGACCTGGCTCCGCAGCCGCTCCTCATAGCGGGTGATGGCCGGGTACAGGATGCTGGTCACCGTGGCCACCACCCAGGCCATGATGTTCTGGAGGATCCTGTTCAGCTCCTCAGACGTCACCTGGGCGGGAGGCGGCGGGAAGGAAAGGGAAACCATGGAGCCGCTTACTCTCTTCGGGGACAGAGGGCAGCGTTTGCTTGTTTTCCTGACAAGTCAGGCACCACTGCCTTTCCTCGTGGTCAGAGAGAGAACAGGTAAAGAGGACTTTCTGATTAATTTCTGTCCTACCGTGAACTTTTTCATGTATGTTTGCCTTTGATTCACGTTCCCTCAGAACTCTCCCCACCCCAACATTCTTTCTCTTTTCTGGGATTTATGACTTTTTGATGAAAAGAAAAGAAAAGAAAACCACCAAATTGCTCTTTAGAATCCTAACATGCAAGTATTTTAGCAAGAAGAAGCATCATGCCTATGACCAAGAATATTTCTAGAAAGACACCATATTATTTCTAGCAAAGTATTTTCAAAACTGAATGTCATCAAAACACGTGGGTGCCTGCAGACGCACCTGCTGAGCTACCACGTGAGGATGGAAGATGTTTCGTCTCTTCACCCCCTTCCATGAGGCAGGGATGAGCCTGTGATCTGTGAGGGACTGCGGCTCATTGTTAAGGGAGAAAGCCTAGAGTGAATGCTTTGTGGAGACTGAATGCCTTTGTGCCCAACCAGAGTGTGTCAGTGCAGTGTCTTGGGTAGGAAGGCTGAGAAAAGATGATGCAATGAAGGAAACATTAGCTTAGACCAGTGGTTCTCAACGTTTCTGATGCCTCAACCCTTTAATACAGTTCCTCATGTCGTGGTGACCCACAACCATAGAATTATTTTCGTTGCTACTTCATAACTGTAATTTTGCTAATGTAGGGCCATCTAAGACCATTGGAAAACACAGATATATACATTACGGTTCATAACTGTAGTAAAATTACAGTTATAAAGTAGCAATGAAAATAATTTTATGGTTGGGGGTCACCACACCATGAGGAGCTGTATTAAAGGGTCGAGGCATTACAAAGGTTGAGAACCACTGACTTAGATAGAAAACAAGGGCCGAGCTAGAACTGGGTCTGTCAGAGCCAGGAGGGCTGAACCATGGCCGGGGAGTGGGAGAGCTCCTGTGTTGAGCTGGAAATATAAATGGAAGAATGACTGTTTCCCTCAGAGGTCAGCGGCATTGCTGCTGATTGAACTGGACCAAGAGTAGAAGCAGAACATTCTACATGCCTCTGATTACTGAGGATCTCCTTTGGGCTTGCAAAGTCCAATTTATTGCCTGTCATAAACTGGTAGACTGTGTTTAAATTATTACTTTTAAGACACAAAGGCTGTAAGCAGTAATTAGCAGCAAAGCATGTATGGGCACGAGGGTAAGCCATAGGATTCTTGCAATGAGGCTGTTCACATCCCAACATTGTCTGACGTTAGCATGGCATTATCCACGTTTCAGGCCAACATTCAATGACAAGGTAACATGTATGTAGCACCCTTTCTCCTGATGCATTTGAGAGAGTTTGGAGGAACCCCAGGGACAGCCATTTTCCCCTGCTCTAATCACTTTAACTCCCTACAGATACTTTGTCACTTATTGTACAATTGTACAACATATGTTGGACGACAGCATATGTTGCATAATACTTGCCTCATATAATCATATCCTAAATCAACTACATTAAGAATAAAATCTAGCCAAAATCGGTTTGGCTTAGTGGATAGAGCGTCGGCCTGTGGACTGAAAAGTCCTAGGTTCCATTCCGGTCAAGGGCATGTACCTTGGTTGCGGGCACATCTCCAGTAGAGGGTGTGCAAGAGGCAACTGATTGATGATGCTCTCTCATCGATGTTTCTAGCTCTCTCTCCCTCTCTCTTCTTCTCTGTAAAAAATCAATAAAAAGTATTTAAAAAAGAATAAAATCTAAATTCTCACAGAGGAAGTAATTCTTCTAATCCACTATAACACATACAAACCAAGAATTCAATATATATATAGTTTTTCTTATAACCGGAGATAATATGCCACAGATCTGCAGTGTCATTCTTTGGCTAGGTGGGAGGGAGTGTTTCCAACCTTGAGATATGAGAGAGAGATATCCTTAAAGTTTTCCATGGAGTGAAATATGGAAAGCAGGACCTAGTTTTCAGGTGTATTCTATCCCATTATGATGCTAAGCTAAGAAATAGTCCCGGAGTCAAAGCTTTTGGATTTGTGCCACTTGCTATGAGTTGAGCCGGTGCCCATGTGATAGAAGCCTGTCAGGATACGTGTCGTCCCCCGAGTCCTCGTTCCTTCCTGCCTGGGTGAGACTTACAGACCCGCCCTCCTGTCTGTCTGCCGTGCGTCTCGGTTCGTGGGTGACCAGGTGCCTTTCGTGTGACTTTCCTGGGTCATGAGCTCTCTGCCTATGAAGATGGCGAGGGACAAACCCAGGCATCTCGGCCCATCAGTCAGGTCTGCAAAGCCCTGTCAACTGCTGGCTTCCCGTGTGTCTGATGATGCCCTTATCCCTTAACGTCCCTGCCCCTTCTCGCCACACGAGACCCTTCCTTCCTGCAAGGCCAGCATTCCCTTTGGTAAGAACTCTTGACCCCTCCAAAATCCAAGAATTACCCAAAAGGAAACATTAAAGAAGAAAATATGGGCAAAGAGAGAGCCTAAAAGCCACACTTGATGACCCATTATTTGATGCACAGCTCTTTCTCTATTATGATACTGTAGAAAGTCTTATTGATAGGCTACTTTATCAATGGATTTTATGATACGTACTTTTTTTTGTAGGTTATGCGGATGTCTGTAAAGTCAAGAAAGGGGATCGTTTAGTTATTACTTAAGGCCAAAAAAATCTATGGAACCTTTTCTAAAATTTCTGATCATTGAATCAGTGTCTCCTCTTCATATTTGGGAGTTTTTCTACAGAAACTCAAAAGGAAGGATAAACTTTATTTTTGTCAACCCATTTCTCCTCCTCCTCCTGTACTGACCCACATGCTTTATCTCTCAGAGGAGGGATAAAATGTTATCTGTATAAACTGCATGAGACACACATCCGTCTGAAAACCCCACAGGGAAAGTGTGGGGCCCCCGGGAGGAGAGGCAGATGGGGAAAGAAGGACATCCCCTTGTCTTCCTCAGCATCGGAGCTCAGTGCTGAGCGGGACAGAACCTTCATTGCATCCCAGCAGCCCTCCAAGGGGGAGGTCCCCTCCCCACTGCCTGTGGGCTGGAACTTGTGTGATTACAAAAATACTAATTTACAATCACACATGGACTTCCTTATCCCCACCCTCCCCTCCCTTCCCTCTGAGGTCCGAATACTTACATATTTGTGAACAAGTGAGGAGCGTAAGTATTTGGACTTGGGTCAGGAGCCTGTGGTCCTGTTTATCAGAAAAAGAAAATCCTAGTTGGTGCCCTTCCCCAGTGATGTCTAAAACGGCCGTGACTCCTGCGGTAGGTGCTCAGCCTCTGGGGCCACGGCCTTGGTTGAGAGTCTGCAGAAACTCCCATCACCAAGCGCCAGTCCCTTCTCTCTAAGGCTCTCAGGCACCCTCCCCTCTGCGGCCCTTACCTCCCTGGCCAGTGTCTTCTCGGCTGGCCTTTCAGGTGTTGTCTGTGGTCCACACGCACAGAAACACGACCAGTTCCCACAGGGACCCCGTCCCCATGCCTCCGAGCCCTTGGGCCGTGTCCTTTGCCTGGAGGACCCTCTGCCTTCCTGTGACGTCTCCCCTTAGGTCTCCGTCCGCGTTAGCCGCCGGGAGCCTTGCTCAGCATCTGCTACGTCCGTCAGTGTCCTCCCGTTTCTCTGCACACGCACCGCCCTCCCCACGCTTACTGCACCGCGGGGGCGTCACGGGCAGGGCCGTCTCCTCACTTCACCCCAGACCCGGCACCGATCGATCGGGCCCGTGAGTGCGGGCGGAAAGGATGAACGAAAGGACGGAGTACTTTCCCCTCGGCGGGGGCCGGTGTGTACCTGTGTCGTAGCTCAGTCTCTTGCTTTCTCTTTTATTCTGCGGAACCCAAATGACAAAACAAACAAACATCCTCAGAGGGCTCCCCAGGATCAGAACATTAGCTAACCCTACGCACTTGGATATAGAAATCTAAGGGTGGAGAATGGCCCTTGAAGGCCAGTTGTTAAGAGGCACCCCCACTGTGTGCGGTCTGCGGTTTACAGAATCCACAAGGCACCCTGGTGTCCTGGAAAGGCCATAAGAGCACTCGCCCACCGGGTGACCTGTTAAGCCACCGGGACTCAGAATGTGTTTGCACCCACATCTGAGATTTATCACAAACAAAGGGCCCACTGTGGGAAGGGGTGGGGTAGGGGGAAGGCACGGGCGGGGTCTGGGAAACGCCACCCACGGTCACCCTCAAGCGCTCTCTCTCCCGCGGGAGGACAGGACAGGAGTGAAGCGTTCAGGCGGAAGGTGGGGGTTGGTGGTGGGGGAGGTGGGGAAGGGTCTCCGTGGGAAACTCCGCACAGGCTTCTATTGAGCGCTGCCTTTGTGCAGAGCAGCCTCCCACCCCCCGATGGCAGGCGGGTGCTCAGCAAACATGGCCTCCTTTCCAGAGCCCAGCCCCGGTGTCCCCTCGCCGGGAGGAGATGCTCTGTGACAGGCAGGGAAGTCCCCACACACCCGCCCAGGCCCGCCTTGCAGGCTGAGCTGCCGCCCTCGGTACGGTCATATGGTGAATGGCGTGCGTTTTGTACCAAGGACGTCTTCAAATGGTACCTCATTAAGTAAGCTTGTATTTGGGGCCAAAGAAATGTTGTAGTCCTCAGCTTTCGCAGGCCCCATAAACGTCTGTGAAGTTCTGTTGAAAGTTCTCGTGGGTGAAGTCTGAGTGGAAAGAAGAGTCTCTGGAGCTGAGGGGTACAGGCCACCTAGAAAGAAACAGCGATGCGTTTACACTGAGAAGGCGGTGTTGCTGGAGCAGGGGTGACTGTCAGGTGAGGGTACCTCCCCCTTGATCTTTAGAGAGAGTGGAAGGGAAGAGACAGAGCGAAAGAAACATTGACGGGAGAGAGACACACCGATTGGTGACTTTCCACATGCGCCATCCCCACCTAGGAACATGCCCTTGACTGGAATTGAGCCTCTGCTTGCGGACACTCTATCCACTAAGCCAACCCAGCCAGGCCTGGGTGAACGCTAATGAGAGGATCTGACCCAGTGTTCTCCCTGCTGAGCTGTCAGGCGCTGGATTACCATATGGGGGATTTGTCTGACTTAAGGAAGTATGTAAAAGGATAGCATGGAAAATAAAATAAATAAAATAAAATAATAAAAATAAATAAAATAAAATGATAGCGGAGTCTTTTTGGATGATCACTGACTACAGCTTTCCAGAGGTTCACCATCAGTTCCAAGGAGAAGTCTCAAATCCTTAACTTCTGTTCCTAACTTATTTAATATTATAACCAGCTTAATCCCTATAACCACAGACCATGGCCAAAAAACTTTTCATTTCATTCAGTCTGCAGTGAGAAATTTACAACTACTTGAATGCCCAAAGCTGTTTTTTTTTTTTTTGTGTGTGTGTGTGTTTTTTAATACCTTTATATTGATTTTGGAGAGGAAGGGAGAGGGAGAAAGAGAGAGAGAGAAACATCAGTGATGAGAGAGAATCATGGATCAGCTGTATCCTGCAGACTCCACCCTGGGCATGTGCCCCGACTCGGAATCAAACCCTGACCTCCTGGCTCATAGGTTGACACTCAACCACTGAGCCATACCAGCTGGGCCTAAGGCTGTTTTCTTTTTGGAAGAATGCTTCCACAACAAATGCATGATGGATGAAGAGGAGGAGGAAGGGCGGGAAGGAGGGCAATAACATTGTAAAGGACAGAGGAAGCAAGGCCCAGGGCTGTGGAGTGGAACAGAGGAACGGCCCGGGAAATGAAGGGCAGATTGGACAGAAAGCGACGACTTTGGGATGCAAACTACAAGAAAGAGGAAGAGTCCAAGATAACTGGGTTTTGTTCCGGGGAAACTGGAAGGCTCAGGAAGATGATGCATGTGACTGTATTGAACTTGGGGTAGTCATTGGCCCTGGATGGAGATGTGTGAGGTTTCCTGCTTGCATATTTAGATAAGCACATGGAAGGAACTCTTTAGGGACTTCCAGAAATCTAACAAGGCACATAAAAACTTATTATTATTATTATTTTTGCCCTAGCTGATATGGCTCAGTGGATAGAGTATCGGCCTCTGGACTGAAGAGTCCCAGCTTTGATTCATGTCCAGTAGGGGCATGCAGGAGGCAGCCAATCAATAGTTCTGTCTTATCATTGATGATTCTATCTCTCTCTCCCTCTCCTTTCCTCTAAGAAATCAATGAAAGTGTATTTTTTAAAAAACATAAAACACCAAAAAGCCTTTATTGTTGAGAGTATTAGAGATACCCCCCCACTCCATTACTCCCCTCTACCCAGTTCTTGCCCTGCCCCAGGCCTTCAACACTCTATTTTTTATGTCATAGGTAATGCTAATCTCTAGTTAATCTCTTTCTGCCCCGCCTTCCCTCTCAATAGTTATTGAGTGTACAGTCCACTCCAGGTGGTTTGGGAAATCCGGTGTATTGTCTGGGGGGATTGTTGGCACTGCCTCCTGGGGACAGATGTCTGTAGGGTAACCTGCTGAGCCATAAAGTGTCAGTAACTTACTCTGTCCCTATACACAGCCATCTGGGACCCTCCTTCCCACACCTGGCAACTTTCAAAAGCCATACTTACAAAGCAATCACTCAGATATTCGGGCTAATTATAACACCTATCATCATAAACAATCTTACACCATGCTTTATTTTCTAAGATGACCATGATTTTTGTAAAGAGGTAAAACAAATAGCTTGAAAAACTATGATGAAACCCATAATTATATTCTTAATAAGCAACAAAACAATTATATATTTTTTTTATTTTCTTACCTTTGCCATTGGTAGGACTTGATTTTTTAGTTAGCATTCCATCTTTCTGTGTGGTACAACATTAAAGAGAAAAAAAAAACCCATTTATTGGTGACTGTACTTGAGAAGATTTTTCCTTCTATGAAACAAATACAGATTTGTTTTCACCCCTTTATCTCCTAATTCTCTCATGATAATTGCTTCAGGAACAATACATCTTACCAACTTTCTCGGGTAACTCTCCCAGGAATCTCAAATCTATTTTGAAATTGAGTTCAGTATACAATATACAATATACAATGTACAATATACAATACTCCCAATACTCCATATTCTGTTTAAAGCATGGAGTCCGTTCAGTGATCAGTTCTAAAAGTGTGGAGTCACTCAGTTTGTTTCAGGGAAAGACAATCCAGTCCACTCTCATCTAATGCTGAATAGACACATTGCTTAGAATCAAAACAAAATTCCTCATCCCAGAACCTCATTTTATCGTAAAAACATTTGACTGTGTCTCTCTGGCCTGCCAGACAATGCGTTCTCAGGTGCTTGTCTCATCTTTGTGTTCCATGTGACCCCGTTTTCTCCTCCTCCCGTGCCTCTGGCTCAGCACAAAGCTTCTCCAGCAGGAGATGCTCAGTGGGGTGTGCAGGAGGCAGCCAATCAATGATAATATTAGCTACGATTATAACTGATAAATGTTTGATTTAGGTGAGTTTCTCCTAAATTATAGAATGAGTCTACACAAAGGTTACAACAGTGTCAAGGAGAAGGATCAGATCTCTGGTCTATATAATATTCCTAAATAGTCAGTCCCTGCGAGGAGGGAAATAGATTGTTCATAGAAGTGAAAGTTAAGTGAATTAATGATCACCATACAAAAGTTCAGGACATAATTTTATACCTTTTGTTCCATAGTATTACTATCGCGTACATTCGATTGAAACATAGTTGGAGTTGATGAATTTCTGGTAACATTCTTGGACCCACTTGGAGACTGATGAACACCTATTGTCTGTTCTAAAATTAAATGAAAGGAAAAAAACACTAGTTTTTTTTTTTTTTTTTTTTTAACAAAAACAACAATTTACTGATGTATGACTGAAGTATAAAAAACTGCACTTATTTAAATACTTTTTAAAATCAATTTTAGAATGTCTACAGCTGTGAAACCATCACTGAACTCAAAATAACATCCCCAATACCCTCAAAAGATTTCACCCACATTTGTAATCCATCCATCGTGCTCTGACCATCCCTTAACACTGCTGCTCTATACCTCTCACGCAATATTATTTTACTTTTCTAGAATTTCATATGAATGGAATCCTAGAGTATGTACTCCTATTATTTATTTATTTATTTTATTTTTGGGGGGGGGCCTGGCTTCTCTCACTAAACACAATGTCACATGTATTAAAATTTGTTCCTTTTTTTGGTGTGTGTTTAACTTTTAAGAAATGCCAAAGTGTTTTCCAAAATGGTTTTACCATTTTACATACCATTTACCCTTACAGCGGCATTTTCTCTTTCATTGATGTTCCCATTTCTCTCCCCCTCTCCCTTCCTCTCTGAAATCAATAATATATGCCATTCTTGTTAGAGTGGAGCCTAGATAGATCAACCCCACTCTGTTCCTGATGGGTACCACTGCACTCCCCACATTCACCTTTTCATGGGAGATGCCCCCCAACTAGACCGATATTTATAGGTCGGATCTCCCGGCAGTTGTCCCAGCTGGACTGGCAGCTGGGGAGGCTGAAAACAAGGTTTTCCATCCAGTATCCGTTCATTCAATGCCACTGAGTTTGCTTTTATAGGTATCAGTAAGACTAGCCCGGGCCACATGAAACCCTTGAGTTTGAGAATATCACCGGGGTGAGATAACTGCTTCAGACATGGAGAACTGAGGTTCAGGATCTACATTTCAGTAGGTGTGGGGCCGGTGGTGTCATCATTGAGTGTGTTGTAGAACCCTTTGGTGTTTTATACAAAAGTCTTTGGAATTTAAAAGTGGGATCCACCCTAGCCAGTTTGGCCCAGTGGATAGAGCGTCTACCTGTGGACTGAAGGGTCCCAGGTTCAATTCCGGTCAACGGCACATGCCAGGGTTGCGGGCTCAATCCCCAGTAGGGGGTGTGGAGGATTCTTTCTCATCATTGATGTTCTCTCTCTCTCTCTCTCTCTCTCTCTCTCTCTCTCTCTCTCTCTCTCTCTCTCTCTCTCTCTCTCTCTCTCCCCCTCTTTCTTTCTCTCTGAAATCAATTAAAATATATTAAAAAAGTAAAAGTGGGATCCATGGAGCTTCAAGACCTCAGTGGTTCTGACATTCAGCTGCCCCCAAGGCAGCCCTGTCTCTTCCCAGGTTTCTGAGTCTTGATGAGACTCATCAGATTACAGGCTCGGAGGGAAGATTTTGGTCTTTATTCTTTAGATGCTAACTGATAAGAACAAAGGGACTTAATTGTTAAACTTTACTTTTCCCCAGAAATTTAATAGTGGGAGAGGATCAATGTTCCATCTGAACAATTCTGTACTTTTGATCATGGAACATTTGGAGTAGTGGTTGCCAACCGGTGGCCCGTGAGGTCCAAAAGGCTGGCGACCGCTGATTTGGAGGACATTGGTGCTGCCCTCTGGGTTTGGGTGAGCTCTGACAAGACACGTGACGCAGCACGGTGTGAGATAAATAATAACTTCACGGTGGCTTTGCAGTTCTGGTACTTGATTTATGATTCACTCCAGTGTTTCCTAAAATCGTTTTGAGTATTATAAAATTAGGTTGCAATTTGTTAGGTTTCACGTACTGTTTGTTTAATAGCGCTGAACCGTCATGGGATTTTCCTAAAAGGATGCCCTCATGTTAAGTTTGAAACACTAAATCAGTAGCTAAAGATCAAATTCTGGTAGGAATCCCTCTAAGCCGGTCATTGGACAGCAGAGAACAGAGGATTTGTCTGCATTTAAGCAAAAGGGGCCATCTAAACCGAGTCTTTTCCCAAATTGCCACTTAGTATTTCTTATCTCATTAATCAATTACCATGGCCTCCTTTATTTGGCTTTTGTTCGGTGACAGTGTAAAGTGTCTTTATATCCTCAGAAGCCTTCTTTTTCTTCGTTGGAGTGTAAGCTTAAAGAAATGTAAGAAGACACTTATTTTTAATAATGGCGATGACAGAATTACTCAAGATAGTCCATCTTTTCCTGGCCCGAGGGTCAAGTCCTATGCTAATTGCCGGTGGGCCAGTGGGGAGGCAGCGAGGAGCTAGGGAGATGTGGACTGGAAGACAGACAACAGCTCTCGAAAGAGTATCCCTTCCGGTCAAATGAGGGACAAAGCCCATGGGCCTACACGATAGGGTGGTGAAGACCTGGGGGTGGGTAGGATGGGTGGAAGCAGGCAAATGGGAGATATCTATAATAATTTCTACAATAGCATGTATATTTCAATAATAACACACACACACACACATACATGAAGATGTGATATATATAAAATATGGACTATTATTTAGCCCTAAAAAATGAAATCTTGCTACTTGCAACCACATGGATGGGCCTTACGCTCTATAAGACAAGACAGACAGAAAAAGGCAAATATCAGGTCACCTCTCTTCTGTGTGCGATCTAAAAGTAGGTAAATAAACCAAGTTCATAGCTACAGAGAATAGGCTGGTGGTTGCCAGAGGCAGGGGTGGGGGAGGGAGATATGCATTAATTATTATTTTTTAAATTTAAATTAAAAAATGAAAATAAATAAACGAGGGCCAACGTTTTCTCCTGGCCTGGAGGAGAGGCCATCCAGCTTGAGCGCACAGCATGGATTCCTCTCTGGGCAGCCGCCAGCCGCCCACGGTGCCGACTGCGGCCCTGAGCGGTGCCCAGGCCCGCATAGGCAGCCACCCCGCACCGAGCCCTTGTTCGCAATAGGGGCGATGCTAGGATGCTAGTTCCGGGTCCGCACCACGAAGGACAAGGGTCCTCCCGGGGCGCTCAGGGGTGGGTCGGAGAGAGGACAGCAGAGCTGTCGGTCCCCGCTGGATCAGACCCCTCTGGGGCCCTTCCTCGGCCTCTCTCTGTGCCCCTGGGGCCCGGTGCTTTGTGTGTGTGTGTGTGGGGGGGGGGAGGGGATGACATGACTATGGAGCTATGCTCCCGTTTCATCTGAGAAACCTGTCCTGTCCTGTCGCCTCCATACATATGTTCATCTCTAACCTCCTTCTTCCCAAAGTGGGGTTTGGGGTAACAAGGGCTTACAATGCCCCCTTGACACCCCTGTTCCTAGTAAGTGAGAAAGTTCAATGTGTGTAGCTCCTGAAGTGATTTCTGAAGTGGGGCATTGCTGTCATGATCCCAACGAGCTGAATCATTCAGCAAACCTACGTGTAGTCTGTGCTTACATACATGCGTAGAGTGCCAGGTGCCCAAGGAACACCGAGGTTGCTGACTGAGGCTGGTGAAGGTGGCTGGAGTCTGTAATACGTGCGTCAAGAACGGCAGAGAGCAGCCCTGGCTCCTGTGGGCATCGTCCTGGGCACCAGAAGGCGGTGGGTTTGATTCCCAGTCAGGCTGCATGCCCAGGTTGTGGGTTTGATTCCCAGTCAGGCATTGCACGGGAAGCACCCGATTGATGTTTCTTTCTCACACGATGTTTCTCTTTCCCTCCCTCCCTCTTTCTAGGATCAATTTAAAAAAAAAAAAGCTAACAGTGCGGCTTGAGTGCATCGAAGAGGAAACAGAATGACACAAGTGCTACAGGGACCCAAGGCGAGGCATGGCCCGGCCGGCTCTGTGCAGGGAGGCCCTCTGGAGCCGGTTTACAGCCGGTCTGGGGAGCTGGCCCGTGAGCAGGCGGTGCAGGCAGAGGGGCCGGGAGGAGAGGCCGGAAAGTACGGGAGGGGATGCTGTTTTAGGAACGGCCGGTCCTTCATGTGATTGGACAAGGACCTGACCTGAGTGCTGACTGTGGGCCAGGGCCTTTGCACACGTCAGAGGAGCTGTTTCATCTGCGCTTTGTTTCCAAATGACGGCACGTGGCTGTGGGCCGTGGTCGGCAAACTGCAGCTCTTGAGCCACATGCGGCTCTTTTGGCCCCTTGAGTGTGGCTCTTCCACAGAATACCACAGCCTGGGCGAGTCTATGTTGAAGAAGTGGCGTTAGGAGAAGTTTAAAAAATAGACTCTCCAAAGAAACTTTAATCGTTGTCCTGTTGGTATTTGGCTCGGTTGGTTAATGAGTTTGCCGACCACTGGCTGTGGGCAGTTAGGTGACCGGTCTGAGCATTTGCATGGTAAGGGCGTGTGAAAGCAGGGCTTGGCCTCCAGCATTTGGCTCAAGAGTCTGTACATGTTAGCGATTAAGTCGCAGCTGCCTTCTTCATGGATTTACAGGAAACACAGGAAAGCGTAGCCCATGGGGCGGGCTCTGGACAGTGACCAATGGGATGGCTGGTTGCCTGTGGAGGCAGAGCTCTGTTTGCGAGGTCCTGGGGCTCCTTGACTTGTGGGGCCAGGAAAGGAGACAATCAGGAGCGTCTAAAGCATCGTTAGGTCGCCGTTTAGAAGTGGGTTTTGCCGAAACCGGTTTGGCTCAGTGGATAGAGCATCGGCCTGCGGACTGAAAGGTCCCAGGTTCGATTTGGTCAAAGGCATGTACCTTGGTTGCGGGCACATCCCCACTGGGAGGTGTGCAAGAGGCAGCTGATGGATGATTCTCTCTCATTGATGTTTCTAACTCTCTATCCCTCTCTCTTTCTCTCTGTAAGAAATCAATAAAATATATTTTTTAAAAAAGAAGAAGTGGGTTTGAGGTGGTCAGCTGGGGAGCTAGTGGAGACCAGGTGGGGCCTTGCTGGGTGACACAGGTAGGCTCTCACCTGGACACAGGGCCGGGGACAGAGGCCAGCTGGACGGGATGCTGTGACGGTGGCTGCATGGTGTATGGGGTGTGTGTGTGTGTGGGTGCGTGACTGTGTGTTCCCCGATACCACAGAATCACAGATCATTAAAGCGAGCCTGCGTCTTTGTGTTCTTGCCATGAAATATTAGTAACATTATGAATTAAGTTGATGTGATAAAGTTCCTAATAGTTTATGATGTTATATATGAAAGGAATCTGGTAGAGATCGGGCCTGGCCAGGTCGTGGCCTGATGTTCCTTCTTTAAACTTCCTTCCTGTCCTCCTTTTTCCCCTCCAGGTTTCCTCGCCACCCTCCCTCTAACTCCCCAGCCCTGCGGCCTTCCCTTGCTTTGTCCCCGGCACCGCGTGCCGCCAACGGCCAGAAACCTCGCCGGCACATCACGGCCTCTGTCCCGCAGCTTCTCAGGGTGAGTAGCAAAGGAGACAGGACTTTCCGTGGAGAAGCTGGTTAGGATTGCAGCGTGGGCAGCCTTGTCTACTGAGCCAGGGGAAGGCTGTCTGGAGCGTTTCTTACATCCGTGTCTACCCTTCCCCGTGAGCGGGGCGGGGGACGTGCTCAGCAGGCGCAGCAGACACCGCGTTAGAGCGGCACGCAGGGCGCGCTCCGCAGACACCCACCCCGCCTCAGCTTACATTCCGGGCGCGGCGCCTCCGGGCGTCGGTAATCCGTGTTCTTCCCCGGGTCTTCCCTCTTGAGGCCGTTCTGTTGCATTTTTTGTAAATGATAAGCCATCTTCTTCTCCAGGAGAGCTTGTTTCTAAAACATGGAAGGAAGCGCACAGGTGAGCATCGCCTTGCCGTCTAGGATGCAGCACACACTCCCCGGGCGACAGCTCCCGGGGCCGGAAGGTCGCCAGAGCGCCGTCCGGGAGGGGAGCCAGGGCACCGTCCCACCGCTGCTCAGACACGCGGTGGACACGAGGTGGACAGGCGGCGCAGGTCAGCTCCCTGCCCGGGTTCAGGGGCCTGGTCCCCAGTCAGTCCAAGGGGCTCCGCCCGCCCAGCGTCCTGGGGGCCCAGCGTCCTGGGGGCTGAGGGGGTTTCTAAACCACCTTCAGTCGGGGTGCTGAGGGACTCCCCGGTCACTGAGGCTGCCCGGAGGGAAACTGCTGGAACCCGTGGCCCGTGACGTCCCCTTGTGACTCTGCGGGCGCGGCCCAGGGGCGAGGCCCACTCTCCTAGCCCCGCGGTCGGCAAACTGCGGCTCACGAGCCACATGCGGCTCTTTGGCCCCTTGAGTGTGACTCTTCCACATAAAAATCGTTGACCTATGAGCACGGCCTGGGCGAGTCTATGTTGAAGAGGTGGCGTTAGAAGAAGTTTAAGTTTAAAAAATGTGGCTCAAAAGAGATTTCAATCCTTGTCCCGTTGGTATTTGGCTCTGTGGACTCATGAGTTTGCCGACCGCTGGCCCAGACATTCCCTGGCAGAGCGGCTGCAGGACCTGCGTGCGGCCGACGGCCCGGGGCTACAGCCAGGCCGGCCCGAGGGTCAGGGAGCCCTGAGCTCCAGCCGCCTGCCCCACCTGCCCCACAGCCGCCCCGGGAACACGTCCTCACGGTGCCCTGGGCGGGCAGCAGGATGGGGTAACTGGTCCCAGGTGAGGCACGGTCTGGCTCCATCAGACGCATTTGAAAAAGCAAGACCCTCACCAATCAAACGGGTCCGGCAGTGAGCGAATAGCATCTGTAAGAGAAAGATTCTGCACCCCAAAAGTGAAGTTCATGGAACGGGGCACCGATCAGAGGCAGCTGAGCAAACAGAGGAGCAGGGAAAGTGAGCCGTCAGACAGGAAGGGAGTCAGTCCTAGACGCTCACGGATCTGGGTGTGTGGCTGCCTCTGTGGGCGTGGTCCTGGGACCGCAAACCCTCTCCCTCTCTTTACAACAGATCGAGACTCGAAATCATAAGATGCTGCATCTGACTCAAAATTAAAAGCACTGACTCCAAAAACACGGGTGGGTGAAGACGGAGACCTTTTCCCAGGAAATTCTGATCCTAAGAAAAGACCAGCCCCGCATTGTCTTCCCGCAGGAAGTACAGGCGTGGCTTGTGGGCGGGGGCGCCCCCGATCCCGGCGGGCGTCACTCGGAGCTGCCCTCCGGCCCATTCGCGGGCGACCCCGCCGGGGGCACAGGCCCCTCAGGGCCCGAGGGGCCACCCACCTTCCGGTCGCTCTCCTCGCGGTTCCGCCGCCGCTGCTCCTCGATCCGCGCTTCCCGCTTCACGTCCTCGACGATCCTCGAGAGCAGCAGCATCTCCTTGGCCTTCCACTCCTGGGGCGCAGGGGAGGGTCAGTGCGCCCAGCCCTGCCTTTGTCCCGCCACCGGGCAGAGGAGACGTGGTCAGGGCCCCGAGCCAGGCCCCGCGGTGGGCGTGTGCCCCGCGGTGGGCGTGTGCCCAGCGGTGTGTGTGCCCGGCGGTGTGTGTGCCCGGCAGTGGGCGTGTGCCCGGCGGTGGGCGTGTGCCCAGCAGTGTGTGTGCCCGGCGGTGTGTGTGCCCGGCGGAGGGCGTGTGCCCGGCGGTGAGCGTGTGCCCGGCGGTGTGTGTGCCCGGCGGTGTGTGTGCCCGGCAGTGGGCGTGTGCCCGGCGGTGGGCGTGTGCCCAGCAGTGTGTGTGCCCGGCGGTGTGTGTGCCCGGCGGTGGGCGTGTGCCCGGCGGTGTGTGTGCCCGGCGGTGTGTGTGCCCGGCGGTGGGCATGTGCCCGGCGGTGAGCGTGTGCCCGGCGGTGTGTGTGCCTGGCGGTGTGTGTGCCCGGCGGTGTGTGTGCCCGGCGGTGTGTGTGCCCGGCGGTGTGTGTGCCCGGCGGTGTGTGTGCCCGGCGGTGGGCATGTGCCCGGCAGTGTGTGTGCCCGGCGGTGTGTGTGCCCGGCGGTGTGTGTGCCCGGCGGTGTGTGTGCCCGGCGGTGGGCGTGTGCCCCGCGGTGGGCGTGTGCCCGGCGGTGTGTGTGCCCGGCGGTGTGTGTGCCCGGCGGTGTGTGTGCCCGGCGGTGTGTGTGCCCGGCAGTGGGCGTGTGCCCGGCGGTGGGCGTGTGCCCAGCAGTGTGTGTGCCCGGCGGTGTGTGTGCCCGGCGGTGGGCGTGTGCCCGGCGGTGTGTGTGCCCGGCGGTGTGTGTGCCCGGCGGTGGGCATGTGCCCGGCGGTGAGCGTGTGCCCGGCGGTGGGCGTGTGCCCGGCGGTGTGTGTGCCCGGCGGTGGGCGTGTGCCCGGCGGTGTGTGTGCCCGGCGGTGTGTGTGCCCGGCGGTGTGTGTGCCCGGCGGTGTGTGTGCCCGGCGGTGTGTGTTCCCGGCAGTGGGCGTGTGCCCGGCGGTGTGTGTTCCCGGCAGTGGGCGTGTGCCCGGCGGTGTGTGTGCCCGGCGGTGTGTGTGCCCGGCGGTGTGTGTGCCCGGCGGTGTGTGTGCCCGGCGGTGTGTGTTCCCGGCAGTGGGCGTGTGCCCGGCGGTGTGTGTTCCCGGCAGTGGGCGTGTGCCCGGCGGTGTGTGTGCCCGGCGGTGTGTGTGCCCGGCGGTGTGTGTGCCCGGCGGTGTGTGTTCCCGGCAGTGGGCGTGTGCCCGGCGGTGAGCGTGTGCCCGGCGGTGGGCGTGTGCCCGGCGGTGTGTGTGCCCGGCGGTGTGTGTGCCCGGCGGTGGGCGTGTGCCCGGCGGTGTGTGTGCCCGGCGGTGTGTGTGCCTGGCGGTGTGTGTGCCCGGCGGTGTGTGTGCCCGGCGGTGTGTGTGCCCGGTGGTGGGCGTGTGCCCGGCGGTGTGTGTGCCCGGCGGTGGGCATGTGCCCGGCGGTGTGTGTGCCCGGCGGTGTGTGTGCCTGGCGGTGTGTGTGCCCGGCGGTGTGTGTGCCCGGCGGTGGGCATGTGCCCGGCGGTGTGTGTGCCCGGCGGTGTGTGTGCCCGGCGGTGTGTGTGCCCGGCGGTGTGTGTGCCCGGCGGTGAGCGTGTGCCCGGCGGTGGGCGTGTGCCTTGTGGTGAGCGTGTGCCTGGCGGTGAGTGTGTGCCCGGCGGTGTGTGTGCCCGGTGGTGTGTGTGCCCGGCGGTGTGTGTGCCCGGTGGTGTGTGTGCCCGGCGGTGTGTGTGCCCGGCGGTGGGCGTGTGCCCGGCGGTGTGTGTGCCCGGCGGTGTGTGTGCCCGGCGGTGGGCGTGTGCCCGGCGGTGGGCGTGTGCCCGGCGGTGGGCGTGTGTCCTGACCCCAATGGGCCTCCTCCCTCCTGCCGGGTGCGAAGGCAGGCAGGGAGAGTTGGCATTTCCCCCGAACTCCCTCCTCGCTGAGGCTCCGGCCAGGTAAGAGGTGTCCAGTTGCCGGTGCTGGAGCATCGGCCTCGGAACCCGGAGGTCAGGGCTGGATTCCCGTCCGGGCACAGGCCCGGATTGCAGGCTCCATCCCCAGTGAGGGGCGGGCAGGAGGCACCGATCAGTGATTCTCTCATCATTGATGTTTCCCCCTCTTCCCCTCTCCCCTCCTCTCTGAAATCACTAAAAACACATTATCAAAACACCTGTAAAATTAAAACAATTATATATAATAAATAAATAAACAGAAGCAAATGGTGTCTACTAGTAAGACGTTCACGGCCATGGCTCTTGGGTGGACACGCCGTGGAGTCTGCACTGTGAGCTCCCGATGGTGCAGCCGCTGCCTGGGGGCCAGGAGAACACGCGTGTGGGCACGTGTCTCAGGCCGGGCCGGCGCCAGGGGCCGGGCAGCGGAGTCCGCTGTGAAGGGAGCCGGCCGGCCCACCCCTGCCGCCCGCTCACCTCCTCGATCTTCCTGCGCAGCCCCAGCTTCCGGCGCATGTGGTCCCAGTGGCGCCGCTCCTCGCGGTCCATCCACTGGCGGCGCTGCTCCTCTGCCCGGCGCTCCCGGTACTCCAGCTCCCGGTTGATCATGTCCAGGTACCTGCAGCGCAGGCGTGTGAGCGGCCGCCCGTCCTCTCCCCTCCCCGGCCTCCGCCCCTCCTGGTCCCCAGCCGCAGGAAGGGTGCAGGGTCCTGGCCGGCCGGTCCCTGGCTGCGGCTGCTCGCCCCGGTTTGGTGACCCTGCCGTCCGCTGCGGCCCGGACAGCGGTCACAGGGAGCACCGGGGAGGCCGTGCCGTCCCTCACTCAGCGGCTTTAGGGATATGGGTTTGCTCAGAAGCTGAAATATCTCAGAACTTATTCCAGACATGAGAGAGAGAGAGAGAAGAAAAGACCAGCGTTTCCTGAGAACAAGTTGTGTCCGGTCCCAGGGATTTACAACGTCGGAGTCCGGTCTCGGGGAGGCCGTGTGCTCACAGAACCATCTCACAGGAAATGCCGGGACACGAGTCAGGCTGGGCAGCCCGAACCTCTCCTTCAGGGAGGAGGGGAGAGGAGGGCGGAACCCCAAACGATAAACCCTTCCCTCCCTCAGATGCTTGGCCGCCGAATGGCAGCGGAGGGACACGAGGAGGGGGCTCTGCAGAGCCTCTGCGTCAGCATAAGGACAGCTTGGTCACCTCCATGTCTGACGTGGCCCTGACTCCCCCAGACTCGTGCCCTCGGCCCTGAAGATGAGCCATAGAAGCCACTGCTGCGGTGGGCACCGAGGCCTCTCCCTCCCCCTGCAGCGAGCACCCTGCCCCCCCACCCCCGTGCCC
This sequence comes from Pipistrellus nathusii, assembly GCA_963693515.1. NCBI lineage: Eukaryota > Metazoa > Chordata > Mammalia > Chiroptera > Vespertilionidae > Pipistrellus > Pipistrellus nathusii. The sequence goes on along the minus strand of OY882865.1, from coordinate 713,187 downwards.
CCTCCCTCCCCCTGCAGCGAGCACCCTGCCCCCCCAGCGCCCTCTCCCTCCCCCTGCAGCGAGCACCCTGCCCCCCCAGCGCCCTCTCCCTCCCCCTGCAGCGAGCACCCTGCCCCCCCCAGTGCCCTCTCCCTCCCCCTGCACCCTGCCCCCCGCCCAGCGCCCTCTCCCTCCCCCTGCAGCGAGCACCCTGCCCCCCGCCCAGCACCCTCTCCCTCCCGCTGCAGCGAGCACCCTGCCCCCCCCCAGTGCCCTCTCCCTCCCCCTGCAGCGAGCACCCTGCCCCCCCCCAGTGCCCTCTCCCTCCCCCTGCACCCTGCCCCCCGCCCAGCGCCCTCTCCCTCCCCCTGCAGCGAGCACCCTGCCCCCCCAGCGCCCTCTCCCTCCCCCTGCAGCGAGCACCCTGCCCCCCCCCAGTGCCCTCTCCCTCCCCCTGCACCCTGCCCCCCGCCCAGCGCCCTCTCCCTCCCCCTGCAGCGAGCACCCTGCCCCCCGCCCAGCACCCTCTCCCTCCCGCTGCAGCGAGCACCCTGCCCCCCCAGCACCCTCTCCCTCCCCCTGCAGCGAGCACCCTGCCCCCCCAGCGCCCTCTCCCTCCCCCTGCAGCGAGCACCCTGCCCCCCGCCCAGCGCCCTCTCCCTCCCCCTGCAGCGAGCACCCTGCCCCCCGCCCAGCACCCTCTCCCTCCCGCTGCAGCGAGCACTCTGTGCCCCTGTCTCCCCCACCAGCCCAGAGACCTGGGGGCTCCCAGGAGCCTCATCGTTCCTGGTGGAACCGCCCTTCCTCCCCGGCACCCCGTGCTCGACCTCTGCGCCTCTCCGGCTCCCCCCCTCCCTGACTGAGGGCGGCAGGGGTTCGGCGGTGTCTACGCCGGACGAAGGGCCCCGCTCCGGCCCCCCCCGGCTCACTGGTGCCCGGTGCGCGCACGGCATCCTCGGACCCACCGGTGCCGGATGAGCCGCTCCTGGTCCTTGAACGATGGGATGTGGTCCATGAGCAGCCAGTTCTGGAACTGGGTGACCTCGGGATGCCCGGCCAGCTGGTGGCCGTCCTGTAGTCTGTTCACTTGCCGTGAAAGCATTTTCTGTTCCAACGAAAGCGTGTGTCACACAGACATGCTCACCCCTGTGCGCGCCCCGTGCTTTTTAAAGTTCAGCGGAAAGAAAGCATCCGTTGAGGTGCCTTTCCCTGCTCGGTGCTCAGTGCACCCCTGTGCTTTCTAAAGAGCCGGTCTGGCAGGCTCCACCCACGTCTGCTTTCATCCATGGCCGACTGGGAGAGGAACCAAGGACACATTCCCCCCAGAGGAAGGACAATGTCATCCTCCTCCAGCCGCTCGGGGGCCTGGCCCGTGGGGAGCGATCGCCTCCCTCTGGGCCTGATCTCCGCGGGCGAGGCCTGCCCGCTCCCACGGCCACCAAAGGGAGCGGAGAGGCTTGCAGTCCAGTCGAAGGGTGGCCAGGGGACCTAGGCTGAGCCCCGCCAGCGCTTGGTTACCATGCGGGGCCTGGGGAGGTGCTCTCCCCGCTCCGCCCACCAGAGATCAGGACCCTGGCCTGCCCCTCACCTCATCAGCCAGGCTGCTGGTGGCCGTCTTGACCGAGGCGGCCTTGGCCCTCTTGGAGCAGAAGTTGAGGTACAGCTCCATTGTAGCTGGGCACCTCTCCTCCTAGTCCCCGGTCCTGACGGGACCCGAGACGGCCAGGGCCCCCGTCTCCAAGACCCCACTGTTGCAGAGTTCCAGGGCGGAATGTGGGGGCCCAAAGGGCGGAGCCTCGGCAGGCCGGTCCCCTGGCTTGAGGCTTGAGTGCCCGGAGGTGGGGACATCAGCCCCAGGCCTGGTCCGAGGGGCCCACGGTCGGTAGAAATGCCATTTCTTCCTGAGACCGGCGCCCGGCCGATGAAATGTAACGGCTTTGGCCTCCACTGTCCCACACGGACCCGTGCCTGCCTTTCCCCTCCACGTGTCACATCCTCGTTAGTCCCTGTCCTTAGCGACATGCAGTTTACGTTGTGGAGATCTCAGGCATCTTCTGCTAGATTCCTCCCCCCCCACCCCAGCGTTTATATCTCGTGTGTAATAACAGAAACTAAACACCTGTCAAGAAAAATAGGCCTGATCTGATTTTGCTCTTTTAACCTCTGATTCTTGAACTCTGCCAGACTCATCTACAAACTGTAACGATTTCCTTTAGACCCCATGGCAGTTTCATTGGAACGAGTCCTCCGTGCGAGGATCTGCTCCCGCCGTCCCGCCTTTCCCGCCGGGTGCCGGGAGGCGTGCGGGAGTGGACTTCCCCTGGTTACCCGCCAGGGGCCAGGCCCCCGCACGCAGGAAGGTCCAGGCTGGGCCGTTCCTGAGACTTGGCGCCTCTTGCCCTTGAACAGCTTTCTTGGGGTGCAGCAGGCACACGAGACCTGCGCGTACGCCATGTGTATGACCGCATGGGATCGGACACAGGCAGACACCGTGACCCCATCACCACCATCACGGGACAGCACAGAGTGCCCGTCTCCCGGACGTGTGTTCTGGTTCCTCTTTGCTTTCCATTTTGCAGGAAAAACGCAGCGTGAGAGCTGTTTCACGCACTCTGAGTGGATAGCTCTGTGTGTGAGGCCTGCCCACCCTGACTGTAACCAGAGGAACGGAGAGCCACACAGCCAGGGCGAGGGCTCTCCCTGCAGACAGCTCAGAGGGCCTGGGGTCCCCCACCCCCAGTGGCAGCTGACGCCCAGCCCCAAGAGGGCGCCCCACGTGCCCGGTTACCAGTGGGGCCCTTGGCGGGGGGCTCTCCCCGTCCCATCTACCGCACCCAGGCCCTGCCCTCACCTCGTCAGCCAGGCTGCTGGCGGCCGTCTTGGCCGAGGTGGCCTTGGCTGCCTTAGAGCAGGAGCTGAGGTACAGCTCCATCGTAGCCCGACCTTCACCGTCCCGTCCTTGTCCTGATGGGCCCAGGAGTGGCCAGATCCTGTCTCCAGGGCTGCACTGTTGCAGAGTTCCAAGTTAGAATGTGGAGGCCCCAAGGGGCAGAATCTCAGGAGCTGGCCCTTCGAGCGTGAGGCCTGAGCGCCCAGAGTCGGGGGAATCGGTCAGTTGTAGGGCCTGGTCTAGGGTTCCACTGTCGAAATATCATTTCTCTCCCAAACCGACAGTCATACCAAACCCCAAATCACGACACACACGGCT
>OY882865.1:677500-705000 GCA_963693515.1 Pipistrellus nathusii | reverse complement strand
GGCTCTTCACCCCGAGGCCCAGGACCGTCCGCTGTGAGCAGGGGACCAGAGCTCTCCTGGTGCTTGCCGTGGCCTGTGAGTACCTGGGACACAGCCTGCTGGTCAATATCGCTCGATAAATATCTGTCAGATAAACAAATGGCTTGCTTACCGGCTAACCCTTCATTCTTATGTTGTTGACTTTGTAGAAATTCCAGAGATACTGGGGATTATAAATGATTGTATTCTGAAAGTTTCCCCTAGTGTTATTTATGTCTTAGCATATAAGTAACATAGAGAATATTTTAAAGATGTAATTTAAAAACATCTGTTCTTCTCGTTCAACTTCCATTTATTTAAAAAGAAACCTTAATAATGAAATTAAGTTGGGTGCATTATCACAGCATGAGGCGGTTCTGGAATCCATCAGTAATGGGTGGCCTTGGGAACTTTCTTCTGAAGCTTGGGGTTACTGCTGTTGAAAGGTAAAGCTCCTTGTGCTGACTGCACTTTTACTGTTAGAATTTCATGGAAAAGTATACCGCAAGTGAGCTTTACTTTAAACATATGGGTGCCAATGAGCTCTCCCCCACTCAGGAAAAAACCTCACAGTACTCCTTGATTTTTTTGGGTCCTCCTGGTAAAAGTCTAAGTTACTTCTTTATGTCCTCAAACACCACGACCAGGAATGCACAATAAAGAAACGCAACAGTAGGTTCTACAGGAACGTGCTCTGGCCCCTGTGGCCTCCCCAGGTCTCAGCGAGATGAACCTCTGGGCGGGAGGCGTGGCCATGCTGCTGTGCTCACTGGGTTGTTGGATGGCTCAGCGTTACGGCTGCGAGTCCATCAGGGCAAAGGCTTCCATCGCTCCGTGAAGCTCACGGCGGGAGGCCACGGCGGGTACCACGGCCGCCCGCCTTTCTGAGGCTGAAATCCCAGGACCACTTGCCGAAGACACGGCGGCCCTGGAACGAAGCCCTGGACGGCAGCGCCTTCTCCGCCCTGACAATCGCTTCTCAGTGAAGGTTTCCCTCAGCGCACGCCATGGACACCCCCAGTCCCGACTCTCAGAACTAACCAGTCGCTCCAGATAGGGTTTTTGTTTGTGTTCCTGTGTCTTTTCTTTTCCTTTGTCTTGTTTTTCTTTTTTAAAAAATTAACACATAAGAAGGGGGCACTGGTCCCTGCTCCGCTGCGGCACAGGGGTGACTGGAAGGGCCAGGCGCTCTCCATCCTCTGGCCCCGTGCAGGGTGCCAGGCTCACGGGCAGGAGATGAGGGCGCAGGAGGCTTGTCTAAGGAACCCCAGGGCACGGTGTTGGCTTCGGGCCCGTGGAGTCCGTGGTGAGGCCCAGAACCCACAAGTAGCACGGCTGATGGTGGCCTGGGCCACCCCGGGCAAACCCGGAGGTGAGGCGGGGCAGGACTGCATTCCCTGGCCGGAGGCCTCCCCTCAGTGTCGCCGGTGATCACCTCCAATCGCTGCTCTGTCCTCCGACCGGCCCTGACCGCTCTCCTCCGCGTCTGCCACGCGTCCTCAGCGACAATGCCATGTCCTAACTCTACCGATCGCATGTCTTTCTGAGCAGCCTGCCCCCTGGCAAAGCCACAGTGAGGGTTCTGATAGGTAATCTGTATTTTAATTTATTTCTATAAGTTATACGCATATCTCACCATACCACTGTGTTGTACAAGAATGCACACCTCGCGTTTGGATGGTGGCTGGGCAGTGATGAGGGAGACACTATCCTGACCTTGTATTCGTGGCATGAAATACTGACGCAGGCCAGCCAGGAAGGTGGGTGGGAGGACGGGCACCGAAGCATGGGAAGGCAAGCACGTTCAGCTGGTCAACAAGATGGCCAATAGAATGAAATAGATATACTAGTCATCTTTCTGTTTTAATGAATGTAACACATGTTTTTATTATATGAAAGTACAGTGGTTTCCCTTTATGTGCACTTTCTCGCTTTCTGTGGTTTCAATCACCTGCAGTCAACCACAGTCCAATATGTTAAATGGAAAATTCCAGCAATAAGCAGCTCACGAGTTTTAAATTGTGTACCGTTCCAAGTAGCATGCTGACCCCTCTCACTGTCTGCCTCCCCTTTTCTCTCTGAAATCAATAAAAATAAATATAAAAAAAGAATGGCATGAATACAAGTCCCCTTGAGGACAATGATTCACAAAGTAGATTCACAAGTGGGGTCCCTCCCACCCGGCTCTCTGTCCAGAAGGAAGCTGGGGAGCTGGGAACTGGGAAAGGAGGTCACTGCACCTTCATTCCCTTTGCAATTATTGGTCCCTGTCCCTGAGAGCGGCCCGTGTCTGTCTTCCTCTTTCATTCCAAGTTCCTCATCAGCACAGGACCAGGACATGTGTGTGTGACACTGTCCGCATGCTATCTGTGTAGCTATCATATGACTTACAAAAGGAAACGGGCAGAGCAAGGTCATGGCATCAAGGGAACAGGAGAAGCGAGACCTTCCGACCTCTGCCCACCTGAGCTGGGGATCAGGGGCCAAATGCAGTCCAGGTGTTCATTCAGGCTTCCGCTCCTCTCTTAACGGAACAGCGCCCTTAGAGGGGGCATTGACCCTCCCTCAACTTTGATGATTTATTCCAATAGCTTTATTTTGTTTTAGGGACATTAGAAGTACTTTTTACTAATTTTTTTAAAGGAGTGATTGTCTTCCTTTTTTTGCTTTTGAGGAGGAAATTTTCATGACCCCCCTCCCCCTCCCCAAAGCAGAAAAGAGCCCCGAGGTCCTTCCGCCTCTGTCCTGTGTGGCCGGCCGGCTCTGTGGGCGCACGGACTGTGGGGGGCTCCACCCCAGGCCTCAGCCGTGTCGCTCAGTGTGGGATGCACAGTCACGTGGTCCTCCAAAGACAGGCGTGAGGAAGGGTAGAGTGTCCCTGACAGAGTCCCGGCACCGCCTCCCCCGCCGGCATTCAGAGATGCGGTGGGAACCAGTTCCACCTGGAACGCACACACCTGAGGGCACCCCGAGCCCGGAGCAGGGAGGCGCCGCGCCGAGCAGGTAAGCTCAGCCCGTGTGCAGGGCAGGGGCTCTGGTACTGAGCAGGAGGGGACGTGCCCGGGGAGGGGTCCTGCAGGAGGTACGGGTTCTGTGTCTGCCAGCTCACAGGCGCTCTGTGCTCACACGGAGGAAAACACAGGGACGCGCAGGCTCTCACTCTCTCTTGGCGTGGATCTGCCCAGGCCGCAGGCGTCAGCTCAGCGCTTCCCACCAAGTTTCCGCAACCCCCTGGTTTCTGGGGTTAGATACTGGGAATTTACGGGGTTTTATTGTTGTTGTTTTTTTAAGACAAGGTCATGTTTTAATTTAAAATAGGTCTCTTAGGTTTTGCCTAGATGTCCAAATGTTTATGACAGGATAATACTTAGATTTATTTAACCCACTGTCATAATAATCACAACATATTCTAGATGATCTGTCTCTTAAAAGCCATTTAAAGAAGTTTTTTACTCAATTCAAATAAGAGTCATTTCACAGATTAAATTCACACAGGGGAAACAAAAATAATTACATGAAACAATCATTAAAAATCTGTGTACAGGCTTTGAAAAATATTTCATTATTCTACTCATCTATAATAATAAAAGCATAATATGCAAATCGACCAAACGGCGAACAGTGGAACGACCTTCTGGATGACTTTCCAGATGACCTTCTGGACGAAGCCGGGGCTGCCAGGGCGGAGGCAGTGGGGGTGGCAAGGCCTGCTCTTGCACAGATTTCATGCACGGGCCTCTAGTTCCAAATAAATGCCTAGCTTAGTTCTTGGCTCTTGTTGATGTTGATTTATTCTGGAAGCCATCTGCATTTTATTTATTTATGGTCTTATTTTATATTGTTTTCCCCACCTTTATAGGTGGTATGACTGACAAGTAAAAATTGTGTGTTCTAGAATTTGATTTTTTAAAGGCACATGTGATGATTATAGTCCAGTGAATGAACACATCCATCACTTGAGTGAATTTGCAAAGACAGTGGGCATTTCTAGGAGAAAGGAAGAAAGGACACTGAATCCATGGCCCTAAATAGTTAAAAATGACTTCGCTGGCCGTGTGGCTGTAATCGCTGTGTATTGATAACGAAGTAGTCAGTCAGTGTTACCTAACTTTCATGAGTAATTTCTTCTTCCTTCAAATTGGTAAGCACCTCAGGTCAAGTGGTAGCGGTTGGCTTTCTATGCCCATAACCCTGTCACATTGCAGACGTGTTGGGAAATACAGGGAGTCCTACTCGGTGACGTAAGGGATGGAGAAGTGCTGTCTGACCATAAACCTAACACTCATTAGTGGAGAGGATGACCGAGAGGATAATTTACGTTTAACATTGCTTCCTCTTATAAAATATGTTTTTTATTTCCAAACTGAGATATTTTGATTTTTTTTTCTTAAACATAAGCATTACCCGACTGAGTGAAATCAACTGACAGGTTTATAGATACCGCTTTTCCTGTCATAAATCTATCCTAAAAGAAATAAAATCAGAACAGCAATTCTCCACACCTGGAAGAGTGGAGAATAACTTTTGATGTGAAACACATTTTCTCCCTAAGAAACTTAGGAAAACTACTTAAGAAATGTTTACAAGGTAAATCACATCAACTCCCGTTAGTCACTAATTCGAGGGATGCAAAATGGCGCGTTACCTGTAATCTGAAACTGCTCTTCTGAGGAGGGAAATCAGAAATGTTACAGAGCGTGGTACCGGGTTCCTGTGGAAAATGGGTAGTTACCACTCTCCTGGAAACATGTAGAAGCTTTCTTCTTGGACAGTGAGCTTTAATTCGATGCAGCATTCTTGATAGAAACCGCTCGGTGCAGTTCTTAGGCAGCTGGCACTTTTAGTTTAGTCACCTATAGCCTGAGCTTTCCTTTATTGAAATCACACAACTGGCTGGAACAGATACTCAGTTTCAGTTGCCTACTCAAAGACAGTCCTCATAATTTTATATAGACTGTGAGTTACTGTTTTTTTTTTCTTAATCCCGGTGCCTTTTCACCCACCCCAGCCCCTTCCCTCTGGCACGTCAGTCTGTTCTGTCTCCAGAGTCTATTTCTATTTTGTTTGTTTGTTTTGCTCATTAGATCCCACACATACGTGAAACCATACAACACCTGTTTTTAAATTCTGGTGAGGGAACTTAGAACTGATGTTTGCCTTGTTTAAATTACTCACGGCTCTATGTTTATATTGAGGGAATACCTAATTGTTTTAGCATTACTGCCAATTAAGCACAGAAGGGGCCTTCAGAATTGTTGATATTGCCCAAACATCCCTTCCCTCCACAGGGCTTTCTCTATGGCATTGCCTTTGGCTGCATAGGACAAAGGAAGAAATGCCATTTGAAGAATTGGAAGTGTTCAAAAATGTGATGAGATTAATATTTTATTAACTGGAAAGTTCCGAATTCTACATGACATGTTCAAATATACTTTTTTTTTTTTTTTTTGCCAAGTTTACAATGCAGTTATTAAGCCTGCTTCCTTTCAGAGAAGTGGCAGAAACCTGAGGCCAGAAGGAAGTTAAGACTTATCCATGGGGGTTCAGGAACTAAAAGGCTCTGTGGCTATAGTAACTGATTTTGAAATTTGCTCTGAGCATGGGATTTATCAAGTCTCTTTTTATTAAAAATAAGATTTCCTGTTGGATAGAGACTCATCCAGACTCTTGGCAGCCATTTACTTTTAATAAAGAAGGAAAAGAATATCCTCAATCGGGTTTTTTTTATTCCACTTGATCGAACTTCTTTAATACAAGTTAAAAGACACTAAAAGTGTGCATAATATTAAAACTCAGGCACATGCATACACGAGAACAGCAATGAGATGATCTTGTTGAAACAAATTAAACACATGCTCCCTGTGAGGGTCTGGAGAATCTTTAAAAAGCTTATAAGTTTTGCCATTTGTTTGCTCTCGATAAGTTTCTGCTCTTGATGAATTTGAAATGTAATTTCACACGGGCTCTCTGCTTTGCAGAATGACTGTTTCAGGTGAGCGAGGCACCTGCTCTCAGTCTGTCAATGAAGCGGATGGAAAGCCATCGGCTTACAACCAGGAGTATCTGCTTCTGAAAGACACAACCCTTTAAAGAAAAGTGCGTTGTGGAGCTTTAGTTCAAGTTTAATGTAAAGTTTTCTCTTGTGAAATTTTAATGTTTTTGTAACAAATAGACATCGATAAAAGTGACTCTTGGGTTTGTCATGTCAGGATTTCAGGATGAAAACATTCACATCGTACACAGGTGCCAGCCTTCCAAGGGTCACATCTGGAAGAATTTAAATAAATAAACAAATAAAACCCCCAAACAATTAAATAGGATTAGAACTAATAGAATAATATAAATTCCTGCATAATAATCTAAATAAATAATATAAACACTTGAATAAAGAAATAAATGAGGGAGCCCTATCTGGTGTGGCTCAGTGGATAGAGCGTCGGCCTGCAGACTGAAGGGTCTCAGGTTCAATTCCAGTCAAGGGCATGTACCTTGGTTGCAGGCGCATCCCCAGTAGGGGGTGTGCAGGAGGCAGCTGATCAATGTTTCTCTCTCATCGATGTTTCTAACACCCTATTCTTCTCCATTCCTCTGTAATAATAATAATAATATATATATAAAAAGAAAATAAAAAGAAGTGAACGGGGGAGACAGGCACTCTCTTCTTAAAACTGGAACTCCATGTGACACAGAGAAGGCAGCACAGGCAGAGGGACAGCTGGGTCTCCCGTCACTGTCCTCTGTGTCTGAGCTGGTGACGAGATTGGAATGCGGGCTCCACACCTTCTCTTCCCAACAACTGCATAACCTGCAGTGACAAGCATCTTTCCTTTCCTGCCTCTGTGATGTGTGCTGGTGGCCCCTTTCTCTTTTCTGATGTGGGTAATTATTGTGTCTTTCTCTCCATAGCATCAGTTTACCCACAGGTTTGCTTTTTAATTTGATCTCACTGTGGTGGTGACACCGGACATGAGATCTCTCTTCGCAGCAGGTGTCACGTGCACAGCCCAGTGTGGCTGAGTGTAGGCCCCGTGTGCACAGCGGGTCTCTGCCCCTTACTCATTGGGCATCACTGGAACCTGTGCTCATGGATGGGCAACTTCCCATCTCCCCACCTCCAGCCCGCGGGGCTGCCACTCTCGGAGGCCTCGTTTAAGTGACCTGCTGTGTTTACTCTCCCATGACGGACACTTCCTATCGCCTACTGTCTCCTGGCTTCGCTCATGCTAGATGTTTCACTGTATGCATACACCACATTTTTCTTACGTTTGTGTGTTGATGGACGTTCAGTTTGTTCCCACACCTTGACAGGTGTGAATAGCGATGCCATGAACTTTGGAGCATGTGTACCTCCTCAAGATGCTGATTTTGATCCTTCAGGATACTCAGAAGTGAGTGCTGAGTCATGAGTAGTTTACTGTTAATGTTTTCATGAGCCTCCATGCTGTTTTCTACAGTGACTACATCCTTTTTCATCCCCACTAGTAGAGTGCAGGCCTCTCAATTTATCCATATCCTCTGTAACATTCATTTTCTTTTTTGTTTGATTTCCTTTTTGCTTTTATTATTTTGCTAATGGCCTCACAGTTGTGAGCTGATTCTCACTGTAGTTTTGATTGCATTTCCCTGGGGACTGGTAACATTCAGTATCTTTTACTGGTACATACCTCCTAGAGGTTCAGTACATGAAATTCATGCACTGGGGAGGGAGGGTCTCTCAGCCCAGCCTCTGCCCTCTCACAGTCCGGGACCCCTCGGGGGATGTCTGGAACCCCTTGCTCCTTACCCCTTGCCTGCTCACTGCTCCTTACTGCTAGGCTCACCACTCCTTAGCTGAGGCAGGAGAGGCTCCTGCTGCCGCCACTGCGCTCACCAGCTGTGAGCCTCGCTGCTGGCTGAGCGCCACGCCCCCTGTGGGAGCGCACTGACCTCCAGGGAGCAGCTCCTGCACTGAGCAACTGCCCTCTGGTGGTCAGTACACATCATAGCGACCGGTCGTCCTGGTCGTTCACCTTAAGGGTGGCTTTGGCTTCTATTGTGTGGATTGACTGTGCAGTGTCTTCTCGGGGAAATGCCCTCTCCTGCCTTCAGTCCGTCTCCAGCCGGGAGACATCTTTCTGCTGTGGAGCTGGATCATGATCCCTGCTGTATGTGTGGTTCACAAATACCTTTTCCATTCCATGGTTGCCTTTCGCCCTGTTGTTTCCTTTCCATGCAAACCCTCTGGTTGTGTTTGGTCCATGGTGGCCTGATGGGGAAATGCCGAGTGTGGTCCCCGGGGAAGGCGCCTGGCCCTGCCATGTGTGTATTATTATATCAAATATTAGAAGGCCGATGGATAGCTTTTACATAATTTGAATTGGCAATGATGGCCTTTCATATGGATCCAATGTTCCTGGCTCTACTTATAGTACTACCTCATGCTTTTCTGATAGATCCTCCATCTTTTAATTTAACAGTATCTGTCTATTTTGTCTATCCTATGAGATAATTTTTGAATTTCAAATTGTTAAAATTCTATTTTTTTAAGTCAACAGTGACTAGTGATATTTAAATTTATTCAATTTCTAGTTTATTTTATAGAAGGTTGCTTCTTAGGATTGCAATGTCTTTTTTTTTAAAGGACATGATTTATTTTTAATGACACTTCTGTTGCTAAAATACCTCTTTCCTTATGTTTTTTTTTTTTAAACTGCATTTATGTTATAATTTCTCAAATTTCTGGCAATCTATCCCTGTTATCCTATACAAGTAAAACCACGCCATGGACAGTCTGGCGATTGCTAATGTAACGGTCTGATGATGACGCTGAGTGACTGTGTATTTATAACTGTGCTGTGCAGAGTGAGTGCAGAGGTAAGGTACCCAGCAGTGGCCATTCCTCTGAGAGATAGCAGGTTCCACTTTAACTTTATCTCCCGCCCGCGGGCACAGCCATTGTGGTCAGAGCCCCTGGCCCAGGCGGCCGGCCCTGGCGGTGCTGTGACCTGGAGGTCACCGTGACAAGGGCCGCCCACCAGAGTCGTGGCGTTGATTAGCGATGGTTGGCACACCTATGCGATGCGTGTAGACTGAATTATGGCACCAGATGGAATTCTAGATGGAATGAGGCCCGTGTGTCATCCATTATCTTGGGTAATCAAGAAGTGAATTAATATCATCTTGGAAAAAATAAAATAGAACATGCTCTTTAAAAATCAAACAGTAGGAACGAAAAACAGTGCAGCGTGAGAGGTTCTGTGATGGTGGCCAACTACGATGGAACGTAAGCAAAATCAGGTGGTGTCTGTCGGCAGCTTCCCCAAGGTCCCCAAGAGGCTCACTCACAGCGTGAGAGGTGAGGGGACTTTGTGTGGGTTGCACATGGACAGGAAGAACACACGCCTGAAATAGGACTTCCTGTTTTGCCTGAGATGAAATAGCTTACATTGAGCTAACCCTCCTTCTGAAGCAATTTTAATTGTTGGACAGAATTTTATTATTTAATTGTTGGGCTGATTTTATTATTTAAGCAAATAGTAACTAAAGAGATGGATAAAGAGTCCATGTTGGCAAGGCATGAGCAGTTATAAAATTTGAAAAGGGAAATACGAGGAGAGTCCATGTTCATTTTGAATTTTTTGCTGAGATCACATTTTCACACAGGTTCAAGTTCACTGAAAGAATCCAAGGATTAGACTGCAATATTTTTGGGGCCGTGGATTCCCAGGTCAGAGTTTGGGCTGAAAAGCGCTAGGAACTGAGAAAGACGAGTCACCCAATTTCTAAAGTACTCCCCCAATTTGCTGGCTGACTCCTAAGCAGTCTGTGTACAGAGGTAACCCCCAGAAACACAGCGGAAAATAGGCTAAAAATCATACCTGAAAAAATAACATTTGACAGCTTTTCAAATTTGTAATAATTTCTGAACATAACAGATATTGCCAAAAGGAAGCCCTCAATGATCTTATGGGAGTAAATAAAATACAAAATAATTTCAAAAGCAAAATTATAATCCTGTTTAAATTTACAGGAAAACATTGAATTTAATTTAATTCAGATGAATCTCCCTTCATTGAATTTAATTAGATTCAGATGAATCTCCCTGTTTACCATGAGACAAGGTAGAATCTCTGAAAGAATGCTTTGCCCCTTGGGAATTAATTCAGCTCTGACCTTTCTCTTCCAAGTTAAAAGATGTGTAAGGTCCAGCAGGCATGGCTCAGTGGATAGAGCGTCAGCCTGCAGACTGAAGGGTCTCAGGTTCGATTCCGGTCAAGAGCACAGGCCTGGGTTGTGGGCTCCATCCCTAGTGGGGATGTGCAGCCAATCCATGATTCTCTCTCATCATTGATATTTCTCTCCCTCTCCCTTCTTCTCTGAGATCAATACAAATATTTTTAGAAAAAAGATGTGTAAGGGGCGTGCAGGCATCGATCCCCGGGGCTGTGACAGATGACCTCCAGGAGAATCGCTGTGCTCAGTGAGAGAAAGGCTGGTGGAGAAAGTAATCTGAAGAGGTGGAGGCCCAATCTGTTTACATAGGGAGGGTGTTCCAGTGTTCTTAACAGGGCAGGGAGCTATGACGATGAAAAAGATGGGTGCTGTACTCAGAACAGAATGTATTTCGTGTTTGCTGCCTGTATTTGGGGCCAAGATGGGATGTATTTTCACTCGTTCTGGGCTGGGATGGATGCCAGGTGTTGTGAGAACTAGTCCACGGTTTGTAATGACACAGAGATTTTCTCTATCAGGTATTTGCTTCCTGTTTTCTCATTTGGGTACTTTTTCTTTACATATGGATGAGGCTGTATGCATCAGTTCCAAACGATTATATATTTCCTTAACCTATAAAGTAGGATGTGAGTATAATTTTTATCTGTAATTTGACTTCATGTTGACTCTGATGACATTGCTTTCTTTCTTTTGAAAGTCATATAGCCCCAAATCCTTCAAAATGAATATGCAGAGCCGGGCTGTCAGGGAACGAATGATTGGCATGATCCGTCAATGCTCATTAAGATGAAGCGTTGGCATGCCTTCTATCAGGAAGAGCCAGATTGAATAAATGTCACGAGCCTGCCAGATGTTCATTGTAAAATATGATAGATTTTTACAAGGATAATGCTTCACAAACAAGGTCACTTGTGTTCAATTAAATTGTCTTCATATGCTGCTAATATTAATTTATGACAAGGAGAAATTTTTGGTAATTTTGACACTGTAATTTACTCTTTTGTTTAAACTTCCAATAGTCAAAGTCAATGTTAGTAGTAAAGTGGAAGTTTAATCTAATCAACTTAAGAAATAAATGTACTTTCTTGCTAGTTATTTTTTTAAAAAGAAGTTAACCAGAATATAGAAATTATCTTCTCCCTTCAAATTATATTGTTTGATCTTTTTGAAAAAAATATATTTTATTGATTTTTTTACAGAGAGGAAGGGAGAGGGGTAAAGAGCCAGAAACATCAATGAGAGAGAAACATCAATCAGCTGCCTCCTGCACACCCACTCCCGGGGATGTGCCTGCAACCAAGGCACATGCCCTTGACAGGAATCTAACCTAGAACCCTTGAGCCCATAGGCCAATGCTCTACCCACTGAGCCAAACTGGCCACAGCATTTGCTCTTATATTTCCTGCTGTAAAGAAAAATGGGGAGAAAAACAAGCCAAAATATTTTTTTCTGCTTTGAATAATTTTGTTAATAGCTCTCAGACAAAATTGATCAATTTGATAGTCTTTTGTTTTCTTTCAAAGTCTATTGGCTAGCTGTATGAGAAGCCTCTACCAAATCAGTCTTATAGTTATGTAGGAATGCAGAATATAGATTAAATAAGCATGCTGTGAGTCATAGTTTTGTATATAAACATAGGTTACCGTACACACACACACATATACATATAATCTACATACATAATACAAAGTCTCTTATAGAGCAATGCTCATTAACTATTTATTGACAGAGAGAGTGAGTGAATGGGACAAGTAACTTTGACTCTATTGATAATACATTAACTGAATATTTAGAAATGAAAACTATAAATGACAAAGAATAAAGAAAAATGTATTGTGAGAGGTGTGAACTTATCATGAAATGGAAGACATGTCTTACCAAAGCCTTTAACGTTCTACCCACTGCTTTCTCACTAGATCAGGTTAGCTATCTGTCATGAATATAGTGGGCAAATTATGGCATAGATTCATGTATAATGAATGCATACATCCATCAAAGAACGTACACAAGGATACTTATTTAAGAGTATTCATGAATTCCAAATGTGGGAACAACTTAAATGTCCATTTACTGAGTAGAATGTATAAGTAAATTGTAGAATCTTCAAACTGTAGTATATTATGTACCAAGGAAGAAAAGAATGGTTTGTTGCTATTATATTGTTTGATCTTTTTGAAAAAAATTTTGAAGCAAGTTGATGAATGTCAAAGACCTATGGATGAAGGAAAGACTTAGAAAATAAAACATGTTGGATAATTCCATCTATATGAAGTGTAAAACATAGCAAAACTATGTGATGGATAGGTAAGCAGTGGTGTCTGTGGGGAGGGTGGAGAGAGGAAGCCTTCTGCAATGCTGGGAGCTGTGCACATATCGGCAGGTGAGGTTACATAAAAGCATCCTACGTTAAAGTCTGGCCTGTGCCCTCTCACAATCTGTGCATGAATTTCATGCACTGGGCCTCTAGTAACATTATATTTAAAGAGGAAAACAGCAAGAATAGTAAGAGGAATTTTCATGTATCTTTTATCCAAATTCTCTAATGTTTAATATTTTTTTACAAGTTAAATAGGCATTTAAGAATTTTTGGTCCTCTAAATTGTTAGATGAAACTATTAAAGGACACAATTGTAGGTTAGAATATGGCCATTTATAAGTTTATAAGCGTAAATGATTACGGTCAAAGATAAATGGGAATTTTACAACATCTACCTATAAGAGAGGAATGCAGATCGACAACAAAAATTAACATCCTGTCTACTAAAAAGGGAATATTCAAATTGACCATCACACTGTCACAAAGATGGTGGCGCCCATAGCCACAAGATGGCAGCACCCAGTCCCCTCAGCCCCGCCAGAGTCCCCCAGTCCTTTCAGCCTGGCTAGGGGGTGGCAGGCACATGGTGTGGCCGGACATGCCCTCAGCCCCCAAGCCCACCCAGGGCCAGCCTGAGGTGCAGGAAAGCCTCAGGTGGCAGCTGCCCAGCTGCCCAGGGCCACCTGAGCCTCAGGTAACCAGGGCCGGCCGAGGCTTGCTCTGCCAGCAGTGGCAGCAGCAGAGGTGTGATGGGGGCATCACCTTCCCCTGATGGCTGGATGGCCTCCCACCTCTGAGGGCTCCTGGACTGTGAGAGGGGGTGGGCCGGGCTGAGGGACCCCCTCCAGGGCATGAATTTTCATGCACCAGGCCTCTAGTATGAATATAAGCAGAAGCTTAGGTTGGATGAAATAAAATGAACAACTGATAATTCCATTGCAATCATGACTCCCTTGTTATATTTTTTTAAATTGATACAATTATAAAAATAAGACTACTTACAATATTTTTCTTGATATTAAATCATGGTTTAACAGTTGAGAAGATAGAACTACTATAGGGTAGACACACTTTTTGAATAAAGACAGAGGAAATATTGCAAGGACATTAGACCTTGTTTGAAATAAAAAAAAAAAAAAACCCTCAGAAATTGCATTAGAGTTGCATGGTGTTACATTTTTATTTGTCCTCAAGAGAATCTATTAATCCAAGAACCAAAGTGTCATAGTTTCACTAAATGAAACAGTGCGGGAGTTTTCCAAATGTATTCAAAACGCTTAAAATTCATGGTAGAGCAGGAGTTATTATTGCTGATTCAGTTTGCTGAGTGTTACCTAGAAATCAATGCAAGAGGGAAAACAAAGTGAACCTGTGCAGAGACGTGAGGGATTCCAACACGGCTCCTCTCAGGCCGCAGCCCCACAGGCACCCCATGAAATGAAGCAATAATCAGCTTTCAGCTCTATTCACCTTCATCAATCTCAGACTGCAGGCAGGCTCTGGGCTCGCAGACTGAGGCTCTTTATGGTTGTTTCCTGTTAATGACCGTTGCTGTTTACTCCCTTTCCGTTAACATTTCCGGCAGCGACCCCGGACAGCGGTGGGGAGCCCGAGCCGAAGTGCAATCAGCAAACGCGAACACGTTGTATGCAAAACACGCGATGAGGGAACACTGAGAGTTACTCTCCCCAGATAACACATCAGCATGGAATAACACACAGACACCGCAGGGCGGCACACGTTTGCTTTATCCCTGGGATCACAGGATATGTCTGCACTTCAAACACCACTGCCCACTAAACGCCTACGCTAGACAAAAAGGGACACGGTGATGCCTGTGTCCAACGGAAGCTAGCGTTAACGCAATCCGCTGACATCACCCCCAAAAATGGGACTGGCAGTAAAGATATTTTGGGAAATTGTTCAAAATGCTGCAGTAGTTTAAACACGGTCTTAACCACAAGGTTTAAAATCAGCCAGAGCTTTAGTTGTGCCCCAGCCAGTTTGGCTCAGTGGATACAGTGTCGGCCTGCGGGCTTGACCCCCAGTAGGGGGTGTGCAGGAGGCAGCCCACCAAGGATTCTCTCTCATCATTGATGTTTTTCTTTCTCTCTCTCCCTTTCTCTCTGAAATCAATAAAAATATATATATATATTTTTAAAAAGAACTTTAGTTGCATGCAAACCCCACCTGAATAAGAATATCAATAATTTTTATCAAAATTATTTTAAAGGTTTAAAAAAATATAAAATTGACCAGTTTCCCCATTTTTCATACAAAGAAGATGATGCCAAGCCCGTGGTCAAGTGGCTGCCTCCAGATGAGTCCCGCTTGCAGTGGCAGAGCTGACGAGTGAGCTTCATCAGGGCAGGGCCGTAGGAGCAGTTAGTCCATTTCCACCACACTTCCCCTTTTTCCCCTTATTTGATATATATTTATTGATTTCAGTGAGAGGAAGGGGGAGAGAGAGAGAGAGAGAAACAATGATGAGAGAGAATAATGGATCGGCTGCCTCCTGCACGCCCCCTGCTGGGGATCGAGCCCACAACCAGGCATGTGCCCTGACCAGGAATTAAACCTTGACCCCCTGGTTCATAGGTTGATGACCAACCACTGAGCCACACTTGTTTTTATTAAAAAGCTCTGGGACTTAGGAAGAGAACATTAATATTCTCTGTGGCTGACCAGACTGGATCCCAGTGATATTTTTGAAATACTGGTGTTTTACAACATTGCCTTAACTAATAGTTAACTTGGATTTATAACAACAACAAAAAGTCATTAATTGAAACCAGCCTCATTTCTATTGTTTTCTGTTGTTTTTGAAGAGCCGACTGCTGGCCGCATCAGAATTACTCATTCTGCTAGCTAAATAACAAATTCTTATTTCCATCTCGGTTCTGTTAAATCAGGGTTGCTGAGACTATATATGTTTGGCCTTCAGCCTCACTGCTATGACTTTTTAAATCGGTTGTCATCTCATGAATCCACAAACATAGCCATCCCCTCCCCCAGCCCCCAAGTTACCCGTCGCTTTAGCACAAACTGCAGACACTCTCTGGAGTGCCCTCACGTGCAGACTGGCACACCTCCCTTCCCGCTGGCTGGGCGCACCGGTGCCATGTTGTTCACTCATTGACAGTCACACACAGCCCGTGGTGCAGCATCTCACCCTGGAATGCTCGGCTCAGCCTGTTCTCCAGAAGGCCTAGAGCAGAGCTCTTGCCCCCGGAACCCTAGACAGCTGATCGGCGGTGTGCTGGGGCATTTCAAAAAGCAAGATCGACACAAAAATGCAAACAGCACAGGGCTGCTAAATCTTGAGGAGCACTTGTTCGCCGCCCGGGAGCTGAGAGCAGAAGGCTGCCGCGTCTCCATTGCAGTCACAGAGTTCGAGGTCTAACACAGCTGCATTTGGTGTTTCTTCCTTAAAAGTAACATGCTCTCTTCACCTTGGTGTTATCTAATATATATATATATATATATATATATATATATATATATATATATATATATATAATCTTGCTAGGAATTTAATTGAGAGTGCATTCAATCTATAGGTAAATTTGAGAAGAATTAATATCTATAAACAAATGTTTCTTCTGTTCCACAAACATACTTTTTTATTTAAGTAAAATAAAAAAGGAAATAAAAGTTATATTGGATGTAAACAAAATTAAAACCTTCTATTCTTCAAAACCACCATTGAGGCAAGGTGGGGAGGGGGTTGGGGCACTGGATGATCAAAGGTGAAGGGATTAATCAACAATAAATACATTGATAACCCATTGACACAGACAGCGGTGAGAGGGAGAGGGAAGGAGGTGGGGTAGGTGGATCCGGGCAAAGGGGAGAAATGGGGGCAGGATGCAGCTTTGTTGGGGCGATGGGCGCACGATACTGTGTGCTGATGATGCTTCGGTGAGTTGGACACTTGGTTTAGGGAGCCAATGTCACCCCAATAAATTTTTAAAGAGGAAAAGACAAGCCAAAGGCTAAGAGAAATGTTCTTCATACATATGTTGGACTAAAGACTTGTAATCAGATTATGCAAATTCATGTAACTCAATCATATGAAGAAAAATAACCCGAAGGCTGCTGTTCTATAAGGACTTCTCTTCAGCTGCAGTTTTGGACAAATGCTCAAAGCAAAATTATAAAGTTATTGTGTTCATTTTTTCTGGTTCCCCTTTAAAACACACACACACACACACACACACACACACCATGAAAACACACTAAGCAATGTATTAGCGCTTCTGTTCCGCTTTCCGTGGTCCTGAACGGGATGCTGTGCTCCGGGCACTGGAGGGAAAGCTGTGTAGGCTTTGTCTTGTTGTTCTGTCCATCTGGGCGGGGAATGCAACCAGTGGGCCTGGAGCTGCTGCTGAGCGTTGGAGGCGGGAAATGGTGAAAAGCAGCCCCAGCCACTCTCACCATCTCTGAGGACAAAGGGAAGGCAGGGAAGGCCCAGTGTGTGTGGCCTGCAGGCAGCCTTCCCTGTGTCTCACGAGAGGGAAGGCAGTTTCCAGCGTCACCCCAGCCTGGAGCTGTGACACGTCATCACAGGGCAGGTGGGAAGTCACAGGTGCGCCCACTCCTCTCCCTCCCCTGCGCCGTCCTCGGTCCTTCCCGGAAGGGGTGCGCTCAGGGGGCTGGTGGCCGTCAGAGCTCCCTCCAGACGGCGGAACTGTCCTCTCCCTTCATCCCTGCGGATGAGCAGG
Source organism: Pipistrellus nathusii (assembly GCA_963693515.1). Classification (NCBI taxonomy): domain Eukaryota; kingdom Metazoa; phylum Chordata; class Mammalia; order Chiroptera; family Vespertilionidae; genus Pipistrellus; species Pipistrellus nathusii. The sequence continues at coordinate 687,729 of OY882865.1, read as the reverse complement.
AGCGCCCAGGACGGCCCGGCATTCCGTTTGTGGGGGTGGCTTACGCTCCTTTTAGTCATTCTGAGATCATTCTGAGATCATGCCTCCCTGTTAATTACAGTGGTCGAGTCCCTCCCGCTGTTTGTTAAGTAGCAAGGGACTGCGGTTAAACCGTAGGAAGAGCAACACAATCATACCTGCATACGAAACATGAGGTTGTTGTATGCCAGCCCCTGTGTCACATTTGATCAGTGACCACACCAGTGCTGGTGTCCATGGCCGCGGTGTGTTTGTGAGGCAGGCCTGACGCACCGACCGCTATGGATGCTGTGTTTCTGGGGCCCCGTACCCCAGCTGCTGTGGACTGAGCCTCACGCAGACTGTCTGCCAACGCAAAGCAAGCTGGCATGCTGGCTTATCCCGGCAACTCGGGGCACACCTCCCTCCTCACATCGGCGTTCCTGTGACACGCAGCCACACTCCTGCCTACCAAGTTAGCAAACTGATTTTACACACACAGGTAAATTATAAATGGAGATTAGATTTGAATTGCTTAGCATGTTTATCCTCAGCTAAACTCATAAATTAAGAGAGAAATTCAAAACGCCCGTGGACTGTGGATATGCCGATCACGAAACACTGGCCTTGGTTGGCTCTGCTTTTTTGTAATCCCTAGAAATGAGCATTTAAACGTGAGGAAGTTGTTTTCCACGAGTGGTTCTCCTCCTCGGACTTCTGCAATGTGAAGTCTCACAGAAACTGCTCAGTGTTATGGCTTTAATGCTGCTTATGTTTTATATATGTCTGTATTTCCTAAGTCCCAAAAAGTGGAATCATTAGAAGACGGCTCTGAGTGTGTTCCTAGCCTGAAGGGGAGAGGCAGTCCCCAGCAAGCTCATCACAAAGCTGGCACCTCGCAGGCGAGGCTTCAGAGTTTGTGCAGACTAAGCGGTTTGCAGAGTTTTAATGAGCAGTCAGAGTCTTGGATGCTTACGGAACTCTCACCGCATTGCAAGTTTTCCATAACTAGCATCTCAGTTTCCTTTGATCCCGAGTTAAACAACATCTGTGGACTCGGGCAACATGTTTGAAACTGTGTTCCACAGAAACCTGGATCTACAGTACATTTAAAGATTGCTCTCCTGCCAGGCTGGTGTGGCTCAGGGGTTGAGCATTGATCTATGAACCAGTGGGTCACAGTTTGATTCCCAGTCAGGGCACACGCCTGGGTTGCGGGCTTGATCCCCTGCAGGAGGCAGCTGATCAATGATTCTCTCTCCCTCACCCTTCCTCTCTGAAATCAATAAATATTTTTAAATAAAAAAGAGATTGATTTAGCTCTGATATCCACCAGAAGAAAGAGGGCTGTAGCTGTATAATTGTGGGACCTTAAACTTTTTGACTAGTTTTTACTCAGACTTGACTATACAGTCTGAATAAAAACTGATTATTCTTCAAATGAATAACATATGCATAATTTTTTCAAAATGTTTTTGGGTACAAAACCCTTTTTTCCGGAACATCTTAAATATCTAACATTTAGTAGAGCTTCTTTTGGACATTCTCTTAAGAGTATAAGGCTACCACATGGCTGGGAGATGGACTGCATTTCTGTATCAATCATGTGATATTCTGCCTTAAAGAAGAAAGTAACATTTCTTTCTCTTGGGATGATGTAATGTGTTCGGATGTGTGTGATCGAGGAAGAAACCTTCCTGCTTGAAGTGAACGCCATTGCATTCCATATATCTCTGGATACTCTTCCTATTTTTTTCTTCGATTAACTTATTTAATTCCGCAATAATATCACTACCCAAATTTACAGAATGGAAAACTGCAGGACAGTTAAGATATTAGGATGGAAATCACAGTTAGTACATTGCACAGCAGAGAATGAATTCAAGCTCTACAACATTCCCACCCAAATACCCTTTTGTATCGCACTGTTCCTGCTGCCCTCTGACATCTAGCATCTCCTGTTGGATAGTTCAGAGGTAGAATATACGAACACTGATGGCAAGGATAATATTTGTACAGAATCTCAACTTTTGTGATTGAATTACTTAAGGAAAAAAAAACCCTAAATAACAAGACAGATACATTAATTTTAAATCTGTGAAAAAAGACAGTATGCCAACTCATTAAAGCTGATACCTTAGGTTTGTTGGCTGCACTATGGTAGTCTGGTTACAGCACAACTTACACAGATTAATGTCTCTTTAAGGATAAATGTCTGGTTTCAGGGAGACAGTCCCATGCTAGGATGTGCATCATCATGTGTAAAGATTTCCTTCAACATGTTGGTTGGCAGAGAAGTTTTTGTGGTGAACTGATAAGCAGAATTGATGGTGCCGGCTGTTCATAATTGTCTAAACTTTAACATTTGTAATTTTCATCTTCTCTCAACAGGTCGTTAGTTATTGAAGGGCAGACTTGCTTTTTAATGCTGATTTTGTTGTTAGACAACTTTTAAAGGAAATACCAAATGTAGAGGGGGTAATACACACTTTTCCAGACTAGTTATCCTGGCCAGAGGCAGAAGTTGATATAAATAAAAAAGCTCTGACATGTGGCCGATAGAGATGGAGCAATGGATGCTAGTGTTTGAAAATAATCTTTAACCTATAGTCATTTGCAAAAAAGAAAAAAAAATAGGTTTAAACTTGGGATAATGATATATTGTGTAAGGTATGAATACAAATTAATGAGACTTCCAAGAAAAATTACCCAGAGTACTCTACATTTTAGGCTGGAAGTAAGTAAATGACATGATGAAACATGTGAAATGTAATTGAAATTCTGAAGAAAACAGATGATCAGAAATGGAGAGGAGCAGCAACCAAATGGAAAGAGGAGGTTGGTTCAGTGGCAGGAAGAGCTGCCTGCGATGCTGATGGTGTCCCCCAGGTCCCAGGGGGTGGGGTGGGGATGGGTGAGGGTGGTGGGGGCAGACCGCACTGTCTTGGGTGCAGGCCGTGCATTTTCTTCCTCGCCTCTCCAGACCCCCAGTTCACCCAGTGTCTCCTTAAGTCAGACGAAACCTTTCCATTTAGATGTGCTCCATTTTTCTGCACCTCCAGCATGAAGGCATCATCTAAAATAACGTGAACAAATTCGTTGTCACTGACTTTGTAAATGTCCTTTCACATGATTTGTTTCCCATGGTAGGGTTTGAACATAACCGTTTAAGAACTGACTTATACTGTCAGTATTAACTCTTTGTCTTACCGGATTAGATCGCCACTACTGGATTTCATATACGAGATCATTTCAAGGCCACATGGTTCAGTATTCTCTACACAGTTAGTGAAAAATCAGTCACCTTCCCTTGATATCTTCAGAAAAAGGGGCAATAATGAGGATATAGCATTCTTTCGTTCTAACAGCAGATAATAAAAGACAGGATTGGCTTTCCTATATTAATTGATATTATGTCAAGATGATTTTTGTTATCATTAAACTGAATTAATAATCTAGCATGTTATACTACCCTGAATGGCAACTGAATTTGAATCTGTGTGGGGCATAATAGTTCTCACTTGGATAATCAATTTAAAAGCAAGGAGAAAGGCTGTCACTTGATTCCCACGGAGGCGGCAGAAGGAGGCGGCAGTGGTGAAATGCTCCAGATGCTTGTAATGAGAGCTCTTCATTCTCGGTTCTGTGGTGACATTAATTGTCCTGTATTCTGTCCATACCAGGGGTAAATGGAAGAGGTGAGATTTGAACTCCAGTCTTTGATAGGAGAGTCTGTGCCTTTTTTTTTTTTGACAGCCTTATTTTTTTCCTTTCCACAATATTCTACTAATTGGGAAACCCGCAATTAAGAATTACATATATTAGCCGGGACCAGTTTGGCTCAGTGGATAGAGCGTCAGCCTGCGGACTGAAGGGTCCCAGGTTCAATTCCGGTCAAGGTATTACATATGTGTCCTTATCCTCCCATTGCCCCTATCCCCCCACTCACGCCCCCCCTCCCCCCTGGAGCCCTTAACCACTGGTTAGGCTTATATGCATGCATGCAAGTCCTTTGGTTGATCTCTCACCCTTACCCCCATCCTCCCCTGCCTTCCCTCTGAGGTTTCACGGTCTGATCAATGCTTCTCTGTCTCTGGATCTGTTTTTTGTTCATCAGTTTATGTTGTTCATTATATTCCACAAATGAGTGAGATCATGTGACATTTATCTTTCTCTGACTGGCTTATTTCGCTTAGCATAATGCTATATATACATATGTTTTTTAACTCAAGTATCTTTTGAAAAAGCATATTTGACTATAGGATAAAAATCTCTTAGATTTTTGACCATAATAAAAATAATGGTTAGTATACTGCATACAACTAATACATTTTCATCAGGAGGCAGACATTTTGATTCTAACTGAATCAGCAGTTTTTCTCTGGCTCATTAGACAAGTTGCTATACTTGTAGTCTTCGTTAAAAATGGTCCTCTCATGAAATGTGGGCAGAGTTGATCTCTTACAATAGTCACTTCAAATTATTCAAAATTTATCTGTGACTATTTGATCAGCTCCATCTAGAAAAAAATAGGTAGTAGGCTAGAAAATGCAAATGTTGAAATTTTAATTACTTATTAAGGCATGTTTAAATGTTTAAATGTAGAATTTGGAATTTTTGCAAGAAAATTAATAATTGAACACATATGATATTCTCTCCCCTGGAGCAAGTTCACACTCCATAAGTCACACTGCTTTTGTTTATACCTAAGATTCTTTTTTTTTTTTTTTTTTAAATATTTTTTGTCCTTTAGCTTTTTAAAAATATATTTTATTGATTTTTAATTTTTTTTCAGAGAGGAAAGGAGAGGGATAGAGAGTTAGAAACATCAATGAGAAACACCAATCAGCTGCCTTCTGCACACTCCCTACTGGGTATGTGCCCACAACCAAGTACATGCCCTTGACTGGAATCAAACTTGGGACCCTTCAGTCCTTCAGTCCACTGAGTCATAGTATTTTTGTAGTAAAAACTAGAAATATAAGAAAAAATAGGATGTAATTAAATCATTGTACTATGTAGAAATAAATGTTAAAAATAGATAATCCTAAAAATAGTTGAATGATATAGGAAAATTCTTACCAAAAACATTAAAGGAAAACAAAAACACACAACAGGACAAACATTTTATGTACATTGTAGCATGTAAAACTTCATTTTCCTCATGCTATCATACACTTGCACACTTGTTCATATACACATGTGTACATAATCATGTTATATGCATGTCATATCCTTTCCGAGTATCATTTCCTAGTAGGTTCAATTATCTCAATGTAAAACATATTCTACCCTGACTACACTTTAAAAGAAAGACAAATGATGGCTTTCTACTTTTGATTATCCTACATGTATTTATATAGATTTAGAAGATTCTTTTTCTACAGATACACAGAACTGGTTTTAATTTCAGTTGTTTACCCAATGAATTTTCCCACCAGAATCAGAAACAAAAAGTGATCTCCTGATATTCATTTAGCAATAAAGCCTCATAAAATATTTTATTTATCTGTATTGTAAGCTAATTTTCCTGAATCTTTTCAATTTTAGGTCTCTTTTCTCATTTTACCAATTCACTTATAGAAGGTTTATTTGTTTTTTCTAGCATTTGTAAAATAAACACACAACTGTAATTTTTCATACCTTAGGGACACGATTACAAAATTTGTCACTTTAGAATCCCACATGGTCTATGAGGTATCTTTCTTCAATGAGATCATCTCTAATGAATGACAGATAATTTGGTTTGAGAAAAAAAGTCTCAATTTTGATACACAAGTTGTAGCTTTACTTTCTATTTATCTTTTACTTAAAAAGAAAGCAAAAATAGCCAGCTGCTTCCCTGGGTCAGAATAAATAAAAGCATCTGTCGGTAAGCTCAGCCTCTTCCTTCCGATTTCTGTTATTCTTCGCAGGATACTTCTCTGAAGTCCTGGGGTTTGGGTTGGGATTAGTTTACCATCCTAGTTGGAAGCCTTCTGGTGACCTCAAGAGAGATGAAATTACAAGAAAATTCAAAGACAAAGATCCATTAGGTGAAAAGGGATATCAGCTAACGCGTCTCATGTGGTTAAAATAAAACCTGCTACCATGAAATGGATGAGGTCAGATTCTTTTTAGAGTCCTTTTCTATTTCAGTTCAGATTGAAAAGGAAATAGTACAATTCAAGGTACTCTTGAAATGGTCCTTGCAACTCTCAATTTCTAAATGGAGTCAATTTAATACCCATTCCGAAAAACAAAAAACATGCTTCTTTTTCCAATTCTGTGTGAGACATTTTCCTACTCATCAGGGAACAAGAATAAGAGGGATTTTTTTTTAATCTCCTAGGATTTATATTTAAATGTACATATAGGAAATGAGGATAAGGAGATATTTAATAAACATATAATTTTAAAAATTAAGTTTAATGTTACATGGGAAATACAGGAAAGGTAAGTATCCATACTAATAAAAGGGTAATATGCCAATTAGACAAGTAGTCTTCCAGACATCCTTCTGGACAAAGCCATGGTGGCAGGGGCTGAGGCAGAGGCAGTTAGGGGTGATCAGGCTGGCAGGGGAGAGCAGTTAAGGGCATCAGCTGGCAGGCAGGTGAGCATTTATGAGCAGTGGTCCTGGATTGCAAGAGGGAAGTCTGACTGCTGGTTTAGGGATCAGGCCTAAACTGGCAGTTGGACATCCCCTGAGGGATCCTGAATTGAAGAGGGTGCAAGCCGGGCTGAGGAAACCACCACACCCTGCTCGTCATGAATTTTGTGCACCTGGCCTCTAGTAAAATATATAAGGGGGTTAGGATGTTTTGCAAAGAACATAGACTAGGACAATCCTTCAAAATATGTGCTTCTTGGAAAACTTGGACTAGATCTTCTGAGACTCCTTTGTTTAATAAACTGTATCCTATTGTATGGTTAAAAAGTCCATGTCGAATCATCATTCCAACTCTTTCAATATTCAAGCTAGTCAGATGGTTATTTTCCATTGTCTTAAAAATAAGAATGAAACATACCTTGAAAGACTAAAATTATTCAAAACGTATATTGTAAGGACATGAATATATGTTTGCCCTTTCAATAAACATGACTTGTTCATCAAGGTCTGATGTCCAAAGATGCTGCTACTGCTGCTTCTTCTCTTTTGGTACAAAAATAAATAATCTCAACATAAGAATGACAACATATATACCTCTTCTAGATTGGTAAGCTCTCTCTTTTAATTTTTTAAAAATTGATTTCAGAGAGGAAAGGAGAGAGAGAGAAACATCAATGATGAGAGAGAATCACTGATCGGCTGCCTCTTGCACACCCCCTACTGGGGGTCGAGTCCACAACTCAGGCATGTGCCCTGACTTAGAATCTAACAGTGGCCTTTTGGGTCCATAGATCCATGCTCAACCACTGAGCCATGCCGTCTGGGCCAGAGCTGGTAAGCTCCCTATTACAAGGAATATTACACGCCCTTCAGTGAGTCCCCTCCTGCCCTTGACCTGGTGTGAGTCAGCGGGAGGTGGAGAGGAAGCAAGAATATGATGTGAAAGTACAGATCTTTAAAAAAGCAGTTTCAGGGTTAGAAAAATGGAATAACTTTATTATTTTTTTGCTGACTTTATTCTCCTTGCACGCCTGGCTTTTTTGGTGGTTAGCCAAGGGTAGGGAACTAAGTTAAAAATAAAAGGAAACAATTGAAAGGGTAGGAAAATATACAAAAAAAAAAGACCTTTGGAAAGTAGAGGGTAAAAAGAACATTTGATGTTATACCTATGGAGCTTTGTATCTCAGGAAATGGAAGAACACCGAGCTGTAAAAATTAGCATGTGATAGTAATTTTTAGGGTTCCAACATGATAGTGTGGTTAGCAGAGCAGAGATGTTTTTAGGGCAGTGAGAAGATTCTGTGTGATCCATATGGGATACATGAGATTATACACTTTTCAGCCCCATAGCTTGCACAGCACAGGCATGATCACTAATGTGAACTGTGGACTCTGAGTGGTAATGGTATGCTGACGTAGGTGCATCCCCTGTAACATGTGTGCCGTCTGACACGGATGCTGATCATGGAGAGGCTGTGCGTGTATGGGGCCAGGGGGCAGATGGGAACTCTCTGTTCTTTACACCCAACTTTATGGTGAACCCAAAACTGTCCACAAAATGAAGTCTGCTCTGGAGAAATGGGTCGTCCCCGGCCTCGGGCCCTGGTTTCCTCTGTGCCTCTGGCGGGGGGATAGTTTGCGGGCCTGTGGCTGCAGGCGCTCATCCCGGGAGCGGTCCTGTGTCCGCTCCTCCCTTGTGCGTGTGGCTCGCCGGGTCTCCTGTTACCATTTGTTGAAAAGAATATATATTTTTCTCTGTCAGTGCCTTTGCTTCTTTGCCAAAGTCAGGTGACAGACTGGCCTGACCCGGGTTCCCATTTATTTCCATTTTACGTATCACAGTGAGAATGCACATGCTTCCCAGCTTAATCTAAACCGCTCAATTCTCTGGAAAGAAAGTGGTTTCCAATAGTGAGAAACAGACGAGCCCCGGGAAAAAGCACTGGGAAATCGTGGTGAAGACTCCCTGGAAATGTACCCAATTCCTTCACTCCGTGTCGTTACTTCATTTAGACACAGAAACGGCCACAGAGTACTTCCGTGTGGCGTTCGGTGACGTCTGTGGCACCTTTTACGTTTGTTCGAGGGGCTTTTTATTTTGTTGATGCTGTCATAGGAATGGGTATGATTTTAACACTCGTCTATGCTTCCTGATCTGCACAGAGGAATGCAGCTAATTTCTTTCTTTTTTTTTTTTTAATATATTTTATTGATTTTTCACAGAGAGGAGGAGAGAGGGATAGAGAGTTAGAAACATCGATGAGAGAGAATCATCAATTAGCTGCCTCTTGCACACCCCCCACTGGGGATGTGCCCGCAACCACGGTACATGCCCTTGACCAGAATCGAACCCGGGACCTTTCAGTCCACAGGCCGACGCTCTACCACCGAGCCAAACCGGTCCCGGCGGAATGCAGCTAATTTCTGTATGTAGCTCTTCCTTCTGAAGCCATGCCATAGGAATTGTAATTTATTAACTGATTAGATTATGCATCATTTTGAAATGTTTATGCACTCTGGTCATATGCAGAGAACAACAATTTTACATGTTTGCCTTGATGAATTACTTTTATTGCATTAATTTGTCTCCTGATACATTATTATGAAAGTGGGACATTTTTATGATTTCCAATGAAAAAGCTTTTAATATGTATCATTTAACATGATCCACTGTAGAATTTTTGTGGATATTCTTCATTAGATGAATAAGGTGTCTTTCTGTTTCTAGTTTGTTAAGCGTTCTTGTCAGAAATGAGTGTTTTACTTTTATTTTTAAAAATTGGTTTCAGAGAGAAGAAGGGAGAGAGGGGTAGAAACATCAATGCTGAGAGAAAAGCATTGCTTGACTGCCTCCTGCATGCCCCCCACTGGGGATGAAGCCAGGCCCTGACCGGCAATCAAACCATGACTTCCTGGCTCATAGGTCAATGCTCAGTTATCGAGCTATGCCAGCCAGGCAGAAATGACTGTTCTATATTGTCAATCTCCCCCCGCCCACCTCTCTCACCCCCATCTCATTTATTGAGATGGCCATTTGCCTTTTCTTTCCATTTATGTCATAAATTACGTAGATTGGCTTTCAAATAAATCTAATCCTTGAATAAAGCATTGCACCCACTGTAAGTTAGAATCCCTTTTTATTATGGCCAGATTCTATTTGCAATTAACAAATATGAGCAAATTTAAGTAAACATAAAATGTTTGCATCCATCTTCCTGAGACACTTGTCACATAAATTGTCTTCCTTCCAGGTTATGTGGGCTGGTGAACGACCATCCTCTCTACCCCCAGGGAAGGCTGGGTAAGTTGCCAATGTCTCTCTTTCACAATGTGGCAAAACCAAATTCGATGCTTGCACTTATTTTGTAAATGACAGAAAATTTAAAAAATATATAATTACATTTTCTCTGCTTTGGAAAACTTTGGCAAGTGGCAGGTTTGAAGAAATTCATATTTTGACATCTATGGGTATGAAGTTGTATACAGTGTCATCTTGATATTTGTTTTAATGTCCATGTAATCTATATTGGTAATCTACTTTTTAATTTTCTTAACTGGAAATATGTCTTTTCTTTTTTATTGATCAATTTGGTAGAGATTTATTAATTTTATACACCGTTTCAAAACCAAATTTGTTGTT
>OY882864.1:85549619-85557119 GCA_963693515.1 Pipistrellus nathusii | reverse complement strand
CGGATCTCACGTGCTGACCTGTGAACTAATACTTGACGAGAAAGCTCATTGTTACCTCTGTGGACATCTCTTTTGGCCTCTTCAGAGTCAGTGTGATGTGACGGTAACCCATACACACAATCCTGTGGACACACATGGACACATTTCCACGGGAGCAGGTATCCATTGTGTTGTAATTATTTATTCATGAGCATGTCTCTCCTTAGTAAGAATCACCGTAGTATCTCCAGGGTACGACAGTGCTGTTCATCTTTGTACACGGTGCCTACGGAAGGACAGCGTCCACCAACCTGTGGCGTGTGACCCATGGTCACGGTCCTTGGCTCACAGGAGGGGCTGGAGCTCAGAGAGGCCAGCAGACTGGCCCGGGCTCATCGAGTCACGAGCAGAAGTGCGAAGGCCAGACCTTTAGCCCGATTCACAGTGTCGGCTGCTCGCCTCACTGCCTCCTGAGAGCCGGCGTTACCAGGCGGGTCCACTTGTCTTCACGCTCCACACAATGACAGGCGCTGCCTTCACCGGCCAGGGCTGCCTGACAGAGGACCACGGTCGGAGTCTCCAGCCACAGAGAGTCATCTCCTCTGAGTCCTGGAGGCCAAAGTCCAAGACTGAGGCACGGCAGGTGTTTCTCCTGAGGCCCCCCTTTGTAGATGGCCATCCTCTCCCCGTGTCTCCACGTGGTCGCCCATCCACGCGTGTCCGTGTCCCAATGCCCTCTTTTCATAAGGACACCAGTCAGGTAGGGTTAGGACACACCCCAACGACCTCATTTCTGCCTTCATCATCTTTTCAGCAGCAGTCCCATCTTGAGCTACTCGTGGTGACTATGTCACAGTATACGTTTGAGGGGACACAGCTCAGCCCCTAAGAGATGCGTCTTTTGCTTCAGGGCAGGTGCCCCATCACAAACGCCCAGGTTCCTGCAGTGCGACGGGCAGCCTGGCACCCAGCGACACCTGGAGAACGGTGCCCCCGGGCGCGTCCCCCTTGGCGTTTACAGCTCTCCCCCCGGGCTCAGGCTGCCAATGGGTAATATCACAAGACCAACGCGGTCAGGAAATTTGCCACGGCTTCCCGGGCAAGCCAGGGGTGCGGTGACTCCGAAGGCCCTTCCCGTACGTGGCCGCGTCCCGTCCTTGGTGCTGTGAGTCCTGGGATGAAGGAACCCGGGTGAAAATGGGGACGTTTTCTTCTGAAGCGGCCACACACCGAGGCTTCCCGTGCTCTTCTGAGGAAAATACACTCAGTAAACGGTGACCCTGCCTGTCCCAGCCCCGGCGCCCGCATCAAAGAGCGACTGCGCGGACGCCTTCCTCCGGTCACCGTCACATCCTCACGTCTCTCTTCTCTATGGCAACGTGAGCCGGAGGGCCAGACATCTGAAGCCTTCTCCCCCGGGGCCGCTTCGCGCTCAACGAGAAAGTTTAAAACTCCCGACAAAGCCTTCGTCCCCTCCCCCTTCACGTCCCCTCCGGCTCCTCCCTTCCCGCCTCCCTCTGTGGTGGGAAGTGCGACAGAGACACGGCGCCGTCCGGAAGCTGCAGGACTGAGACCCCAGAGCACGAGCAGACGCACAGCCACCGCCTGCCACAGCCCAGCACCCACCGGGGCGAGGGGTGCCCTGCCCGGGGGGCTCAGGGCGAGGAGATCGGGCTCAGGGGCATGTCCCAGGGGATCCAGGCATACATGTGTCCTGCGCACACACACCCAGCCATCCCCCTGCGTGTTGGCTGGCCATGTCCATGACTATCTCCACAGCTTACCTGTGTTCCCACGTAGCGGGCGAGGCCAGGACCCAGGAATGAGGAGGCGGGTTGTGGGACCTCAGGGTGTCAGGTGGGAGCAGACTGGGGTGGGTGGGAAATACAGATGGATTGATCAGCCTGGTGGGGGTTGAAGCCAGGAGGCTGAGCTTCGCAGAGCAAGGGGCTAGCTTACGAATCAGTGTTTCCCATAAAAATCCGGGGCAAGGGAGAGGAAGCAAACCACCACCCAAAGGTGAGAACATCCCAGCGTTTCCCGCCTCTGCTGGGTCAGAGCCTTTCTGTGCTCCTCGCCCGGCCTGAGCACGGTCAGTGGGACTTGGTGGGCATTGCCTTTCCTTGTCAAGGAAGTAGAAGGCTTTTAAAAGCTTGAGGGTGTGAGGGTGGGAGAGGGGCAAGAGGAGGAACAAAGAAGCCATCTCCGTGGAGTTCTGGCTGGGGACGTCCTCGCAGGGACTCACGGGGGGGGTGTCCGTGTAGAGATGCCTGGGGGATGGCTGCATAGGGACGTGTGGGAGGTGTTCGCGCAGGGACGCGTGGGGGTGTCCGTGTGGGGACACGGGGGATGTTTGAGCAGGGACACCTTGGGGATGTCCACGTAGGAACACGTGGGGGTGTCCACGTAGGACGCGTGAAAGGTTCTGATAACTGAATTCGGGACTGAATGAATGAACGTGACAATGTGGCTCTTTTAGTGAGTGAGTTTGGGTCACAAGCTGCGGCGTGTTTGTAGGTACAGCGTGGCCTCAGCCCACGGCCTGGGGCCTGCGATCTGTGGCCACAGGGGGGCAGGGGAGGTTCTGGAAGAGCCCTCTTCTCACACAGGCGTGGTCAGTCCTTCAGGATGAAGCGGTGCCCAGCACCTCGCACGTGGAAGACGCAGCAGGAAGCGATGCTCTGAGCCCCCCCACCCCTGGAGCCATGTCTGAGGCTGTGGATGTGCACGGTCAGGCCGGACGGATGGTCCCGGAGGCGTCGGCCTGGCCAGGAGTCTGCAGGCCCTGGCTGGTGAGAACCACGGGGCAGCCCCTGCTCTCAGGAATCACTGCAAATGGAATGTGACTCTTATGACAATCAGCTAATAATCAATTAGCACAGTGATCTCCCCTTGTAGGGGACCTGCCGAAACAATGATGAATTGTGCAAACTCAACCAGGCTGAACGCTGAGAGGGGAAAGCCGCTTTGCATGTAAGTGTGTACACACACACTCTCTCTCACACACAAAGACACATGCGCACACACACATGCACACACACATTCACACAGAAAGAGAAAGAGAAAGAAAGAGGGAAGAAAACGCGCAGACTGAGGAGCCACGTCCCCCGGGGCCGCCTGAGAATGGAGCCCGCAGGCCGGCTCCAGGACGCCCATGGGATGTGCCTAGACGTGCAGTGATGCACGGCCCCTCCGAGTCCCTAAGAGGGTCCCGAGAGCCGGCGGCGGCTCCAGCGAGCACACGTCCACACGCCACGTCCGCACGATATATGGTTATTGTCCGAGAGCGGCCTGGACGGGCCTCTTTGTCCTTCCTCAGAGCGGGGCTAAGGAGGCCGCTGCCCAGCGAGGGGACGGCCCGGCTCCCCGCTCAGCCCCCCCCCCCCCCCGCCCCGAACGCCCCTTTGTCCGTGAGCAACGCTCCTCTTGGTCTCGCCGGCCTGAAGCGAAGGTGCCTGCAGACACTCATCCAGGTCCAGCATCTGCAGAAACCACCCTCACTGACTTCGGGGCGAGGGATGCCGCTGCGAACACCACACGCGGGGGCACTGGACGGTGCTGGGCAGACAGCCACGGGGGGGCACTGGACGGTGCTGGGCAGACAGCCACGGGGGGGCACTGGACGGTGCTGGGCAGACAGCCACGGGGGGGCACTGGACGGTGCTGGGGAGACAGCCACGGGGGAGCACTGGACGGAGCTGGGGAGACAGCCACGGGGGGGCACTGGACGGTGCTGGGCAGACAGCCACGGGGGGCACTGGACGGTGCTGGGCAGACAGCCACGGGGGGGCACTGGACGGTGCTGGGCAGACAGCCACGGGGGGGGGCAGTGGACGGTGCTGGGCAGACAGCCACGGGGGGGGGTGTGTGTTTCTCTGGGAACAGATGGTTATGACCCCGAGTCCAGAGGACCTTCTCTCTGTGGCACGGCCTTGGGGGTCCAATGCAAACCTGCCCGTTCTGTGCGGGACACTGGCTGGGGGCCGCTCAGGGCGTGCTGGGCCGTCTTCTGGGTGTAGGGCCGTGGATGTGGCAGTGGACGAGGTCCCTGAAGGTTTGCCCGAACAGAAGCCAGCAGGGGCAGAGCTTGGTGACCCCCGAGGCCCGGCTCCGGCACGCCTGTCACACGGAATGCTTTTCTGATGCGTCTGCACCTCGGAGGAGGCATCGCTTACAGAAAACCAGCACATCCCCCCTGCCCCGGGCATCGGCCGGCGGTGATGTGTGCCCGACCCCGAACCTCCCCTCCCGGCCATCGGAAGAGGACGCCCACATTTTAACGCTGGAGACACTGCCCAGTGGACCCCCTTCGTGTGGCACCCTCAGCCCGTCTCCGGGGAGCGGCCTGCCCAGGGCGGGGGCTGTGTGCGTGAGAGCCGGCCCGCTCTGAGCGGGTGCAGAGCCGTTCCCCTCGGGCCCAGCACCGCCTCCTCGTTTATGAGATCCGCTGGAACAGAGGGGCTGCGCGCACTGCCCGCTCAGAGCCCCCTGAGGGCTCCCTCCACGCTGCCTGCTCGGCCGGCCACGTCCGCCCGCCACCCTCTCTGGCCACATGGCAGCCCGGACGTGCCAGGAGGGGCCAGCAGATGTCACTGTCGCTCTGCTCATGGGTCTCTGCTCTCTTCTGGCCCATCCTTCTGGCGCGGGATCACAGCCCTTCTCAAGCCAAGCAGGATGCATCCAGCACCGATTCCCGCTGTCGCTCCCCTTCCATTGTGTGCGGCTGGACACTGCCTTCCCAGAGAGGCAGGCAGCCAGCCGCCCAGACCCCGGGCCCTGCTGAGCCGCGATAAGGCGCGGGACAAAGGAGAGCGGAGGGCACGGCCGCGGGCTCCTCGTCCTGACAGACAGCCACAGCCGCTGCAGACAGGCCCCTCCTCCCGGGGGGCTTCGGGAGCCCTGCGGGGGGCAGCGCCGGGTGTGCGGGCGCGTCCGCCGGGCGGCAGGGACCCCTCAGGAGAGGAGAAGGGTTGGTGGAGGAAAAGTGGGCAGGGGACCGGGGAGTCCGCGGGGGTGGCATGGGGGACAGGACTGCATCAGAGCGTCGCGCTCTCCTGCTGAAGAGCAAGGCTCCAGGGTCTCGCGGGCAGGAGGCGGAGAGCGCTTGGGAAGTTCAGTGTTGGAGGGGGAAGGTGGTGGCGGGACTCTCCGCTGGCGCCCGCCTGTGAAAGTAAGAAAGCCAGTGTCTAATTGAGAAACCAGAAGGGTCTTTTCCCCTCAGGAATCATCCCATGAGCCTCTGGAGCAGAAGACTGGGGTTCTGACCTGTGGAAACGGCAGGGACTTGGGCTGGGGGCGTGGGGAGTGGCGAGAGGTCACAGCCACAGAGCCCCCTGGTGCAGAGCCACGGGAGTGGCGGAGGGGAGCCGGGGCGTGGGCCGAGGCCTTGCCAGCGGGAGGTGCTCCACAGAAGTGACGCGCCCACGCCTTCATGTCCCACCGGCAGAAGCGAGAGGCTGTGCAGGGACCCGTTAGAGGGAGAGGCTGTGTCCGGGACGCAGCTTCATGCTCAGCCCTCCCCCCACGCAGCCCTCCCCCTACACAGCCCCCACACATCGCCACGGCCGCCGAGTACGGGGAGGCTTGTCCGACGATACAGCCGGTCCTACGCCTCCTCTGCAATGGGCTATTCTGACTTCATGTCTTACCCAGAAGCTCAAGCCAAGCCATCTCTGAAAGACCAGACTCTCCGTGAGGCACTGTCCTTCCCCTTCCTCCCTCCTCCTCCTCCTCCTCCTCCTCCTCCTCCTCCTCCTCCTCCTCCTCCGTGTAGCCATCCTTCAGCACAGCTCGCCGTGATGTGTTATCCATACTTCCACCTAATCCCCTGCTGTGTGCGAGGGCTGGTCTGTGTGGCCACGAGCATGTGGCGTGCGTGAGGTGTGTGGTCCCAGAGGAGGTGACAGAGGCGTCCTGGCGTCTACCCTCCTTCCTCTTGGCTCTCTGGGGGACCCCACTGCCGTGGGGTGAGGACCCCCGGAGAGAGCCGAGGCCCCCTGGGCGCCCGTCCAGCTGGCCGCTGAGCGACTGGGGCCCCCTGGAAGCAGCCCCTCCGGCCCGGTCGGGCCTTCAGATGATGCCATTCCAGCGACATCTTGCGGCAACTGTCGGGGAGAGACGAGGGAAGCCATCTGGCTGAGCTCCTCCCAGCTCCTTCCTGAGCTTTGGGAATGGGGAGGGGTTGTCAGTACTCTTGTTGTTGGGAGAGCATTGGATGTGCTCAGGACACTCCCTGCACATGGCGGGGTCTGTGTAAGTGCTGGCTCTTGCAGGAAAGCTGCAGGAAGCGTCTACAGGGCTCCCAGCGTGCAGCACCCAGCGCCGGCACCCTGACCATCGGCACCCGGCGCCCTGGCAGTGCCCCCAGAGGCTGCTGTCCTGTTTCGCTGTGACGCGTTGGCAGGGGTGGGGACGGGGACGGTGCGGAACGGGGGTAGATAGTACACTGCCCCAGGCTGCAGCTCTGACAGCGCGTTTGTCTGCTTCCTGCGCGTGGCGCTGTGCGCGAGCTATTTGTCCTCCATGGCTGTTTGCTGTGACGCTGGGGCCTGCTGGTCTGTCCATGCGGATCGCGGGTGCAGGCTCCGGGGCTGAGTATCGACCTATAACCACGAGGTTATGGTCTGATTCCTAGTCCGGGCACCAGCCTGGGTTGCGGTCTGGATCCCCAGTTGGGGGGCATGCAAGAGGCAGCCGATCATGATTTTCTCTCGTCATTGATGTTTCTATCTCTCCCTTCTTCTCTGAAATCAATACAAATATATTTTCTATCTATATATGTAACAGGCTAATATGCAAATTGTCCCCGCAGGAGTTCGACCAGGAGACCGGAGTTTGGACACCAGTGCCAGGCAGTGTGCCCCCTCTCTGCCCGGTGAAACTGATGCCAGCCAGTATTCCCCCTCTCTGCCTGGTGAACACCAGTGCCAGGCAGTGTGCCCCCCTCTGCCCGGTGTACACCAGTGCCAGGCAGTGTGCCCCCCTCTGCCCGGTGAAACTGATGCCAGCGGGCATTGTGTCCCTCCCCCTCAGGCAGGTGCTTTGGGCCGTGGCTCGCAGACCTTAGGGCATGTCAGGATCAGCTAGCGGCGTGTTAACACTCAGGTTTCTCATCCCCGAGTTCATGACTCAGTAGACCTGAGCCGGAGACCTGGCATTCTCACCGGTTCCGGGTGCTGTGCCCGCCGGTCTCACACCGAGAACCGCCTTCCTCGGGGCAGGCAGGCGGGCACGGCGTCCTTCCTCTGGGGGCTGGACCGCGTGAGCCTCACCGTCCGGTAGCTCGCCGACGTCCTTCAGCTGACCTTCTCCTCACGTTTCTCCGCCCAAGAGGCTGCTCTGACCGTCCACGCTGCCGCCGCCAGGAACTGTGTCCACGGACGGTGGCGTGCTCGCAGGAGCGCGGTCAGCCGGGCCGGGCACGGCTCCGGGGACCGGGCGTTCCTTCACTTACTCACCCGCTTCCTGTTATTAGCGTTATTGGTGACGAAGCCATGGAAACGTAGAATCCGGACTCCACGG
>OY882864.1:85539619-85547119 GCA_963693515.1 Pipistrellus nathusii | reverse complement strand
GGTGCTCAGAATGAGGCACCCACATCTCTATCACTAGAGTCTTGGAAGGCAAGAAACTTCACCTGACTGACTGCTAAGCCCTCGGGCACATGTGTCCGGGAGTCCTCCGCCCAAGACCTTTTGAGGAAGGAAGGAAGGGAGGAAGGGAGGGAGAGAGGGAGGGAGGCAGGGAGGGAGGGGAAAGAAAGAGGAAGGAAAGGAGGGAGGAGGAGGAGGGAAGGGAAGTAAGAAGGAGTGGGGAAGGGAGGGAGGAGGAAAGAAAGGAAGGAAGGAAGGGTGGACTGAGGAGGAGGAAGGAAAGCAGCTTGGTGAGGGAAGCCGCTGGGCCTGCACCCACACCGTCTGGGTTCCAGTCTCACGTCCGGCCTCACGTGCTCTTAGGAAAAGGGGCCTCCCAGGCCAGCCTCCAGGGAGCTGCGGTGACTGCATCAGCCGGCCGCGCCTTGCCGGTGCCAGGCTCAGCCAGTGCCCAGGCCTTATCGCCCTCCTCCTCCTGAGCCCCTGGCCAGCGCCGCCCCGAGGACACGGCGGGAGAGGCCGGAGGGCGGGCTGGTCCCCGCCGCCCGCACCTGGAGGAGGGAGCTGGCCGGCCCCCAAGTCATCGGTCTCCTCCAGCCGCACACCTGGGCCTCGCTGTGGCCGCCCTGGCAGGTGGCGTGGAGGCGACATGCCTGTTCTGCGGCGTTGCCAGCAGGAGACCGCGGTCCCACACACGGCGCACAGCTAATCAGGGCTGAGCATGTCTGTGTTCAAGGCCTTCCTGACAGCCTCTGTTTTGTAATGAGGGTTTACAGCGCTCCCTTCCCTTACAGCACCGCGCCGGCCTGAGTCTGAGCTAAGACGAGGTCACATCACGTCACAGAGGACAGGGCGCTCCGGGGGCCGTGGGCGCGGACCCAGGCGCCGGGGAAACCGAGTCAAACTCCGGGGAGCCCCCTCCCGGCCCCCGCTCCTGGGCTCTGAGAGCGGCGGGAGGAGCCGCAGGGGCAGCCGGGCCACCTGGGCTGGGCCTGGACTCGACCTTGGACTCGGCCTTGGCCAGCCTTTGCCTGGGTGACCATTGTCTTCCCTCGGCCCGGAGCCTGCCGCACCCCAGGGACGGCCTCCCCAGCGGGACCTCATCTTCCCGCCGCCCCGGCCGTGTCGCCCCGTCGCCTCCAGCTCTGAGCCGAGGAGGTGGAGCTTTGGAGGACCCTCCGGCTCCCACAGGATGCGCGGCCTCGGCTCCGCTGCGCCATCTCCTGCCCCGTGTGAGGGTTTAGGTGGCAACCTGCCCCCTCCATCCGGAGACGGTGCCCGCCTGCCGCGCCCCCCACCTGCTCCTCTCCCACGAGTGTCAGGATGAGCGTTAGCTGGAGGATGTGGGTGGGCGGGGCCGGTTTTACTGATCCAAAGCTCTGCACCCCGGCACCCTCAGATCGGATCGATCGGATCGGTTGTGATTGAAGGACTGCCGGTCCCTCTTCCTGCTTCGTCCCGCCTGCCCCGTTCGGACGGAGGGGCCTCTGAGGGACGCGGGGAGGGTGGTCCACAGCCGCCCCCGGTGCTGACCTCACAGGCCGGTTTCCCCTCCAGGCCTGCCCCTTGGCCGTTCCACTGCCCGGCCTCCCTGCTCCCTCTCCCCAGCCTCCCTCCCTCACAGCCTTCCTGCTGGGGCAGCCTGGACGTCCGAGAACACACGTGTCCCTGGAGACCCCCCGGCGTGTCCTCCCGGCGGCGTGTCCTCCTCCAGGCGTGTCCTCCCCCGGCGTGTCCTCCTCCCCCCGGCGTGTCCTCCTCCCGGCGGCGTGTCCTCCCCCCGGCGTGTCCTCCTCCCGGCAGCGTGTCCTCCCCCCGGCGTGTCCTCCTCCCGGCGTGTCCTCCTCCCGGCGTGTCCTCCTCCCCCCGGCGTGTCCTCCTCCCAGCGTGTCCTACCGGCGGCGTGTCCTCCTGGCGGCGTGTCCTCCCCCGGCGTGTCCTCCTCCCCCCGGCGTGTCCTCCCCCCGGCGTGTCCTCCTCCCGGCAGCGTGTCCTCCCCCCAGCGTGTCCTCCCCCCGGCGTGTCCTCCTCCCCCCGGCGTGTCCTCCCCCGGCGTGTCCTCCCCCGGCGTGTCCTCCTCCCAGCGTGTCCTCCCGGCGGCGTGTCCTCCTGGCGGCGTGTCCTCCCTCGGCGTGTCCTCCTCCCCCCGGCGTGTCCCCCCGGCGGCGTGTCCTCCCCCCGGCGTGTCCTCCCCCCGGCGTGTCCTCCCCCGGCGTGTCCTCCCCCCGGCGTGTCCTCCCCCCGGCGTGTCCTCCCCCGGCGTGTCCCCCGGCGGCGTGTCCTCCCCCCGGCGTGTCCTCCCCCCCAGCGGCGTGTCCCCACCCCGGCGGCATGTCCTCCCGACGGCGTGTCCTCCTCCCGGCGGCGTGTCCCCCCGGCGGCGTGTCCCCCCAGCAGCGTGTCCTCCCGGCGGCGTGTCCCCCCGGCGGCGTGTCCTCCCGACGGCGTGTCCTCCTCCCGGCGGCGTGTCCTCCCGGCGGCGTGTCCCCCCGGCGGCGTGTCCTCCCGGCGGCTTGTCCCCCCGGCGGCGTGTCCTCCTGGCGGCGTGTCCCCCCGGCGGCGTGTCCTCCCAGCGTGTCCTTCCTCCCGGCGGCGTGTCCCCCCGGCGGCGTGTCCGCCTGCCGTCCGCGGTCTCAGTCGCTGTGAGCTGGCGGGCCGGTCGGCCGCGGAGCGCAGGGCCTGGGTTTCCCGTCCTTTTCCAGGAAGAGGTGGGGCTGGCCGGCAGTCTGACTGGCTCCCCTTGGCTCCGTGGACAGGATTCGCCTGGTGGCCCCAGGGGCCCTGGCGGAGGGTGGGGTGTCCGCCCGTGTGTCTGCGTAGCCTCCGGGACGAGCCCGTCCGCTGGTCTCCGGCGTGTTCTCCGGGGCCGCCCTCCACTCGGCCGCCTCGCCCCCCGGACCCGAACCGTCGTGAATTCACGTCAAGCTTCTGACCACGAAGCTGGGAGGGCGTCCTCTGTCCCGTCCGAGAGCCGGCCAGCCGGCCCGGCCCGGCCCCTGGTGCGGTGTTCCCGCGGGCGGGCGGCTCCGGGCGGCTCCGGGCGGCCCCGGGCGGCTCGGCCCGGCCGGGCACGGAGGAGCGGGAGGAGCAGGAGGAGCGGGAGGAGCGGGAGGAGCGGGAGGAGCGGGAGGAGCGGGAGGAAGCGGCCCTGCTTCCCACAGAAGCCTGCGCGGCAGCGGCGTTTCCACGCGGCACCGCCTCCGATAGCGGCAAAATAATTTAAACAAATAATGAGCCTGGAGACGGAACCGGCACACAGACGCACAATTAATGAATTTACTAATTGTCCTCCCCCGCTGTGGCGGGGCTCCGGGTTGAATTTTAAGCGATTACATAAATATGAGCCACTGCACCGGCCCCAGCACCGGCCTCCATCCCTCATCCGTGCGCCTGAGCCAGACTCCGCTCCCGGGCGGGGCGCGTTCCCGGGCGGTGGCGGGGCAGAGCCAGTCCCGGGACAGCGGGTCTGAGTCCGGGAAACACACGCACCGGGGCCGTGGGTTCCGGGCCCGGCGGGGTCTCGCCCAGAAGCACAGACGGTATTGGAGTTCCCGTCGGCGGCAGGAGGGGGCCTGGTGGCCCGGCCACGGCTCAGAGGCGGCCCTTCCTCCAGCGCCCACCCGCCTGCTGAAACGGGGTGGGCATGGGGCCCGGGTGCCGGGTCTGACGCTCTCTGTGTGGGAGGTGCCCCCGCTGCTCGGTGCCCCTCTCTCCTGTGGTCCCCGCCCAGCCTGCCCGCTGGGGGGCCGCAGCCGTGAGCGTGGACAGACGCTCTCCCCTTCACCCTGAGGAGAGGGAATCTGGAGCGGCTGCCTCCTGCGTGCGCCCGCTGGGATGGAGCCACATGACCTCCTGGTCCGCAGGCCGATGCTCAGCTCTGAGCCCGCCCTGCTGAGCTGTTTCATGAGCCCGAGAGGACCTGGTCACGGCCTCCAGCACAGACAGCCGGTTCCTGCATGAACTGTCCTCCCCCTCCCCCCCACAGCGCCCGTTCCCAGCACGTGTTCCCGCTCCGGTGGGTGTCGTCCCCGGAGCCCGGCATCGGGGATGCCCGGGGCCACAGACAGGGGCCGAGTACGTGTCCCCTCCGTGGCCATTGAGGGGCCGGCGGGCGCCCGCACACTCCCAGCCTCACGGCCGTCCCACCTTCCCCTTCGCCCAGAGTCCACGGCCACGGCGCGTCTCACCCTCACCTGACACCTCATCCCACTGGATGAGCACATGCGGTTTGTTTACTGTCCCCAACCTTACCCAACGCACTGAGGCCCGGAATGTTCTTCCCGCCGAGGCGCCTCCGCCCTCCTCCGCCCACCGCCTCCTCCTCTCCGCCCCCACTTCCCACAGCACCTTCCTTCCGCAGAACAAAGCCATCTCCGCTCTGGCTTTCCGGCATCTGAACCTGATTCTTTTTCCTCCAGGAATGTTCTTTCCTTCCCACCAATCAACGAGAGAGGAGGACCTTCCTGCCAACAAAACCCACTCCGTGGAGGCACACAGGGGTTCCATCTTGTCCCAGTCTGTCCTCACAACGCCCCCTCTTCTCCGCTCCCCTCCTCTCCCAACCACTCCCCTCCCCTTCTCTTTCCCTCCCCTCCCCTCCCCGCCTCTTCTCTCCCCTTCCATCTTCTTCTCTCCTCTCTCCTCCCCTCTTCTCTGCTCCCCTCCTCTCCTCTTCTCTCTTCTTTCCTCCTCTTCTCTCCCCTCCCCTCCCCTTCTTTCCCCTCCCCTCCCCTCCTCTACTCTCCCCTCCCCTTCTCTTTCCCTCCCCTCCCCTCCACTCCTCTTTTCTCCCCTCCCCTCCTCTCCCCTCCCTCCCCTCCCTCCCCTCCCCTCCCCTTCCTCCCCTCCCCTCCCCTCCCCGGGAGGCCTGGTAAATAAAATAACTAATACTCCCTGCGTCCTGATCTCAGGGTTTCTTTGGTCACAGCCTGAAACTGCCCGCACTGGGACGGGCTCTGTGAGGACGCAGGTAAAGGACTTACTTTACGGACAATGCCATGTGCAGGCACCTCAGGGATCCCACAGACACCTCACGCACAGGTGTCTGTGGGATCCCTGGTCCCGGGACGTGTGAGGGAAGGGAGACGGGGCGTGGGGCAGGGACAGGTGCCGCTGGGCCAGGTGAGTGAGGATGTGTCTGGGTTATGGAACCGCACAAAGGACGGAGGAGCACAGACTCCCAATCGGTGCTTTCAGAAGCCATTTAAAAAAAAAATATATATATATATTTTATTGATTTTTACAGAGAGGAAGGGAGAGGGATAGAGAGTTAGAAACATCGATGAGAGAGAATCATCGATCAGCTGCCTCCTGCACACCCCCACCAGGGATGTGCCTGCAACCAAGGTACATGCCCTTGACTGGAATCAAACTTGGGACCCTTCAGTCTGCAGGCCGACACTCTATCCACTGAGCCACACCGGCTTGGCAGGCCAGGTTTATTGGTCAGAGGACGTGGGTGCTATCTGGTGGGAAAGGGGCAGAGACGACCTGATTCCTATCCAGGCCAGGCTTCTCTGTCCCCGGCTCCTCCTGGCCCCTCGGGCCGGTGGTGGCCCTCAACGTGGAGAAGGGGAGGCACCCAGGGGCCCTCCCAGCACCCGCCCCGCCTCCCGGCCCAGGTGGGGGTGAGGGGCGTCCGGGTGAGAGCAGCTGGGCCTGGCCACAGGGCTGGGAGGGCACAGGATGGGCGGGCCCTGTGGTGCCGAGAGGGAAGAACAGCCTTATCGTGTTGGTCCCGGGAGGTCTGAGGGGCTGTCACCAGTGAGCCTCCTGCGTTCCTCCAGGCGGGGCTGGGTTTCAGCATCCTTTCTGGCAGCTGCAGGGCCCAGCTTCCCTGGTGACGTGAGGGGGGGGGGGGTGAAGGGAGGGCGGGAGGAGTCCCGGGCGATCCAGGTGGACCCAGAGCTAGGAAGCCCCGGCCGGCCTGCCCCACGCCCCGGCTGGTCCGCCACACGCCCCAGCCAGCCTGCCCCATGCCCCAGCCGGCCAGCCCCACGCCCCGGCCAGCCCGCCCCACGCCCCGGCTGGCCTGCCCCATGCCCCAGCCGGCCAGCCCCACGCCCCAGCCAGCCTGCCCCATGCCCCGGCCAGCCCGCCCCACGCCCCGGCTGGCCTGCCCAGGTGCTGCCGGGCTGGGCCTCCCCCCACTGTCAGCTGCTGGCCAAGCCGGGAGTCCCTCCTTCCTCACCTCCTCCCACCTGCTCACGGCTCCGCACCCACTGGGGCTCCCGTGGCCCCGCATGCTGTGGAGGGGGCCCCAAAACACCCCTCTGCGCCCCCAGCACCGGCTGGAAGAAGCCAGGACCAGGGCGGGCCGTGCACCAGGCAGAGCTGACGCCACGCACGGAGCCGCTCAGGTGCAGAGCAGGCGCTGCCGTTGAAGAGGGCGGGAAACAGTCCCACAGGCCCGAGTGCGGGCAGAGGGGTCTGCCCCCAGGACCGGCCTCTGAGACAGAAGGGGTGCTCTCCTCTCCCACCTCCACCCCACAGCTCACAGCAAACAAGACCAGGGGGACAGCTGAGCCCTCTGCCCGCGCCCACACCCCAGTCCTGCCCGGGCGCCCGGGCCCCTGTTCCCTGCCACTGGGCAGGGGCGCGCCCTCTTGGTGACTCTGTGTGCCCCGCTCTGTCCAGGAGGAGACGCCCTGGGAGGGAGACCCTCTCTGCACAGCATCTTCATGCAGGGGCTCCACAGCACCACCCCTGTCAGAGCATTAGAATTACGGTGAGGGCTAGGGCTAGGGCTAGGGCTAGGGTTAGGGTTAGGGTTAGGGCTAGGGCTAGGGTTAGGGTTAGGGTTAGGGTTAGGGTTAGGGTTAGGGCTAGGGTTAGGGCTAGGGCTAGGGCTAGGGCTAGGGTTAGGGTTAGGGTTAGGGCTAGGGCTAGGGTTAGGGCTAGGGCTAGGGTTAGGGCTAGGGCTAGGGCTAGGGTTAGGGTTAGGGCTAGGGCTAGGGTTAGGGTTAGGGTTAGCGCTAGGGCTAGGGTTAGGGCTAGGGTTAGGGTTAGGGTTAGGGTTAGAGCTAGGGCTAGGGTTAGGGTTAGGTTTAGGGTTAGGGCTAGGGTCAGGGCTAGGGTTAGGGTTAGAGCTAGGGTTAGGGCTAGGGTTAGGGTTAGGGTTAGGGCTAGGGCTAGGGCTAGGGCTAGGGTTAGGGTTAGGGTTAGGGCTAGGGCTAGGGTTAGGGTTAGGGTTAGGGTTAGGGTTAGGGCTAGGGTTAGGGCTAGGGCTAGGGCTAGGGCTAGGGTTAGGGTTAGGGTTAGGGCTAGGGCTAGGGTTAGGGCTAGGGCTAGGGTTAGGTCTAGGGCTAGGGTTAGGGTTAGGGCTAGGGCTAGGGTTAGGGTTAGGGTTAGGGCTATGGTTAGGGTTGGCGTTAGGGCTAGGGCTAGGGTTAGGGTTAGGGCTAGGGTTAGGGCTAGGGTTAGGGTTAGGGGTAGGGCTAGGGTTAGGGCTAGGGTTAGGGCTAGGGTTAGAGTTAAGGGTAG
>OY882864.1:85379619-85537119 GCA_963693515.1 Pipistrellus nathusii | reverse complement strand
AGGGTTAGGGCTAGGGTTAGGGCTAGGGTTAGGATTAGGGCTAGGGTTAGGGTTAGGGGTTAGGGTTAGGGCTAGGGTTAAGGTTAGGGTTAGGGCTAGGGCTAGGGCTAGGGTTAGGGCTAGGGTTAGGGTTAGGGTTAGGGTTAGGGCTAGGGTTAGGGGTAGGGCTAGGGTTAGGGTTAGGGTTAGGATTATGATTTAGAGTTAGGATATTAGGTGTTATTGATAGGGTTATGATTTTTGGTTAGGGTTAAATTTTAGGATTAGTGTTAGGGCTGGAATTGGGTTAAGCTTAGTGTTTGGGTTAGGATTATGATTTATCGTTAGAGATATGATTTAGGGTTTGGTTAAGTTTATGATTTAGGGTTCTGGTTACACTTCAGGATTATGGTTATGATTTGGGCTTAGTCTTATGACTTAGTGTTTTGGTTAGTATTTAGGGTTAGGGTTCAGGTTAGGTATGTTAGGTGTAGTGTCAGAGTGTTTGAGGTTTCTGGGAATGTCTGGTAGTGAGCAGTGTGTGTGTGTGCTTGTATGTTACACAGTTCTGCTTTATTCACATGCCTTCTTTTTAAATTCCTAGTTTGATTTTTCACTGGAGGCTCTTCCAGACAATACTGGCTGGATCTTGAAGGAAAAAAAAAAAAAAAAGAAGAACCTCCAGAGTCCGACTGCAGCCTGTTGGTGAAGAGGCCCCGGTGTGGTGCTAAGGCTCCTGGCTCACGGCTGACAGACACCGTGTGTGTGTGTGTGTGTGTGTGTCCAGGGCTCCCACCTCCTCCCTCCTCCCTCCTGACCAAACCCTGCTCCTCATGTGCCATCTCCGGCCCTCTGACCCCCTCCCGCCCAGGATGGTTTCCTGCCTGGCCTGCCTGCCTTCCTCCCCCGGCGCCCATGGTCCCGAGTCCAGGGCCTGTCCCTCCTCCGACGGCGCTCCTCGTTCGCTCGCCGCCTTTCTGGCTGTTAACCCCGATGGGCCTCAAGCGCAGTGGCTGCTGGCACCCCGTCTCGCATGTCCGGGCACTCCTACCCAGTGCCCACAACGCTTGAAATACATTTCGGCTAAAATGCATGGCTTCCCCTGGAAGCAGTTATGTGAAGATTTGCCCTGCAGACCCTGTGCCTCAGAGAACATGAACAAAGACGCTCCCATGTCTGCCCTCCCCCCCCAGCCCTCCTCAGCGACCAGGAAATCCTGCTGATGGACGAATCCCGGGGCCTCGCTGGCCATGGAGGTTTCCCTCATTCGCCATCATTTGTCACAGACTCCGACACTGGGACCCCTCTCGGCCTGTGGCTTGGGGGCTCCTGCGGGGGGCGTCTCCCGTGACTGGAACGCGGTCCTTCCTGACGTGTGATCTTTGCACAAAGCTCCTGGGGCACGGCTGGGACCGGGCCGGAGGGGAGGTCTGGGGCCAGACCCCGGTCTGCACGCTCCCATCCTGGTACACGTGTTAATCCGTCTGCAAACTGCTCGCTGGCTGGCCTGGCGGCCTCTCTCCCCGGAACACGGAGGCATGTGTACCCAACGGTGGAAGACAAACACGGTTTTATTACGCGGCCGCCGCGCCTGGCGGAGGCCCGTGTGCACCTGCATTTAGAATGTGTCCGAGTCTCCCCGCGGCCCCGGGGTAACGCACACCCGCTCCCGCGCCCTCTGCCCCCACCGGGGCCGCTGTCTGTCCTGGGAGCGGAGAGCGAGCTGGCCCGGCGACGGCACGCAGGCCGAGGGCAGGCTCTGCCTCCTCCGATCGAAGGCTCCATCAGCAGACGTGGAGCGGTCCTCGCCGGTGCCGAGGGCTGGGTGACCCTCGTCAGGGCGGCATGAAGGCCAGGTCACCCAGGGGAGGGGGCAGGCGTCCGGAGCCCTTGCAGCCTGCTCTCCTCTCCGCACAGAACCGGGCTGTCGCTCCTGGCCGCGGTTATTCCGCAAAGCCGTCCTGAAAGAGAGGAGCCAGACGCGTCAGTGAGGCCGGAGACGGGGACGGGATGGGGCTGGGAGGGCCCTGCACTGAGGAGGGTGCAGCTCCCGCTCTTCATCTCCTCCCTCCCCTCTCCCCCCACACCTCCCTCTTCCTCCCTCTCTCCCTCCCCTCTCCCCCCTCCCCCTCCTTCTTCCTCCCTCTCTCCCTCCCTCTCTCCCTCGCCTCTCCCTCCCCCTCCCTCCCTCTCCCTTTCTTCCTCCCTCCCCTCTCCCTTCCCCTCCTCCCCCCTCCCCTCCCTCCTCCTCCTTTTCTTCCTCCCTCTCTTCCTCCCCTCCCCCTTCCTCTCCCCCTCCCCTCTCCCCCCTCGGTCCCTTCCCCTCCCCCCGCAGTGACTGGTTTGCAGGTGCCTGCAGTCGGCCTGCGTGCACGCTGGGATCTCCTGGAGACGTTCAGGTCCCCCCTCCCTGCCCCCAGGAAACGTAGGGGGTCCAGGCCACAGTGGGCGCATCAGAACTTCCCTGGGGCCATGGCCGCTCGGGGCGCAGTCCTGCCTGGCACAGGGTGTCTCCGAGGCAGTCCGGTCCTGGAAACGTCCTGCATGAGACACCTCACATCTCTTCCTCATTCCTGGTCCCCTGGGCGGGGGCAGCGGCTGTGGGTGCCCTGTGGGCGGCCACGGAGGAGGGTGGCCCTGCCAAAGGGGTGCCGCAGGGCGCACCGCCAGACCTGCAGGAGATGTGGCAACCCAGCGGCTGGAGCCGCACCTCTCCTCCGGTGGAGGGGTTTGGGGACCAGCATCAAACACGCCGTGATTGCTGGTCTGTCTGCGTGGCGGCAGATCCAGGGGCGACTGGGCCATTCCAGTTCAAACTGCCCCACATCCTCACCCTCAGGCTGGGCGAGTCAGCCTCCTGGCTTCGTGGGCATGAGGGTCAAGGGGATGGCTGCCAGTGGGGCGTCCACAGGCCCACAGCTTCATGCAGACGAGGCGTCGGGCAGCTGGCGTGGCGGCTCCAGGTGGAGGGGTTTGGGGACCAGCATCTCAGGGAAAGAAGGGAAGAAAGCAAGAAAGCAGGAGAGGAGAAGGAGAGAGAGAGGGAGGGAGGGAGGGGAGGGAAGATGGAGGAAGGAGAAGGGAGAAGGAAAAAAGGGAGGGAGGAGAAAGGAGGGAGGAAGGGGGAGGTAGGAGGGAGGAAGGAGGAGGAAAAAGGGAGGAAGGAGGAGGAAGAAAGGAGAAAAGAGGGAGGAGGGAGGGAAGAGGGAGGAGGAAGGATGAAGGAGGAGGAAGAAGGGAAGAGGAAGGAGGGAGGAGGAAGGATGGAGGAGGAAGGACAGCATAAGGAGGAAGGATGGAGAAACAAGGAGAAAGAAGGGAGGAAGGGAGGAAGGAGGAGGAAGGAGAAAGGGAGGAGGAGGGAGGAAAGATGGAGGAGGGAGGGAGGAAGGAGGGAGAAAAGAGGAGAAAGAGAGGAAGGGGGGAAGGAGGGAAAAAGGAAAAAGGGAAGTTGGTGGATTGAGGAGGGATGAAGGAAGGGAGGGAGGAGGAAGAAGGAGGAAGGAGGGAGAAAGGGGAGGAAGGAGGGAGGAAAGAGGAAGGAGATAGGGAGGAGGGAGAATGGAGTAGGAAAGGGAAAAAGGAGGAGGAGGAGGAGGGATGCATGGAAGGAGGAGGAAGAGAGGAAGGGGAGGTAGGAAATAGGAGATGGGAGGTAGGAGGAAGGAGGGAGGAAGGGACAAAGGTGGAGGGAAGAAGAAGGAGGAGGAAGGATAAAGTATGAAGGAAGGAGGAGAAAGAAGGAAGGAGCGAGGAGCGAGGATGGAGGAGAGATGGGGAGAAATGGAGGGAGAAAGGAGGGAGAAGGGAGGAAAGAGGAAGGAGGAGGGATGTAAGGAGGAAAAGAGGAAGAAGGAGGTAGGAAATAGGAGGTAGGAGGAAGGAGGGAGGAAGGGAGGAAGATGGAGGGAGGAGGAAGGAGGAGGAAGTATGAAGGAGGAGGAAGGATGGAGTATGGAGGAAGGAGGAGAAAGAAGGGAGGAGTGAGGAGGGAGGAGGGAGGAGAGATGGGGAGGAGGGAGGAGAGATGGGGAGGAGGGAGGAGAGATGGGGGAGGAGGAAGAATGGAGAAGTGGAAGGAGGGAGGAAGGATGGAGGAGGAAGGATGGAGTATGGAGGAAGGAGGAGAAAGAAGGGAGGAGTGAGGAGGGAGGATAGAGGAGAAGTGGAAGGAGGGAGAAAGGATGGAGGAGGAAGGAGAAAGAAGGGAGGAATGGAGGCAGGGGGATGGAGGAAGGAGGAGGAAGGGAGGAGGAAGGATGGAGGAGAGATGGAGGAGGGAGGGAGGAAGGAGGAGGGATGGAAGGAGGAAGAGAGAAAGGAGGAGGGAGGAAGGAGGATATAAGAGGTAGAAAGAAGGAGGAAGGAGAGAGGAAATAAGAGGAAGGAGAATGGAGGAAGAAGGGAGGGAGGAAGAAAGGAAGATGGAGGATGGAGGATGGATGGAAAGAGGATAGAGAAAGGATGGAGGAAGAAGGGAGGAGAGAGGAAAGGGATAAAGGGAGGAGGAAGGAAGAAGGGAGGAGGGAGGATAGAGGAGTGAGTGAGGAAGGGGAGGAAGGAGGGAGAAGGTAAGAAGGAGGGAAGAGGAGGGAAGAAGGAGGAAGGAAGGAAGGAAGAGGAAGAAAGGAAGGAGGAGGGGGAGGGATGGAAGAGGAGGAGGAAGGAGGAAGGATGGAGGAGATATGGAGGAGGGAGGAAAGAGAGAGGAGGAAGGAGGATGGAGGGAGGGAAAGAGGAAGGGAGGAAGGGGAGGAAGGAGGGAGAAGGTAAGAAGGAGGGAAGAGGAGGGAAGGAGGAAGGAAGAAAGGAAGGAGGGAGAAAGGAGGGAGGATGGAGAAAGGAAAATGAGGGATGGAAGGAGGGGGAAGAGAAGAAGGGGGAGGCAGGAAGTAGGAGGTAGGAGGAAGGAGGAGGAGGAAGGAGGAGGAAGGAGAAAGGAGGAGGAGGGAGGAAAAAGGAGGGAGGAGAAAGAAGGAAGGAGGAAGGAAGGAGGGAGGAAGGGGGAGAAAGGAGGAAGAAAGGAGGGAGGGTGGAGGAGGAAGGAGGGAGGAAAGAGGAGGAGAGATGGATGGGAGGAGGAGGAAGAGAGGAAGGGGGCTAGGAAATAGGAGGTAGGAAGTTAGGAAGGGGGAGGGAGGAGGAAGGATGGAGAAGGAAGCATAGAGTATAGAGGAGAAAGAAGGAATGGAGGGTGATTCAGTAGGGAGGAGGAAGGAGGGAGGAGAGAGAAAGGAGGAGGAAGGAAGAAGAAGGATGGAGGAAGGAGAAGGGATGGAAGGAGGAAGAAGAGAGGAAGGGGGAGGTAGGAAATAGGAGGTAGGAGGTAGGAGCAAGGAGGAGGAAGGGTGGAGTATGGAGGAAGGATGGATGGAGGAAGGAGGAGGAAGAAGGGAGGAATAGAGGCAGGCGGATGGAGGAAGGAGGAGGAAGAATGGAGGAGAAATGGAGGAGGGAGGGAGGAAGGAGAAAGGAGGAGGAGGGATGGAAGGAAGAGGAAGAAAAGAAGGGGGAGGTAGGAAGTAGGATATAAGAGGTAGGAGGAGGGAGGAAGGAGGAGGGAGGAAAGAGGAGGGAGGAAGGAGGAGGAGGAAGAGAGGAAGGGGGAGGTAGGAAATAGGAGGAAGGAAGAGGAAAGATGGAGTATGGAGGAAGGAAGAGAAAGAAGGGAGAAATGGAGGCAGGGGGATGGAGGAGGGAGGAGGAAGAATGGAGGAGAGATGGAGGAGGGAGCAAGGGGAGGAGGTAGAGAGGAGGTAAGAAGGAGGGAAGAAGAAGGAAGGAAGAAGAAAGGAGGAAAGAGGAGGAGGGATGGAAAGAGGAGGAAGGATGAAGGAGGAGGAAGGATGGAGTATGGATGAAAGAGGAGAAAGAAGGGAGGAGCGAGGAGGGAGGATGGAGGAGAGATGGGGGAGGAGGGAGAATGGAGGAGAAATGGAGGGAGGAGGGAGGAAGGATGGAGGAGGAAGGACGGAGTATGGAGGAAGGGAGGAAGGAGGAGAAAGAAGGGAGGAAAAAGAAAGGAAGCCCACCCATGAATACTGTGTGTTTTATTAGAGCCTGTCTCGCCAGGACAGGAGTGTAACAGAGGGGCCAGGAGAGCGTGGTCCCAGCACACGCCTGCTTCCATGGGTCGCAGGGACACTGAGAGGCCACGACGTCAGGCCTTCCTCCACAGCCACGCTGGGAGCTGCTGGGGTGGTGTGAACTCCTGGGGGTGGTGTGAACTCCTGGGGGTGGTGTGAACTCCTGGGGGTGGTGTGAGCTGCTGGGGTGGTGTGTACATGTCACGCCTGACCCGGGAGAGGGCGGGACAGGCACCTGGGCGACGGGAAGGCTTCGAGGGTGAACGGTGGGTGGAGACTTGGCAGCAGGATCGGGATCAGATGGACCCCGGAGCTGACCTCTTCTCGGTTGGCATTTGTGAGTCTTTTCCAGAAGAATGTTCCTGGGACTCCAGAGACACTCACTGAATAGACACTCACATGGCGGGGAGATGGCATGTTCTCTTTTTAAGCTGAAAACAGTACCACCGCAGTGACATTACCTAACACGGAAACTATTTGGGGCATGGTCCCTAAGCATTCCCAGGTCTTCCAGAAAGTTCTCTCAGAAAACGGCTCAGGTTTGTGCGTCTGTCCCATCCATTACCCCCCACGGCCCCCGAATGTGGGAGCGCTGCTCTGCAGCCAGAAGGTGGGGGAGCGCCGGCACTGAGACCACTGCTCCCGGGTCCTCCTGATCCCTCCCGGGGGCGCTACAGGCCGAGAACCGACCCCGCAACTCACCACGCGTCACTTGACCGGACACAAGAGGAGCTGCCCCGGGCCTTGCTCCCAGGAAGAGCCTCACGTGTTCAGTGAACTGAGACCGAGACCCAGACACCGAAGGGGGCGACACGGATCCCCATGCCGCCCGCACAGGATCAGGCCAGCACTGAGCTCAGTGTCCCCACCAGCTCCAAACCGGTCCTCTCAGGGGCTGATGCCATAGCAGGCAATCCCACACGACATGCCAGGCGCCAGGATGACCACCCAGGACGGGGCCCGAGGGCTCCCGTGTGCCCACAGGACGTGCTGGTCCCAGACGGAGCTGAGGCGTGGGGCGGCTGGCCGCTCAGAGCCACGGGGCTTCCAGGCAGCGGACGGAGCTGACACGCAAGTCCTGGTTCCAGTCCCAGAGCCCCTGTCCGGGTCACTAACGAAAACTTCTTCACCCACAGCTTCCCCTGTGCTCCTCCCTGTGCCCAAAGGTGCCGGAAGGTGCGGCAGAGGCACCTGTTCTGGCTCAGCTTTAGCCCAGGTATCCATGTGTGTTGGGGACTCAGACAATTTCTCTGGACCTCAGAGCCCCAGCTGTAAAAGCAGGCGATGAGACTTCCCCATGCTCCCCGTCTCCATCCGGGGACCCGGAGCAGAGCAGAGCAGAGCAGAGCAGAGCAGGGTGACGGCCACGGTGGGAGCGTGGAGGCGTCAGTAAGCCACCCGCGAGGCAGAGGCACAGACGTGAAGCGCGGGGGTTTGTCCGCCTCACTGACCTTGGGCTGCTGCGTGCTGTGTACTAACACCGCCTCTGGGCTTGCTGGGGAGAGAATGTTTTTATCACGGACGCCCATTTGCCAAGGAGGCTCAAGGCAGGCTGATCCTCCCGGATCCCGTGCTGTGCATCTGTTTCTGATTTCACCCACTCCCATCCCTCCTTCCAGAGCTGCAGGCAGCTCTTCCCACAATGCACAGCGGCTCTCAACGCCTGGATGTCTGAGGGGACCCCTGAAGGGACAATTAGCAACAGAATCAGAGTGTGTAGAACGGACAGAGATATTTAGAAATGGTGACGGGTGGGTGGGGGTGAGGGAGGAGGTCGGGAAGGGGCTCCATCTGGAGCAGGTCTGCAATGGCGTCTACCAGATTCCGGTCCTTCACCCAGTCTTTTCTGGAAGGAGGCGGCTTTAGGACGGACGAGAGCAAACAGCCTTGCTGTTTCTTCAGATGCATCCCTCCGACTGTCTCACACCCTCCTGCCCTGCAGCCAACCCAGCGCTGAGGTCAGGGCCCAGCTTTGCTCCCCTCCCCAGCTCTCTGACGAGGGCTCCCCTCGCCTCCTGGGCCTGTGAGGGGACCCCAGCACAGAGGCTGGAGCTGGGGGTGAGGGGGGCTCACCCGGCCCTGGGCAGTTACCATAGAGGGAGGTCACCCAGATGCCGTCGGCTGCCACTGCCCAGCCTGCTCCCTCAGCAGGTCCCGAGGGAAAGCGCTGGGCTCCCGGCCGTCTCCCTGAGGACGCCCTGAGCTGGTCAGGGGACGTTTGCTCTTCTAAGCATCGGAGCCTGTGTGACTCACGCTGCGAGGCACATCGCCACGGCCCTGCGCACAGCAGGCACCCAGGATGGTTTCTCAGGCGCACAGTAGGCACACGGGTGCACTCGTCAGCACCAATTCCCACCACAGGACGTGGGCGAGGGGCTTATGAAAAGTCATCACAGCTGACGGCTGGCTCAGGCTCGCCTTCTACCCGTAGATACTCAGTGAGCGACAGGGATAGACTGGCAGAGGCTGCGGGCTGCCGCCTCACGGCGTGGTGTCCACGCGGCTGCCTGCGGGTCCTGGCCGGCTCTCCGAACACGCCGCCGCTGGGCCCCTGCGGGGAGCGGGGCTGGGAGCTCGGGGAGGGACCGGTAGGCGGTCTTCTCGTCCGTCACTGGGGGACTCAGGGCCGGGACTGAACCGTCCCCCACGGGCAGGTGACGTGAGCTGTTCCCAGGGTCTCTGCACGGGGGGGAGGGGGGCCAGAGGGGAGCCCAGGCCCCGTCCGTCCGTCCTGCGCCCTTTCCCACAGCCTGTCCCTCTCCCGCCCCGGGCCCGTGGGATAGCTCGGCTGGTCCGCGGGGAGCGGGGACCGGCCGCTGACCCGCCGACGGGAGCAGGGCAGCGGCATCATGGGAATCTCCGGTCCCATCTGTGGGAATGGGCCGACGCCGGTGCTTTTCCAGGAACGGCGATGACGGCGGGTCCCCCGTGGCTGCCCAGGAGCCCGAGGCGCGTCCCCGAGCCTCTGGGGGGCGGTGAGGGCCGCCTCTCCCTCTCCCTCTCCCTCTGGGCTCCGGGACACGGGCTGAGGGCAGGCTTGGCCGAGCAGCTCACAGTCTGCATGTCCAGTGCAGGACGCCCAGAGGACAGGCTGGGCCAGGACCTCCTCTAGCCTGGCTCACCCCAGCTCGGAGGCTGCGTTCTCACCTGGGTTAGGGATGCTCGTTCTGGGCTCACAGTCTGGTCCTGACGCCTGAGGTTCCACTGAGCGCCAGGTGCTCTGAGCCGCGGCCCCCGCCCTCAGCGTGGCATGGGTGGGGACGGGCCTGGGGAGGCGCGTGGTTTCTCCGGGAGGACAGGACGGGTTCCATCGTTTATTAGGATTCCAGCTTGTACAGAGCAAGCACATCTGTTCAGACTCGGAGGGAGAGAGAGTGTGAGCCTCTCAGCTGGGTGTTCAAACCCTGGCCCGACTGCTTTCTGGCTGCAAAGAAGTTCTTGACCTGAGAGAGCCCCACTTTTGGAAGGAAAAGAGGGAAGGAAGGAGGGAGGGAGAGAGGGAGACTCTAGTGACAGCCTAGACCCTAGTTCTGAAGCCACAGGAACACGTACATGCATAGGAGTTTGCACATGCCAACAACACACAACACAGAACATGCCTTCCAGGATGAACTAGCCCATGGAGGAGCACGCCAGATGTGGGCCCCGAGACTTGAACCTGTGAAACTTCACTGAACACGGCCCCGGCAGGTGAGAGTGGGAGCGGCCTGCACGGCCGGCAGCAGGAGCCGGGGTGGGGCCGCTCCCGGGGACCCATCCTCGGTGGAGAGCCAGCTGCTCCCTCTGCTGATGGCACAGCAGGAGGTGACACCTGGGAGCACGGTGGCGGGAGGACGCACTGCTGTGCGCCGGCGGCGAGTCCTCAGGGCGTTGGGGTTAAGCAGCCTCACATGGACCCCACCTTCCATTCCTGCTCAGCAGCAGAGGGTACGTCCACACGGCTTCTCCAGGTTTGCATTTTGGAATTTCCAATTTTCTAAAAAAAAAAGTGTTTTTTCTTGCATCCGTGCGGTTTCAAATCCCAGGTGTAAGCCGACCTTCCTCCTTAGCATGAACCATACCGAAACAACTTCTAGATCCGCTCGTCCTTCAGACAGGCCTCCATCACCGCGGAGAGGTGGGGGTCGGCGCCGCGGGGACGTGGCTGCGCAGGTGGTGCCTGGCGGGGCTGAGGTCAGCCTGCCGCTGAGGGCGGTCTCAGCTGCTTTGACATCACAGTTGAAACAAACTTCCCGTGACCTCCCGAGCGCCTGGGACACCGGGGCGTGGGCGTGGGCGTGGGCCGGGCAGACACCCTGGCATCACTGTGTGCCAGAGCCTCAGCTCCAGCCGGGCTGCGAAGCCGGGACCGGAGGCACAGACGGGAGTCGCCCAGCACAATCTGCCTTTGCAGAGGTCCCGGCAGGCACCGGAGAGACACCCGGAGACACTGCCTCTGCGCTTTACGTTGTAACGACACCGAAACGGCACAGGGCGGTCACCGCCCCAAACACGGCCGCCTGCAGGAGTCACTTCCTCCGCCGGCTCACGAACGCCTCTCCAGCTTCAACAACTCATGGTTTAAAACAACGTTCAATGCTGACGGAGAGCCGCCATGTAAAACGGAATTCCATTTATTTGGCCCAATCTCTCCCCTCTCTAACCTGCATGGCGCTGACAGCCCTAGATTTATAGATGCACACACACCTCTGACCTTGCCGGTTAAAATTTGTGACATTGATCTCGTGCAAAGCAAAAGTCAGCACCGCGCAGACCGCTTTGGGACAAAGGCCAGCAGCTCCGGGGCCGCCCTCAGGGGCAGGCACCCCTAGGTCCCAGGTGCCCGCGTGGGGCCGGGCTGCGTGCTCACTGGGAGCCTGGGAGGACCGGGGATGCTGACCGGGAGATGCTCTGCATGGCACACAGCCACCTGAACGCCCACCCACAAGGCCTGGGACCTGCCGGGTGCCTCTCTTCGAAGAACACCCTCAGAAGGGAACAGTGGCCGGCTGGAGCTGGCCTCCTCCGTGCGGCGCTGTGGCTCTCGGCTTTGGCCTACGGAAATAGCCGGAGTGCGTGCTTGTCCCGCGGGCCGCCTGGATAAACCAGGAGCGGCCACAACCTCCACACCCTTCCCAGCTCAAGCACACGAGCCAATCTGGTTGCCCATGTGCGCCCCGAAATGACGCTCATCCCGTCGCCTGAACCTGAGCACACTCCTCTCTGGGGACGGGGGGGCTGGATGAGCTCAGCCGATCTGCACACAACGAGGCTCAGCTCGTCTGGCTTCTCCACGCCCATCGCAGAGACCAGGCCTCTGGCTTCTCTCTGCAGAGACGCTCCATCCAGGATGAGTAACCCCGTTACCTTCCTGCCGTGTCTTTGTTTTCAGACCACTCAGAGGTGACCTTTAGGGCCAGGGCACCCAGAGGGGTATCGGTTGCTGGAAAGCCCAGATGATTCCTCTAGACATTTGGAAGTAAAGCTAAAACGGGGAGGAGCTACTTGGTTAGTAATAACCAGCAAGAAAGAGACGTGAATAGGAATCAGCACCTTAATGATTTACCATTTGCCAGGGAGCCAGGAGCTGGCGATTCAATCCGATACCCGCAAATTTGTGTAATCCTCGGGGTGAGACAATTTAGCGGGCTGTCTCTTTTACGGTTACAAAAGGCCTTGCATGTGATCCATTACACATGCGAGGACCATAAATGTAACGTTCTCCATGCTAATCACATCCAACTTAAGCTCTCTGGTTGGTCTTCGGAGTGTACATAGCATTCCCAATAAAGTTTTTAGTTTCGACTCTCACCAAAAGTTAATCTGCCCAGAACCTCCAGATAAATCTTCAGCACGAGAAAGGGGTGGGTTTGTTCACACTAAATAAAATCGTCCCAACAATCCAGCTGAAGGAACGCCATGCCTGCCCCCCACTCCCGCCCCCCCTGCCGGGCCTCCAGGCCACGCTCCTGCTGCTCCGCCAGCCCGTGGCCAGCCGGCCGGCGTGCCCGTTTTCCTTCTGTTTAGCTTTGTTGTGTTTTGCTGAAAAGGCAGCCTAACACCGTGCTAACACTGTCACCCGAGGCTAACAAAACTTGGCTAAGGGGCGAAGCTCTCCTGTCCTCACCTCAGTGACAGGTGCCTGAAGGCCCTGGGACCCCCGAGCCCGGTGATGCCCACCACCCGTCTGTTTTATGATATGGAGAACCGGTTGGCTCTCACAGGACCCGAAAGCAAACTAAAGCCCCTCAGCCCGCACCCCTCAGTCAGGGGCAAAGGGCACGAAGACCACGGGTCGGTGCGGGAAATAGGAAATGACTGGATGCTCCAAATGGCCTCAGCCGACCCGCCAAGGCAGGGCTGTGGGCTAATAATCAGCGGTCGGCAAACTCATTAGCCAACAGAGCCAAATACCAATAGGACAACGATTGACATTTCTTTGGAGAGCCACATTTTTTAAACTTAAACTCCTTCTAATGCCACTTCTGCAACATAGACTTGCCCAGGCCGTGGTATTTTGTGGAAGAGCCACACTCAAGGGGCCAAAGAGCCGCGTGTGGCTCGAGAGCCGCGGTATGCCGACCATGAGGCTGATTCCATAAATACCCTGTTTCCCTAAAATAAGACATAGTGTCTTATATTAATTTTTGCTCCCAAAGATGAGCTAGGTCTTATTTTCAGGGGATGTCTTATTTTTCTATGAAGAATACAGTACACATTTATTGTTAAATGAAAATAAAGGACATTTATTACCTGTATACGGTACGGTAGTATGGTAGTTGTCAACACAAACCAGACAAACTGTGAATCCTACAGTATTAAGAATTTACTCATTTATTCAATGACAATCATGTCATCATCTTCTGGAACATCATCATAGCAATCCAGTTCCTAAATTTCCTGGTGAATTTCTCGTGATTCCATTTCTTTCAGAATCAGTGGACCAAATCTCTCATGTTTAGCCTGGGGGGGCCTTATTTTCGGGGGGGGGGATGCCTTATATTTCACTCAGAAGGAAACTTGTAAGTAGGTTTTATTTTCAGAGGATGTCTTATTTTCGGGGAAACACGGTATTTTCCTAGCCACAACGCAGTGCAGAGACTGGGCGGGGTGTGACAAACATAGGCCCGAGGGAGACTGAGCTCTGTCTGCTTCAGGGGCAGAATGAACGCTGGGGCCTCTGCTCCCCCGGCTCACACCCACCCACAGCCCAACCCGGGGCCCCAAGCGCCTCGGGACCCGGAGAGCAGGGCTGCAGGAGAGAGCGGGAGAGGCGGTGGGATTGTTCTCTAGGCTTCCAGGAAGAAAATGAGCAGTTTCTGAGAAAGGAGATTTCTTAAGGTCCCAGAGGGGGGATTAGTTTGTCCCTTGAGGGTTAATTTTGGGGCTGCACATCCTGAGAAAGTTCTATGTATGTGAAAACGTAGGAAAATCCAGGCCTGGCCACCAGAATAGGAGGAGTGGGGAGGGGAGAGCGAGCGCACGAGTGTGTGTAGTTTGCCCGAGAGCGACTAAGAAAACATTCCGAGGACTCACTTGTTGCTGCCGGCACAGGACTCCGGCTCCCAGGAGTGGTCTGCTAAGAAATCAGCTGCCAGCAGAGTACAGCGGCTTGCAAAGCGAGCTGGAACATCCTAATCTGCTTCAGCTGCAGCGGGGAAAGACCTCTGGTGCCCCGGGCAGCCGGCCAACGATGAAGACTTCAATGAAAGGAAGAAGGCGTCTCGGGAGAGCAGCTCTGAGCTCGAGGAGTTGTGAGTCCGGCCTGCCACCTGAGAGCCAACCACCAGAGAGAACGTCGCTTTCAGAGAGAGACCGAGTGAGCAGCCTCGGATCCTTTCTTTTTTCTTTTTTTAAAATATATTTTATTGATTTTTAACAGAGAGGAAATTGAGAGGCATAGATAGTTAGAAACATCCATGAGAGAGAATCATCGATCAGCTGCCTCTTGCACACCCCCTACTGGGGATGTGCCCGCAACCAAGGTACATGCCCTTGCCCGGAATCGAACCCGGGACCTTTCAGTCCGCAGGCCGACGCTCTATCCACTGAGCCACACCGGTCCCGGCAAGCCTCGGCTCCTTTCGAGAAACCTCCCCCTCCATGTCCTGTCCTGACTGATGACTTCACAGGAGCGGGAGGCACATCACCCGGTGCTGGGCATGGGTGGTCAGAGTGCCAGGGTGCCCCGTGCCGCGGGAGAGGGTGCCGGGCCAGGAGCTGGCACCCCTGGTTCCAGGGACAGCGCCGCCATCTCTGACCTGTGACCCTCAGGCGAGAGGGCTCCGCCTTGAAGGTGTCCATCTTCCCAGCTGGAAAATGAGGGTGCCGCGGCTGCTTCCTGGAAAGAGGGCCGAGTCCAGGACTCTCCTGTGGACAAGCTCCTAGTGAGGGCTGGGCATGGAGTGAAAGAGAAAGTCAGATAGAAGAGCAGAATCTCTTTACTCAGAGCCAGGTATAAATCCTACACTAGAGAAATGGAATCTGATGTAGACAGCATCTACCCTGTTTCCCCGAAAATAAGACAGTGTCTTATTTTAAATTTTTCTCCCAAAGTTGTGCTAGGTCTTATTTTCAGGGGATGTCTTATCTTTCCATGCGCTAGGTCTTATTTTCGGAGGATGTCTTATTTTCGGGGAAACACGGTACGACACAAACAGATAATGCGGTGCTTTCCTGAAAGAGGTGTCACGTGCTGTGGAAGAGAGACGGTTTTGTCGAGGCCTCGATACAGGCTCAGAGACTGGGCACAGAAGCCACGGACACCCAGGTAGGAACCGCCACTGGGGACAGGAGCCGGCGGCCAGTGTCCGCAGGGTGACGGGGTTTTGTAAATGAAAGGTGCACAGAAATTCTCAACAGACATACAGTCCACTTCCTAGTTCCCTGTCATTTCAATAACTGAGTATTTTGTTAATTAATATTGTTGATATCAAATTTCTAATAAGACCATTTCTGTGTTGTGATTATTCCCAGAAAAACGGGGTCCCAGTGCGATCAAACACCTTGGTGACTTCCAGAGACAGAGCATGGACTGTGCCCTCCCGCTGGACAGGAGCATTGCTGAGTGACCATCAATAAGAGCTCAGAGGAAATTGTTCATGGGCCTTCCTTATTCACCAAGCCCTCCAAAGCCTGACACGTGGAGCCTTCAAACCCTTTATTACAGCAGCTACAACTAGTCTCTGTGGGTCTTTCTCTTCTGCTAGTCGTGGGTGTCTTGAGAATGGAGGGAGTCTTTACCAGGTGTACCAGTTACTAACGCAGATTTTTTTCAATAGATGGAGTTACATGTGTTGATCTATATGTGATTTGATATGTATGCTATTTTGTTGTATTGACAGCAAGCTTCAAAACTTCATATGTCGCATTTTCTGAAGGTATTAACGTCACAGATATGTTATGCTTAACAATGTCGAATTTCGTGCCAAAAAAAGAGCACATTCGGGAAGTTATAATTCATTACTTTATATTGAAGAAAAGTGCTGTTGAAAGTTATTGTATACTTCGGGAAGCTTATGGTGAACATGCTCCATCTCAAGGTACTTGTGAACGCTGGTTTAAATGCTTTAAAAGTGAGGATTTTGATGTGAAAGAGAAAGAACGTCCAGGCCAACCGAAAAAATTTGAAGACCACAGATGACAAGCATTATTGGATGAAGATGCGTGTCAAACTAAAAAACAACTTGCAGAAAGATTAACCATTGCTCAGCAAACTATTTCCAGCAATGGGAAAAACTTTAAAGGAAGGAAAATGGGTGCCACATCAACTGAACGAAAGACAAGTGGAAAACGGAAAAGTCATCAGTAAAATGTTGCTCCAACGGCACAAAAGAAAATCTTTTTTTTGCATCTAACTATGACTGGTGATGAAAAGTGGATTTATTTTGAGAATCCCAAACACACAAAATCATGGGTTGATCCAGGTCAACCATCAACATCGACGGCAAGGCCAAATTGCTTCAGAAGAAGACAATGCTCTGCGTTTGGTGTGATCAGGATGGTGTGGTGCATTATGATCTTCTAAAACCAGGTGAATCAGTAAATACTGATCGCTACCGACAACAAATCACCAATCTGAACCACCCTTTGATCGTGAAACCACCAGAACATTCCAGAAGACACGGGAAAGTAATTTTGCTTCATGACGACGCACCATCACACGCTTCAAAACCAGTTAAAAGACACGTTAAATGATCTTGCCTGGGAAGTATGAATCCGCCCACCATGTTCACCAGACCTTGCTCCTTCAGATGACCACTTGTTCCGATCGATGGCACATGCACTTTCTGAGCAGCACTTCAACACATACAGAGAAGTGGAAAAATGGGTCTCTGAATGGTCTGCCTCAAAACAAGAAAAGTTCTATTGGGATGGTACCCACAAATTACCTGAAAGATGGAGAAATGTGTAGTTAGCGATGGATATTACTTCGAATAAAGCACTTAAAAAATACACACACACACACACACACACACACACCACATTTTCCGGCGTATAAGACGACCCCCTAATTTTACAGTTAAAACCTAGGTTTAGCCCTATATTCACTGTATAAGACTACCCTCCCACTTCAAAGAAAAGACTTACTTTGCCGTCAAGATTTGCAGGTAATTTTTGTGCAATTTTGGTCAACCCGATTTTTGGTTGACTTTTTTTTGTTTCAAAAGTCGTCTTATACGCCGGGAAATACGGGTGTGTGTGTGTGTGTGTGTGTGTGTGTGTGTATGTGTGTGTATTTTTTTTTTTAATTGGTTTTTTACAGAGAGGAAGTGAGAGGGATAGAGAGCTAGAAACATAGATGAGAGAGAAACATCGACCAGCTGCCTCCTGTACACCCCTCACTGGGGATGTGCCTGCAACCAATGTACATGCCCTTGACCAGAATCGAACCTGAGACCTTTCAGTCCACAGACTGACACTATCCATTGAGTCAAACTGGTTTCGGCTGAATAAAGCACTTTTGATGTTTCTTTTGAAATGATCGTGTTTTCTTTGAATACAAAATCCGCATTATTAACCGGCACACCTGGTAGAGCACCCTCTCTTGTTGTGAGACTGACACATGGCCTGTAACATGTGCTTTCTCAGTGAACGAAGGGAGGAATGGGCCTCCGTTCACCAAGGGCAATGCTTCTGGGAGCAGCATCCACAGCAGTGAGTGCAGCAATGGCCACAGAAATCAGACTGGCCTTGCACCTCGGATTCAGCAGGTCCAGGCGCCGCCTCCCAGCTCCAGGCACCTGCTTGGCCGGCTCGTGGCCCCGGAAAGCTGACCGTCACTGTGAGCACCTCTTCCCTCCGGGAACGGAGGCGTGAACCCTGCAGTGAGGAGAGCAGATGCTGATGCTCTAGCTCCGATGGCTCAGGTTACAACGGACATCCCCTCCCACGTCCACGGACAGCCCAGCTCCGTGCAGATGTGGGGGACAGTGGGCTTTCTCTCTCTCTCTCTCTCTCTCTCTCTCTCTCTCTCTCTCTCTCTCTCTCTCTCTCTCTCTCTCTCTCTTTCTCTCTCTCCTCTCTCCTGCTGTCTTTGCTGCCTCGGGCTGCTGGCTGTGGGAGAGGGTAGGTCTCTGAGGATGATGGAGAAAGAGGTGTGATGTCTGGAGCAAGAAATAAACCAGGAAATGCATGTCGAGTCCCTGGTTCATAGTAGAGGGTAATGATGAAAACTAAATAGTGATTTACACTATTTTCCACCCAAGTTCTCATTTTCCCATTCCTACCTCAAATAAGTATCAGTGACCTAATGACACAGAAACACAAACACATTGTATAACTCAGCGATTATAAGCATGGGAGGGCACCCCCATCCCCACCCGCTTCCCCAACAGCGGACTAACCTGGTCCGTTTCAGTGGCTCTGCCTGGAGCATGAGGGACGCTGGCCCTCCTTGCTCGTGGAGAAGGCGGGAGGGGAGGAGCTGGAGAGGCGGGTGGAGCCCCGGCAATCCAGATGAAGAGTTTTCAGCGGGGTCGGTCCTTCCTACCAGCCCAGTCAGCCGGGCAGGAATGACGTCCATGCGACCACTTCCTGCCAAACAGCAAGACGTGGGGTTTGCTAAATTAAGACCCAAGCGGTGGGTCTGAAATGTATTAGCTTAATCCACAATGAACGTCACGCCATCCCTTTTAGCATGCCTCCCCCATTGAGCTATTTCGGCCTCGGAGATCTACAGAAATGGAGCTGTCCCACTTGTTGCCAATTGGTTAATTCCTTGATGATGGATAAAAGCTACTAACAGCTTTTGTTTTTAAATCTGTGTTTCATTCAGTCACAGCAGCCTTTTAATTAGCTGCTGCAAAGAAAACCGCTCAGTGCTCCACGAGCCGATGCCCAAGGAAGGCCAACGCGGAGGGTGGTGAATGGAAAAAGCATGGGCAGCGCCTGGCGCCCGGGAGGTCCCACAGGGTGCACCAGGAGCCTGGCGGGCGGGTGACGCACCCAGTAAAGGCGTGGATTTGTGCCAGGGCATCTACAGCAAACACAGACAACCTGAGCTGTTGCTACAACGTGCATCTGATGAGCTACGGGAAATAGAAGCGCTAGGAAAAGAACTATTTTTGCAAGCAACACTTTGAGCGAATATAAAAAGCCCAGGAATCTCTATCCTGGAACTAAGACTGAATCTCACTAACCCAAATGCGTGGCCGTATGACAGAGACTCTGAAAACCATCCAATCCATGTGCTGACAGAAAGACACACCCTCAACATAAAGACCGCAGAGAGGAGTGACTGTAACACCCTTTGCTTGCCAACAGAAGAAATAATACAGTGCTCAGTACATCATCCAGCCGAGCAGAACGCCTGGTAGGAAGGTTAGGGCATCGTCCCACAGTAGTGTGCCGAGGCTGAAGTAGTCCCCATTAAGTCTCCATGTGCAGAGAAGAACGTGTTGGAAATAACTGTGTGTTCTCAGCACACACAGTGGACTAAAATTAAATACACAGAAAGCCCACATGGCCTGTATTGTCACAAACACTGAGAGGCCTGTATTGTCACAAACACTGCCAGGTGTCAAAACAATTGAGATTTTTCCCCTCTGGGTCCCCAAGTCCCTGGACTCAGCAAGCCTCTGAGAGGGCTGCTGAGACGCGTGGATTTTCCACTGACTTTATCAAACGTGGCCGAGGAGGAGGAAGAAAGGACCTTGCAGAGGGATGGAGAACGACGGACACACGGAGACCCATGGGGAGCGCTGGGCCATCAGGAAACACTTCCTAACAGCGTCTCCCAGGGGAGGTCAGGCGTGCTGGGATCAGTGGCAGCTCGGACCTCTCTTTCCTTTTCAAAGAAAAGACGTCCTGTCCCTCTCCTGCCACTCTGTCCATTAGAAAAGGAGCTGATTGCTTGGTTGGGGTTCTTCTGTTTATTTATTTATTTTTTTTAGTTCCTTGGCCTCCAAACCAAGAAGAGTAAACTCAGACGTCACACAGTCCACGAGCACCTGGGCTTTGGGCCCAAACCCAGACTGAGAGGACACTCCTGAGACGGGGTTCCTTCGTCAGCAGCTACTGAATTTGGGGGCTGACCCTGCAGTTTGCTTCCATCAGCAGGATGTTGTCAGATGTGATGCAAATAGAGATGTGACATGTCTATAGGGCCGTGGTGGGCAAACTGCGGCTCTCGAGTCACATGTG
This sequence comes from Pipistrellus nathusii, assembly GCA_963693515.1. NCBI lineage: Eukaryota > Metazoa > Chordata > Mammalia > Chiroptera > Vespertilionidae > Pipistrellus > Pipistrellus nathusii. Next base: position 85,517,431 of record OY882864.1, on the reverse strand, counting down.
GCTCTTTGGCCCCTTGAGTGTGGCTCTTCCACAGAACACCACGGCCTGGGCAAGTCTGTGTTGAAGAAGTGGCGTTAGAAGAAGCTTCAGTTTAAAAAATGTGGCTCTCCAAAGAGATGTCCATTGTTGTGCTGTTGGTATTTGGCTCTGCTGACGGATGAGTTTGCCGACCACGGCCCTAGGTGGTTAACCTTGGGGTTACGGCTGATGTTATCTGTGTGTTTCTGCCACGGCCATTCCCCCACTGGTCTAAGGAAAATGAAAGTCACATGACCAGCTTGAAGCCAAGCCCAACGGAGACCAGCCTGACTCAGCCAGCTTCCGGGGTCCATGTTTCCCAAAGGTTGTCTCAGTCCACCGGGTTGCGGGGAGCTGGTTACAGCATCACCACAGCAAAAGCCAGTGGTGCAGGGACGGCTTATTCCCCTTCGCCCAGGATGCCGTCAGGAACGCCAGCGGCAAGCCCTGTGTTCCTGTTCCTCTTAATACGCCTCCCCAGTCGTCATGGAGCTGATGGAAACCTCGTTTTAATCGCCAGCCCTGCCGTACGCCATTCTGTCGCCTTGAGTCCATACATTAATGTCTCCGGGTCTTACTTTACCTATGAAATGATGATACGTGCCCTAACTGCCAGGGTTTCGTGAGGATAAAATGAGGGAACAGAGCAGGCCCTCAGTCAGGGTTGAGCCTAAATAATTTGAACCGGGCTTCGAGATGGTTTCCACGTTCTTTCTAAGCCAAGGACAGCGTGGTGCTGAGAAGCTCCTGGTCTAGAGCATGATGGCTCCTCGCTTCGGGCACCGAGGGCCTGTGCCGGGGTCTCGGCCAGCTGCTGTCCCGCAGGCCACGCTCCCCACCACAGCTCTGAGGTGGCAGAGTGGACAGTTTCACGCACAACTGACTGCAGAGACAGGCATGGTTAGCAGGGTCTTCGTGGCAAAGAAAACTCGTCTCCTGGAAGGCCACACACGCGCTGTCAGCAGGAGGCCGAGCGCCGGAGAATGCAACGGGCGGAAAGAGCCCGCAGACTCCGGGCCTGTGAGAACTTCATCAACTAGAAAATTAGGAGACTTTCAAAAACGGGCAGAGCAGCAGCCTTTCAGCCGAACCTCCCGGATGAGAGAGGGCCAGCTTTGGCTCATCCATCATCGCTCCCAATCGGCGCTCCTGCCCTTGACCTCACCGTCTTCCTTTTTGTCCAGCCCGGCGCCCACACAAAGGGAACGGGTTCTCGGACGAGAGCGCCCGGCGGGCGTCTGTGCCATTTCTTCCAGAGGGACTGGCCGGAAGCAAAGGCAGCCGGGGCCTCTGGGTCTGGGCCGCGGACGGGGACGGCGTTGGCCTGATGGGGGAGGGAGACGCTCGTGGCCGGAGCACAGGCAGGGGCGTGAGCACGTTCGGCGCCGGACATAAAGGACAGGACACACCTGAAGCCCGGCTGTTGTTACAAACCTGCTCGCAGCAGATGTTGTCTCCTCGGAGCTCACATCCCCTCCCAGGCCTCTCGCGTGCGGCTGATTGCAAATGCCGGCTTGTTCCTTCCCCACTGATTTACTGTTCGCAGACACCTACACGGGATGCAGTGTGGAACAGGCTGCGTTCTCTGTTAATTATTTTCCCTCTTTGATTACTAATTTGGGAAGACAAACTCTCCGCGGCTGACCTCCCCGGGAGCAGCCTGTTTGACAATGAGCCTGCGCGGGAACGCGTCCCCAGCGGAAGGGCGTGGAGACCTTGTGTCTTATCTACATGAACCCACACCCAGTGCCCTGCACCTCCCTCTTCACTCTCTCTCTGCCCACAAAGACACAGCTGCAGGGCCAGGGGTGGTGACGCACGGGCGTTACTGTAGAATGCAGGATCTACTGTATGAAAACCACAGACTGTTCCCCAAACGTATTACATTAGACGGTAAAACCCGTATGCACATCTCTGTGCTGACACTGCCAAGCCACCACCCACCACGCGGGCGCACAGTAGGCAGAGGTCATGGAGTGCCCTTCAAATGTGGAAGCTGACATGGGGAGTCTTCCTGCCCAAAACCCACTCCCATCCAGAGCACTGAGTGCAGCAGTTGAACTGGGATCGGTCAGCAGCCCCCAACAGCAGCGCTCTGCATGTCAGCAGGCCGCGGGCGAGGGGGTCGTCATGCGTGGCACACGCCGCGGGCTCCCAATCAAGGGCTGGGCACAGAGTGGGGCCGGACGACGAGGAGTGGAGGCAGACACAGGGGAAGGCGGGCCGCGCCTCAGCGGCGGCCGGGCTGAGGCCTGCTTTCATCGCCGTCCCGGAACACAGCACAGACCAGGCGCCGAGGGAACAATGCACACGGCTGAGGGCGCGGGGAGGGCGGGAGCCGCGGGGCCGCCCCTCGGGCCTGGCGCTGGGAGCGGGGCCGCCGAGGGCTGGCATCTCCCAGAGGCCGTGACATGGAGATGAGTGTGACTGGTCTTCCTCACTGCTATATGCGGGGACCGAGGCAAAGCAAACCGAGCGGTCTCTCCCCCTCCCAGGTGGTGGCGCCTCGGAGCTGGGTGCCCGCGGGGCAGGCCGGCGGCTGGTCTCCCACCAGAACCCTTGGCCAGGGCCCTCATCCCGGGTCCCGTCTGCTCCCAAAGGGGCGCGAGGCCGCACGCCGGGCCTCCCTGGGGCCGGCGCTCTCGTCCCCGGGAAGACGGGACCCTGGAGTCCCATTTCGGGCGGTTCTGGTCCGCAGCAGAGGGCGGCTGGAGTCCCATAGAAGCCGCCCCGGATCTGCCAGCGTGTGGGCGGCGTGCAGTTCGGCACTGAGATCAGGGCGCTGTGCAGAGCGAAAGGGGTGCTACTCCCGTGTTTCCCCGAAAGTAAAACATCCCCCGAAAATAAGACCTAGCGCAACTTTGGGAGAAAAAATTAATATAAGGCACTGTCTTATTTTCGGGGAAACAGGGTAGCAATCACCAGGACAGGAGGCATCACCCGGGCCGTCCCGCCAAGCTCGGGAACAGCGACTCGATGCACAGGAACGTGGTCGTGACCGATGTGGGACGGTGTGGACCCTGAGGAACAAAAACAGACGCGCAGAGCGGACCCGGAGACGGGGGCGTGGAGCCGGGTGCGGGGCCGGGGACGCAGGGACGGGGGGAGCTGATCACCCAAGCCCCTGTGTGCACACACCACACCCCAGGGACACGGACAATGGGGTGGTGAGGGCGGGGAGTGAGGATTGGGAAGAGAAGGTGGCCTGGAGGGGTCAGTGGAGGGGAAAGGGGGGCATATGTAATACTTCCAACAATACAGATTTAAAAGAAATAAAGACGGAAGAGAGAACACAAACCAGCAAAACACAGGCAGTGTGACGATGGCCGGCACATGAGGCCCACGGACAGGGGCCCAGGAGCAGGCCCAGCAGCGGGCCGGGAGGGCCCTTCGCATGCAGCCTGGGCGAGGAGGGAGGAGGGGCACTCAGGTCCCTCCTTTCCTTAAATCTGTGGCTGGACTTATCACCGGCACTCCAGCCCCACCCCGTGCGTCACCCCGTGTCCATGGGTGTGCACACATGCACCCCGGCTCAGCTGGTCAGGGAAGAGCCGGCGTCCGCCGCCTGGGGCCTGGAAGCTGGCCGGAAGCGCAGTGGCCGTTCTGGCCGCGGCGGCAGGATGCGGCTCCCGGCGGGTGCTGCTGTCTCGGGGACGAGGCAGTGGACCCTGAGGGCCGGGCAGTGCTGTCAGGGGGCCTGTCTCCCCTCCCGCTCCGGCTCTTCCCGGGATGCACTTTGTAAAGAGAGTGACTGAGTGTAGTCTGCAGAGCCTACGTCAGCCGCGCCTTCTAAGGCACACATCGTGTGTCCTCACGGATCTCCCATTTTAACGAAGTAAAACAGACACAAAGGCAGCCTCTCGGCGTCGCTCCCTTCATTCCCCAAACCCCGGAGGCAGGCTGGAGCCGGACACCCCGGACGGCCATCCGCAGGGCCGCTGCTTTCCATTTCAAAAGAGACCGCTTCCCCTTTAAGAAGGGGAGGCCGTGGTGGCCGCGGCGGGCACCAACTAGAAGGCCGCCAGGCAGGGGCCCTGATTAAGCCGCAGGCCGGTCCCCGGTGACCTGGGAGCCTCTGCGGAGACGCCTGAGCCTGTAATTGCCGGCTCTCCGCCATGGCGGCTTCCTCACTCCCCGGGCCGGAGGGGGCCCATGTGACCAGACGAGGACTCGGTGCCGGACGGGCCTGGAATGTGAATAGGGGCGGCCTGTGCCCTCGGCCACCGCTGACCCCCGGGCTGCGGCCTGCCGCCACCAGCACGGCGCCAGGAGGCGCGGCCACTCCTGTAACGGAGCGGACTGTGATAACTCAGACACACTGGGAATGTGAGCGTGTGTGCAGATACACACAACACATATGTGTATGAGATACGCATGTATACACACATCTTTCCACACATACAAATATACAGGGCTCCATTTGGATAATATCTACCTACCTACCTACCCCGTCTTTGGATTCTTGCTCGTTTGGGGACTTGGAGAATACTAATAACGTTCACCATCACCTTACTCCCTGGAATACAACACTGAGAACACTGCCTCCTCCCCAGTGGATGGGGAAGTAGGTGCGACCCAGCCCTTTATTCCCGGAGAGCAGAGCAGCGCGGAGGCAGCTGCCGAGCAAGAACGAGAGCCAGCAACTCCAGGACGGCACCCCGTCTCCGCCCTGACCAAGGGGGGCCTGAGCAGAGCACCTGGTGGCCGGGGGGGGGGGGGGGGGGGGGGCCTGGCTCCCTCGGCACCTCCCGTCTCATCCTCCAGAAAGGCGTCAGGAACGGAGGTGCTGGCCCAGAGGACCGAAGGTCACCCCGGGACACAGAGCCCTCCCCTGACCTCCTGCTCCTTGGACTCCCATCCAGAAATTGCTCCCCCTCGCCCTCCACCTCCTCTGAGACTATTTTCTCTACAAGGCTAATCCCCAGAGAAACAGCTCAAGGTCGCCCAGCCCCGCCCACCACCCCGAGGACAGGGACCTCGTTCCCATGGCACCGGCTGCACCAACCACCGTCCTCAGCGGCCGGCCACACCCAAGGAGATCCGCTTTCTCCTGGCCGGGCTCTGAGCGACAGAAGCTCCCCTCGGCTTTCTGAAGTTCCTGCCACAGACAGACCCCCTTCCTCCTGCAGCTCCCCCAGGGGTTCGGGTCCCTCCCTGGGCATCCCTCCTGCGCCCAGAACCAGCTTGAAGATGAAAATCATTGGGGAAAGAACTGTTGGTGTAACAAGATATTTAAAGGCAAAGTTGCTGGGCCGGTCGGGGCCCAGCCACTGAGAAAGCGATGTTTTGGGATGAGAGGCACTGCTCACCGAGGCAGGAGCTGAGCAGGGCGGACAGCAGAGTGCGCCCCGTCGGAGCAGACTGCCTGCCCCGGGGTGTCTCCCTGCGGCCGGCCGCTGTCTGGGCGCCTGTCTGGGCCTCGGCTTTATTAGGGTTTTGGCAATTACTCCAGCGAGGCCCAGAGCAAGGCAGGTCCGCTGACACGCTGACACACCAGCGTGACCGGCGAGGGAGCTGCCCACACTGGGCACTACTGAGCGTGTTTTTTCCTCTGGGCAGCGAGGAAGGAAACTGTAAATGTGTAATCTGGCAGGCCTCCAAGTTTTCCAAGAACGTCGTGTGTGTGTGTCCCCGGTAAAGGACAGCATGTCGCACTCCCTGCGAATCCCGGCTTGTTCCTATGTTCCTCACATCGGCTTCCAGAAACAGTTGGGGATCTGTTCACGCCGAGCAGCGTTCTCTCCCCAGAGCGCCGAGCTTGCTGGGAAGGTTCCTGAGCCTGGGACCTCCTGGACGGGCGGCCCGGAGCCAGATTCCAGCAGCGGCCTGTCTGGGGGTGTCTGAGCGCAGCCACAGCCGGAGCGGCCTCCGGGTCCGCAGTGAGCACGCGTGGGCCTCCTGCAGACCCCCCCCATGCACACCCTCCCCGCCCTGTGAGGACGGGTTTCCAGAAAAAAGAGGAGCAGCTGGCCTGGGGGAAGCCATCACTGTGTCCGTCACGGGAGCGAGGGCCGCGTGGACTGGGTGAGGACACTGATGCCGGCGCCTGACGGCATTCCTATGGTCCGGTCCACAAGGCCGGGCCGGGGAAACGGCCATCGGAGACGCGGGAAGGCCTGGCGGGGGCCTGGAAACTCCCGGGAGCGATCGGGCCCTGGCAGGCGGACAGGAGGCACATCCCAGTCTCTCTCCAGCCCGTTTCTCAGAATCTGATTAGGCTACAGGGAAAGAAAGAATATGAAACGGGAGCGGGGTGAGGGGACGGGGCAGGGGAAGGAAGAATGACCACCTCAGTCTGTTAGAAAGCACGGGTAAACGCCTGCCGGTCATGCCGGTCACCCACCGTCCCCCCCACTGCCCCACCAGGTCCCCGCCACGGCCTCCGCCCGGGCCCGGCTGCCCCTGAGGGGGTGTCCTACAGGGCACAGGCAGGACCCGACCACCAGCTGAGGAGACGCCCGAGATTACGCTGAAGAACAGGGGACGGAGAGCCCGGCTCAGCCCGGGCCTGAGGGACGACGGGGGCCTGTCTGAACGTGACTTCCCTTAGCAGATGCCTGGACCGGGGCCTCGGCCTCCGTGGATAAGGGGTGTTGGAGCCATTGCAGCGCCACACGGCTCCCTGGCTGCTGGCATGCACGTCACCGGAATCTGGGTGGCCGAGGCCGGCCGCCGCCCTGCACCCGGGAAACTTAGTTTAAACCAGAGCGACGAAACAGGAAGTCCAGATATTCCAGCACGAATAAACCAATCCGCACATGCGTAACTGTGTGTATGAGTGTGTGTGTGTGTGTGAGTGTGTGTGTGTGTGAGTGTTTGTGTGTATGAGTATGAGTGTGTTTGTATGTGTATGAAAGTATGTATGTGTGTATGAGTGTGTGTTTGTGTGTATGAATGAGTGTGTGTAAGTGTGTATGAGTGTGTGAGTGTGTGTGTATGTGTGTGTGAGTGTTTGAGTGTGTGAGAGTATGTATGTGTGTATGAGTGTGTGTTTTAGTGTGTGTATGAGTGTGTGTTTGTGTGTATGAATGAATGTATGTAAGTGTGTATGAGTGTGTTTGTATGTGTGTGAGAGTATGTATGTGTGTACGAGTGTGTGTTTTAGTGTGTATGTGTTTGTGTGTATGAATGAGTGTAAGTGTGTGAGTGTGTGAGCGTATGTGTGTATGTGTGTGTATGAGTGTTTATGAGTGTGTGGGAGTATGTATGTGTGTTTTAGTGTGTGTTTTAGTGTGTGTTTTAGTGTGTGTGTTTGTGTGTATGAATGAGTGTGTGTAAGTGTGTGTGTGAGCGTGTGTGTGTGTGTATGAGTGTGTGAGAGTATGTATGTATGTGTGTACGAGTGTGTGTGTGTTAGTGTGTGTTTGTGTGTATGAATGAGTATATGTGTATGAGTATGTTTAAGTGTGTGAGTTTGTATGTGTGAGCATGTGTGTGAGTGTGTGTGAGGAACGTAGACATTTCCACACTCGGAGCTTTTACGCTGGTCACAGGACTGGGCTCCGAGGAGGCGGCTCCTGGACTGAACGGCACAGACTGAGGAGCGGGGCCTGGGGAGGAGGCACTGGAGCCGCTGGCAGAGCCTCCTGGCTCCTATTTCCCGCTCGGACGGAGCCTTTGATGACGCTCACGGAGAGGCAGCGTCTGGCCTGGCTTGATTTAAGCCGCTGCTGACTCCAGCGGAAAATTTTCCTGAGCCCCGGCTCTCCCCCACCCGGCCAACTCCTGGGTGTCTGTGGTGGGTCGCCGGAGCATCGTGCCATCAACCTGACGGAGCAGCAGCATTTCTGAGCGCTGGGCTGGGTCCCGTCCTGCGGGGGCGGGGAGGGGGAGATGGACAGGAAGGCAGCGGCACGGGTGGTGGGCTGGGCGACTGCGGGCGATGGCGTGTCTCCACGGCGGCGGAGGGCGGCGTGAGGGGCGGAGCACCGTGTCCAGGGCCACGGCCCGCTCAGCAATGAGCTAAGGAGGGAGGAGAGGCCCAAGAACAGGCCTCATTCTGGTCCCTGAGCACAGGCCCTGCGGCTTCCCCTCCTCTTGGCAGCCTCGCTGGCGAGCGCGGACAGGCTGGGGTGCAGGGCGGCGGGGGAACGAGGGCCTGGGTCCAGCTGGTCCACGGGGCCGCTGCCACGCGCGTGGGCGACCGGGTGAGGAGCGGAGGGCGGCCGGCAGGCGCTCACCGGGGCACTCGGTGTGGGGATGCGAGGGCCAGTGATGGCCGCTCCAGACCCGCCGGGCCCCGTGCTTCCCCCGACCCCACGGCTGTCAACACCGGTGCCAGCTCCCCTGTCCCAGGCGCGGCAGCTGGTCCGGTCCAGGAGCAGAGGCCCAGGCGGCTCCGCGGGGCCCGGTCGGGGAGTTCCCGGCGGTTCTGCCCGGAGGAAAGGTCTAAGGAGCACGTGTGGGCGCAGGAAGGGCGCCCTGGCCAGCCTCCGGCTGCGGAGTGAGCAGCTGTGCCGCCCGCACCCTGCCGGCAGCTTGCTCCCCTCGTGGCACTGATCCCCGTGGCTCCCGCCTTCGCTGCGAGCCGCTCCCCACGGCAGGGCCGAGGAGCCCAGTGGTGACCCTGCTCGCCCCGAAACACTGCTCTCGTGCCAGACGGACGCCTGGTGTCAGGAGGCCGAGTCGCCCCTTTCTTTAAAAAGCTGGTTCTGAGTGAGCCACGTGGGCCTTGGCTGGGGCACACCTGACAGACAGCCACCCACAGCCCACTTCACTGCAGACATGTCCTCTATCTTAGATCATCCCGCACGGAGCCACGTCGCGGGGCTGACCTGACGGTGAGCCACTGCCCTCCTGCGGCTGCGCTGCGCCACGGCCACACGGGAGCCCAGGGCAGCAGCCACGTGTGCCCACCGAGTGGACCTGACCCCCGACCCTGGGCAGAGGCTGGGCCCGCCGTTCCCTCTGTCGCCCCGGCACTCCCTGGCGTGAGGCCACATCCCTCCGACCTCCACTTCTGTGCCACTGACTCCCCTCCGCGTCCCTCTTCCCCGCCATCCTTCTACGGACACGCTGAGGGCAGCTGGGCTGCCCCCTCGCCCGGAGCGCCCTCACCGCACGATGGTTATGTGACCCCGTCTGCGCGTCCCGGCCGGACGCGGTCACCTCTCAGCTCCAGACGTGGACGCCGGGGCCAGGACCCGCTCCCGGGGGAACCGTCTCAGAACAGCCCCTGCCAGCAGCGGCCTTGCTGAAGTGAGCTCTTGGCCCAACTGGATAGAAAACAGCCCCTTATCACCCCAACCCCCATTTTACATCAGCGATGGCCCATCACCCCCTCTGACTCCCCCACGGCCCTCCTGGGCCTCTCAGGACACAGTGGCTTCCTAAAGGCCGAGGGGGCGGACACACCCACGGGCCACAGCCCAGAAAGGGGAGCAGCGTTCAGCCAGGACGGGGCGGCCGAGAGCCAGGCGGAGAGGGAAGCTCTTTACGGGCAGGGACAGGCCCCGTTCCCACACGGCGCGTCTAGGCGCAGCAGCCACGGCCAGTCCGGCTCCGGTGGACGGCAGGCATCGTCCCTCGGAGCACGAGCAGGACCATGTCCCCGCCCGGGAGAGCCGAGCTCCAGGCCGGTGCGGGGACATTAGCCTGCACCGCTCGCTGGCCGCGCGGCCGTGGTCGTCTCTCCCGGGACGGGTGCCGCCGCCCCCGCCCGAGGATGCCCATCTCCATCCCTTCGGCAGACCAGCTCCCGGGCCCTGGCGCTGCCTGGCCCCGAGGTCGGCCACGTGCTCAGAGCTGACCTCCCCGACCCCGGGCCTCCTGGCGTGAGGGGACGAGAACGCGCAGAGGCCCGGCCGAGCCGGGCTGTCAGAGAGACTGCAGATCAGCAAAAAGGCGCCCCCTGACCCCGAGCACATCTGCCACGCATTTAGCGCCCCGGCCTTGCCAAGCCGGACGCCCAGGCGGGGACGGAGCAGCAGGGGCCAGGAGGCGGGAGAGCAGAGGTGAGGAGGCTGGCCGGCTGCCACCCACGGCCCCTCCCCGCAGGCCCGGTGCGGGGGCGGGAGGGCCACGCTTTGTCCGGGGGAGAGGGGGAGAGGCTGGACTCGAACCGGAGGGCGGGACTCCGGTGCCCTCGCCGGGCGCTGTGTGGGCTGCTCTGCTCGGCGCGCTGCCAGCTGGCCGGACAGAGGAAGCTGAGGCTCCGACAGGGGGACCCAGCGGGGAGGAGCCGGGAGGGCCTGGGTGGCTCCTCCTTTCCACAGCCAGGCCAAGCCGCAGGTTTGCCGTGGGGATGCCAGGAAGACCTTCAGATCGGGCTCCCCGCCCACCCCCACCCTCACCCCCAGCTCCACGCTCCCATGGCACGCGCACACACGGTCAGTTCCGGAAAGGCGGGGGGTGGGGTGGGGGGGGAGGGTGTTCTTTCTGGTTCTCTTCTTGGCTCTTCCCCCTTCCTGCCTTTCTCCTCGGGTTCACATGTCACCAGTGTCCCTGCGTTCTCTCCTCCATCTCCCAGTCCGACCAGCTCACCTCCTCCTGGGCTCCCAGCACCCTCCTGTCCATTCCGGAGGGAGCGGGGGACGGCACCGTCTTTCCTGCTGCACGGGAGCTCCGGTGGGCTCCGTGCCTGTCCCTGGCCGGCCGGGCAGCGCGGGGGGAGCGTTGATGGGAAGGTGCGTGCTTCCAGGGACACCCGGATGTCCAGCTTTGGAAAGAGGGCCAGACCGACTCTGTAAAGCATGTTCTTCTCCCAGAGAAGTGTGGTTGGCGGAGCCAGGATGCAGGACGGGCACCGAGACCATCATGTGTGTCCCACGCATGGGGAGGGGCCTGGCCGGACACGCCCGTGAGGAGGCTCCAGACTGACGCGCCTGTGTGACCCGGTCAGCCTCGGAGGAAGAGCAGTCATGGGAGCCGGGGGCCGGGCCTGGAAGGGTCCCAGGTGCCTACACTTCCTCACCCGTTAGACTGCCCCCTCGTCAGGCCAGGGCCTGTGGTTGGTGCTGGGCAGAGGGAGTGACACGTCACTCCTGGGCCAAAGCGCAGAACAGCAGGCCCCACCCCCCAAGCCCTCAGTCCTGTGCTGGGCCGTGGGGCGCGCATTGCGGGGGGCGCACCATGGGGGGCACATTGCGGAGGGAGCATATCAGGGGGCTCCTGTGGACACAGCAGGACACTGGGAGTCGCCCAAACCCAGCTCTGAGACCACGTGAGAGAAACACAATGCGGGAGTCCTGAGCCCAGCCCGGCGGCAAAGGCCTGTCCTGCGGGGCCGGCGGTGAGTGTGAACCGCTGTCCTGCCTCCGCAGGAGCGCCTGCTCCGGGCCAGAGCTCCGAGAGGGGTCCCTCGGTGATGTCCCTCCCCTTACGGTGACCGGCATGTGCCCGTCCTGCAGGCCCGGAGCCCGCAGTCACAGGCCGGGCGGATTCCGGGCGAGGGGAAAACTCCAGGACCTGCTGAGAGGACGGGAGAGGGAGGGAGTCATCCACGATGGAGAGAATCATGGACTGGCTGCCTCCTGCACGCCGGGCTGGGGATCGAGCCCTCGCCCGGGCCGGGCCCTGACGGATCGGCAGTGACCTCTGGGTGCTGGGAATGCTGACGGGCAGGGAAGGCGGCATTCTTGTGGGGACACGTGCCCAGAGGGCGGCGGGGTCAGATATCGGGGATGTCGGACGCCCAGCCCCCACGAGGCCCTGCCGGACACATCACGTGACCCATGGCCTGTGTTCATTCCTTAGCACCTCGTAAACGCCATGTCATCGCACACCCCCACTTCCTGCAGATGGCCTCCGGGCCGGGCTCCAAACAGCCCCCTCCAGGACCGGTCAGCCTTCCTGGCCTCTCTGCCGATACAAAGGCAGCCCTCCGGACGGACAGAGCGGGTGTCAGTTAGAGAGAACAGGTTCCTCACGCCCCTCCCGTCCCTCCGCGCCTCCAGGCAGAGTCCCAGCCTGCACTGGGAAGGCGGCCCCTTTCCTGTCAACACGACCTGCTGTCTGCGCCAGCCCACGGACACATCCCGGCTCCTTTCCTCAGAAATCAGTCTAATTACCTCGCCTGGAAGGGAGAGGAGTTCCGTTCTGCAAACAGCCCAGCTCTCGCAGTCCCCGCTCCCCCCTCCACGCCCCGAGAGGCATTTGCTATTAAACATTTCAGCTCTGCTCCTTCACCTCTGCCCTCTTCCCAGCTCCGACTTGAAATTCAGGAGAGGGCAGCCCTGGGGAATACGGAGCCTGTGCCATGTGATCCGGCCTGAAGGGCAGCAGGCAGAGCGAGACAAAGGCCGGGCCTCGCTCTCCCCGCCCCCGCACACCCACGGAGAGCGGGGCCTCCGGGGAGGGGGCCCCGTGACCTCAGCCTCGGGGGCCGGACCGACCTGAACGGGGCAGGGAGCACGGTGTTTGCAAAATCCTGGCATTCGAAAGGGACGGTGAAACATGTTTTTAAAATGGCTTTTACTGTTTTTATATTTTTCTTGCTACAGAATGCATACCTCCTTACTGTGGAAAAAGAATAAAAAACACACAGAGAAAACGGGTGAACATTTATTTTTCAATTTAACCATATAGATCCAATTGACATTTTAGGTTGAAAACTCCCTCTCACGTTCTGAATGTGTGTACTGAACATGTGTACTGAAGTGTAACTAGGATTCTGTCAGTGTATACACTTAGCATTATCTTCCTAACGCAGTGTTAATTATCTAAACAATCCGCAACTGCTGTTCTGGAGGCAGCGGCGTGTGGGCAACCAGCGGTGCCTGCTGCTGGCTGAACCCGAGCAGCCCCGACTGTGTGAGCCCCAGGCCGTGTCCCGGTCCCGGTGCCCAGCGATGGCCGTGCCCACCGTCCTCGGCTCTGACCTGGTTCCAGCCAATGGCTGTGAGCAGAGTCTGTGCTTTTGCGAGGAGGAAGTGGTGTGCCTTCTCTCCCTTTTCTCTTTCTCCTGATGGGCAGGCAGGAGGCTAGGAGACAAAGGAGCCCGAGTTTAAAAGGATTACGGACCCTCGCCTGGCCGGTGGCTCAGCCTTTGAGCTTGGACCCAGAACCAAGAGGTCACCAGTTCCATTCCCAGTCAGGACACAGGCCTGGGTTGTGGGCTCGATCCCCAGTGTGGGGCGTGCAGGAGGGAGCCAATCAATGATGTTTGCCTATCATCAATCTTTCTCTCTCTCTATCCCTCTCCCATCATCTCTCTGAAATAAACGTTATATAATATGTGTGTGTGTGTGTGTAGTAGTGTATACACACACACACACACACACACACCTATCTAACCTAATAAGAGTAACATGCAAATTAACCATCACTCCACCACACAAGCCACACCCATCAGCCAATCAGAGCGAGTATGCAAATTAACCCAACAAATATCGTGGTTAATTTGCGTACACGGAGGGAGGGAGGAGTGAAGACTGAAGACAGCATAGAAGGAAGAGGGAGGGAAAGTGGAAAGCAAGGCGGCTGCGGCTGCTGGAGGGAAAGCACTGGCAGCGTGTGGGGCGGGGCAGGGCGAGGTGCGCAGCCGAGGTGCACGCATGGCCTTGGAGGTGGTGGGAGCCAGCGGGGGCAGAGGGGGCGGGTCGGATCAGGTGGGCAGGTCGGGACATGCAGTAGCGGTGCACACGCGTGGCCGCTGACACGGTGGCGGAGGTGGCTGCGGGTACAGTGGGGTGGGCGCCGCAGTGGGAGGGGGGGGCGGGAGGGAAGCCCGCCGGATCTTGCAGGAATATTCCTGCTATAGGTACCTAGTATACATATATAAAAGCCTAAGTGACCATTACGATTGGATGACAGGATGACCAGCCGGCAGCTATGATGCGCACTGACCACCAGGACCAGACGCTCAATGCAGGAGCTGCCCCCTGGTGGTCAGTGCGCTCCCACAGCCAACCTCCTGCGGTCCCTCCCCTGGCCGTCGCCTGCCAGGCTGAGGGACCCCACCCGTGCATGAATCCCTGCACCGGGCCTCTAGTATATACATGAATGTTGGCTGAAAAACTGAAAACACATTTGCACAGGCATGGATAGAAGCCCTTCACGGCCAGCGCTCGGAGGGGGCAGCAGGGGGCACTCAGGGCCTGGCTGGCCCCCTGCAGGGTGAGGGGAACCTGGCTGCTCTGGTAGCCGCTGGGTCAGGGTTTCCTCAGCTCAGTGGCTCCTGCTTGCTGCTGCTGACCTGGGCTTGCCAGGTGGCTTCCGAGGAGACGGTCTTTGTATTAGCGTGGCTTCCGCACCTTCTCTGGGCTCGAACGCAGAGGCGTCACTGGTGCGGTGACCGCCGCTGACCATGGCGGGAAGGGACCCTCGCTACTGCGGCTCCGTTTCCCCGGGCCCATTCCTCTCTCCTTCCCACTTCCCCCTGACCTTGACGGGAAGCATGGCCAGGTGCTGACGGAAGCGCCTCACCCACATCCCGCCATTCTCTGCCATCCTCGCAAGCGCAGGAATTGTATACCGACTCCTAGAATCCTTCTGTAACTTGGCACGGAACTTCCTTGTAAACTGTAGGATATCTGGCCACTATCCCTCAAATCTTAGCAAAACTACTTCTATTTTAGAGACAACTGGATGTGATTAAGAGGGATTAATCCGAGAGGTGTGAGTGAGACCAGAGAAGTGCAGGGGAGCAGGCGGCGGAGGAGGGGAGTGGTGAGTAATATCACCGGCTGCAGAGGGAGTGGTGGAAGAGCTGAGAGGAGCCGTAGGGTTACAGAATGTGGTTAGTCTGAGAGTGTTTGTCAGACAACGTCTGATTGGGAGATGCAGAAGGAAGAAACGATGTCAGAGTTTTAAAACACCACAAAGAACAAAAAGGAAAGAGAGACGGAGTGAGGCGAGAGTGGCGGAATGTGAGGCCCTTCGTCCAGGCGGCACGCAGAAGGGGCTGTCACGGCCCATCACACTCTACGCCGTGACGCTGTGTGATCGCCATGTTCCACAGTAAAGGGTTCAGGCCTTTTGTTTGCAAAATTCTAACTTTGACAGGAGGCCAAACTCCTCCAGGACAGCTCGCTCTCCGAGGCCTGAGACAGAGCGGAGCCCAGACACCCCTCCCCACAGCAAATCCAAACGGAAGGCCTCCACCTCTCCCCGCGAAGGACCCGCTAAGGGCTCCGCAGCGCTGAGCCTCTCCCCGAAGGACCAGGAACCAGCCGCTCTCTCAGAGAGCAGCGTCTCCCGGGCAGGCGGCCGCCCGCAGCCTCAGGAGCCGCCTCGGCGCCAGCCCAGCCGGTTTCAAACGCTCCGGCCGGACGCTCCCGGGCTGGCCCGGGCGGCTGCACCGCATGGAAGGAGGCCTCCCTAGGTTTTCCATGGGCGGCTCCAGAGCCAGACAGGCCAGGCCGGGGCGCTCTCCGGGCGGGAAGGGCCGCCTCCAGAGCAGCCGCCCTTGTCTCCTGGGGGGAGGGGAGGACTGGGCCTCTGAGCTGCGGACGGCGGAGGATCGCAAACATATGGCTAATGGCTCCTCCCGGCGGAAAAGCAGGGCCCGCTCTGCTTTTTACGGAGCCCTTACGTGGCGAAGGTACATCTGTTGCTGTTTATGCTGACACGTATGTAGGGGCTGGCAGGCCGAGCGCTCTGTAGGGATGAGCGCGATCCAAACCAAACCACAGGACTCGCTAACGTTGAGGCTGGCTCCTGGGATGGAAAACCGTTTCCCGATCCCTTGACAGGCTGCCCGGCGGAGCGGGGGACGGGGAGGCCACGTCACCGCAGAAGCAACAACAGTCCCGCTGGGCCTCCCGAGGGGACGGCACAGCAGGAGCAGAGGGGGGGGGGGGGAGCGGGCCGTCCACCCGCCGTCCCGGCGCTCACTGGGGGATGGTTCTGGGCCAGAGGGCGGTCTGCTCCGGTGCAGAGGCCGCCCGGCAGAGGAGCCTGCTCGCTCCGGAGGGGCGGGCGTCCTCCTTCCTCCGGACAGGAGCTGGGGTAGGGCCTCACTGAGTGCGTTCCCAAGGCCTTCTGTTCTATAACCGTCTGTGTTCCTGGCCAGCGGCATCACTGCTGCTTAGCCACACAGGAGGGTGCGTCCTGCCTGTGAGCTCACTCTGTCCTCCTCCCCTCCCCTCCCCGGCTCCCCGTCCTGGCTTGTCATCCATAGAGAAACGACAGGTAACAGGCCACAGGCCACCGCTGAGAGAGGGGGAGGTGTGGGTGCGTCAGGTCCCCCTGCCTGTGCTGAATTCCTGACCCCCGGGCCCCTGAGGGGCTGCACGCGGGGGCGGGGCCCTCACCCAGGCCACCGCGTCCTCATGGAAGACGGACTTGCACACGGACGGTGCGCAGGGAAGACGGTGCCCTCCACACACAGAGTAGCGCCTGTGCCACTGACCCCTGACCCCATACCTGCCTCCGGAGCCATCCTGGGGGCCTCGGCGTTTCCGTATATAGTTGCTTATGGACTGAGAGGGAGGGAGAAAGACACTGATTTGTTCACTCAAAAGCAGCAGTGAGTTCCCGTCTGCCATATTTCCACCCGATTCCTCACCTTGTTTACAACTTGGCCTTGGAAACCTGACTGATCCGTTTGCTTAGAAGCCCGTGGGTGTGGCCCACACTACAGAGCAGAGGGGGCCACGTGGCGGAGCAGCTGGAAAAGAGGAGGAAACATTCTGCGAGGCCCAGACTCAATACGGTCTGTTGTCAGCCCGCATTCGGACCTGTTTTGTGACGCAGGAATGACTGTGAGCTCCCGCAGAGACATTCCACAGCTCGCGCGGGCGCTGGGCCTGGCAGGCGGGGCGGCGGGGACACTGAGTGCAAACGCTCCCCACCTCTTCCCCACGGAGCCTCTCTCCTCCCCCGCAGGCCCCAGGCCCCCGTTCCCTCTCCGGCGCTGTTCACAAGCGCGAGGAACTGGGAATTCGCAGTTCCTTCTCCTGCCCAAGAGGTTCCCCAGCTCCCGGCTAGAGCAGGAAGACAATGGTCACCTCATAGGTCAAGGTGCCAGACCCAGAGCAAAGGGGGCGTTTTAAGGGAGAAATCTGCAAGCAAACAAGAGTTCTAGAACCCACACCACAGGGAAGGCGAGCTTTTTGGTCGGACGGTAAGCAAGTGAACTGCCTAATAAAACAGGGGCAGCAACAACAGCAAAGATACTCAGACTATGGCAGGATTCAGTAATAATATTTTCTACACTGTCTACCTTTCAAACAAAAATTACTAAACTTGGTCATCCAAAGAAACAGAACTATGTGACTCATACCCAGGAAAAACAAACAAACAAACAAAAAATAATAATAAAAACGGATTCTAATTGGGCCCAGATGTTGGCCCAATTATACTTCAAACCAGCTCATCTAAAATGTTTTAAAAATTTAAGGAAAATGGCCTTAATGAACAGTTAGGAAACCTCAACAGAGAAATGACAACTACAGAAAATGAAAGTTCTAGTGCTCAAAATCACAATAAGTTAAGTGAAAGAGTCACTAGATGGGTAAAGGCAGATGCAATCAATGTCAGGAGAAAGAATCAATCATTTTAAAGGGAGATTGATAAGAATAAAGGCAGATTGCGATGTCAGGAGAAAGGATCAATGAACTTAGAAGGAGATTAATAGGAACTGCTGGACCGGAGGAACAAGGAGAAAAAGGACTGGAGGGAATGATCAGAGCATCAAAGGCAGGCGGGACTCTATTAAGAGACACGAAATTGAAATTGGAGTGTTTTCAAACTGAAGTGATAGAAGAGGAGAGAAGAGAAAGGACCAGATTAAAAAAAAAAAAAAGAATAATGGCCTAAAACTTTCCAAATTTTGTGAAAAACATTAATTCTAACTCCAGGAAGTTCAGCCAACTTCGGAAGGATAACCCACCAGAGGGAAAGAGCTGAAGATCACTGACAGAGGGACAATCTTTAAAGCAGCCGGAGGAAGCTGACATGTTCCATACAGGAGAATGGTGATGTGATTAATTGCTGACTTCTCATCAGATAATGGAGGACATGAGAAATCAGAATGGCATATTTCAACTGCTGGAGAGAGAGAAAAATCTGGCTAGCAAAAATTTATATTCAAAGAACTTATCCTTCATAAACAAAATGAGAATTAAGGTATTCCCAAATAAACAAAACTAAGATAATTCATTGCAAGCAGAACTCTGCTATTTGAAAACTAAAGGGAGTTTTTGAGGCTGAAAGGAAATGATATCAGATAAATCCTACTCAGATTTACCGAAGAAACAGCATCCGGAACAGAAAATGTGTAGGTAAAAAAAAAAAAAAAAAGCTCAAATGTACACACACACTTACTTACATGCATATTTCTTCTTTTCTTCTCTTAATTTCTTTAAAAGACACACAGAAGTTTAAGCAGAATTGGTAAAACTATATTGTTAAGATAATAACATATATAACATCAATAGATGTTGTAACATATTGATGGCATCAACAACACTGAGAATGGTGGGAAGGTCAGGTAAATGAAAACATACTGTCTCAAGATTACTATACTTTCCATGAAGGAATTAGATATGAACTTTCAATAAATTGGATTAGTTAAAGATGTATGCAGTAAACTCTGGAACAACCACCATAAATATACAAGGATTAACTTGATAGCTAGAGGAATTAAAGCCAAATATTAAAAAATATTTGATGGCCAAAACCGGTTTGGCTCAGTGGATAGAGCATCAGTCTTCGGACTGAAGGGTCCTAGGTTCAATTCCAGTCAAGGGCATGTACATTGTTTGCGGGCACATCTCCAGTGGGAAGTGTGCAGGAGGCAGCTGTCAATGTTTTTCTCTCATTGATATTTCTAGCTCTCTATCCCTCTCTGTAAAAAATCAATTTTATATATATATATATATATATATATATATATATATATATATATATATCTTTGATGAACACAGACAAAGGTAGGAGAGGAGGAACCAACAAGCAGATGAGACAAAGAAAAGAACTAGGAAAACGACAGACCTAAAGGTAACTGTTTCAATAACCACAGCAAATTTAAACCCATCACATATTCCAATCAAAAGGCCAGATCATCAGATGGAATGAAAGAGCGAGAACCAATTATACGCTGTCTGTAAGATACTCTTTAAATGCACAGAAACCAAAAGGCTCACAGTCAATGATGGTAAGAAGTATATCATGTTATCCGTCAGCACAAGAGCTCGAACAAGGCAAACTATCACAGAAGACAAAACACACTTCACCATAAACTATGTTACCAGAGGTAGAGGGAACGCTGCCATGACAAAATATCAAGAAGTATAACCATCATGAATATTTATACATGTAATAACAGAGCTTCAACACATTTAAGTAAAAACTGATAGAAAAATAGATAAATCCATACTCACAGTTAGAGACTTCAACACGCTTCTCCATAACTGATACACTAGCTGGACAAGAAAGGGAAGGAAAGGAAAAGAAAAGAGAAAACACACACCATTAAGAACCTAGAAGAGCTAAAGGGAACTGCCAACTACGGCTGCCTAACTGGGATGTGGAAGAGCACACAGGTAGGACATGCCTTCTTCCAGGTTCAAGGAGCAGGCCCTCAGAGCAAAAGGGATGGTGACAGAAATCAGTCTTAATCTAGTGCAAAAGTCCACCGTTTTACAGCGGTAACATTTCATGATAACCCATCAGTAATAAAATTTAAAGAAACCCCCCCAAATTTGAAATTAAATAATTCACTTACAATAATCATCTATAGGGAAAAATAGGAATCATGAGAAAAAAATGATAAAATAATAGCAACTTAGAAAATAACAGAGAATCACAGCATTGCAGAACTGGCAGAGGTCAGCCGAGGGCTGCAGAGGGGACAGGCGGAGCTTTCGGTGCTTGTGGTGGGACAGTGGGAAATGCATGAAAAGCTCCCATTTTAGGAAGTTAGAAAGCAACGAGGAAGTTACATGCGAAGTAGAAGAAATAATAAAATTAGAGTTTAGAAAGAAAAATGTGGAAACAACAGAGAAAACCAACAAAACAAAAAGACTAGTTCTTTGAAAAAAATTTACTAATATTACTTACTCGTGGTTTGGATAGACCAATTGAGAAAAACAATGAGAGGATTTGGACCAATCAGCAGCAAAAGAAGAGACATCACTACAGGCCAGACAAACATTAAAACGACAACAAAAACATTCTTAACAGTTTCATGCCAATAATTTCAACAGTGGAGATGGAATGGACAAAGCTCTCGAAAGACACACATTTCCAGAATGGAGACAGGAAGTAGGACATCTGACTAGCTCTGTGTCTAGAGACATTTTAAAATGAATGATAAAAACTTCCCCACAAGGCAAGTTCCAGGTCCAGATGGCTTCACAGATGAGTTTTATCAAAAATTTGAGGAAGAACTGATACAAATTTTACATAAATTCTTTTAAAAAAAATACTTTCCAACTCATTGTGTTGGCCGGGATAACTCTGACACTAAAACGAGGCTGTAAAACTTTACAAGCAAAAGAAACTATAAATCTACATCTCCCGAGAATATAAAAGCAGACAGTCCACATGTAACTCTAAGGGCCCTGAGAAGTTTAAAAAAGAGAGACGTATTTACCTTGTTAGCCAGTCTGGACTCCGAAGACACCGATTAGATTAGGAAGAGCGAGGAAAGGGCCCCAGACAGAAGGACACCAAGGGCAACCTCCTAGGGGTGGGGCGCCCGAGCGGGGTTGTGGGGAGTCTGGAAGGAGAGGCAGCACTGCCCAGTGGGTGGGGTGGCGCCTGGAGCCAGGGGCTTTGTCTGAATCCCAGGTCTGCCTGAGATGTACTAACTTTCCATGGCCCACACAAGTTACTTAACCTCTCTATGCTTATTTAAAACTAGAGGCCAGGGGAGGTCAACAGGGGGAAAAAGGAGACATATGCACTACTGTTATGCTTAAAACAATAAAAAAATTAAAAAATAAACAAAAGTAAAACTAGAGGCCCAGTGCACAACTCGTGCAGCAGTGGGGTCCCTCAGCCTGGCCTGACATCAAGGGGTCCCGGACTGCAAGAGGGCACAGGCCAGGACCTCACCAGAGCACCAGCGGGGCTGGGGAGGGATGCAGGAGGCTGGCCAGCTGGAGAGGGACCATGGGAAAGCTCCACCATGTGTCTAGCCCATCTCGCTCAGTTCTGATTGGCTGGACCCCAGCAACAAGCTAGCCTCAGTCGGAGCGTCTGCCCCCCGGTGGTTAGTGTACATCATAGCAACTGGTCAACCAGTTGACTGACCACTGGTCAGTGCACACCATAGCAAGCGGTTGAGCTGCCTTAGCATATCATTAGCATATTACGCTTTGATTGGTTGATGGATGACCGGACACTCAGCATATTAGGCTTTTATTATTTAGGATGGGATTAATGGTTCCTAAACAACAGGATTATTAAAACAGTGCCTTGCCTGTCTGAAAGTGTTTTGCTGAGAACTGTGGTTAGGCACAGAAATCAGGGGAGAGTAGCACAAGGCTGGGGAAGTGTGAGTGGGGCCAAATCACACCATCACATAGGCCATGGTAACAAGTCTAAGCTGACAAGAGCTGTGCGTGAGCGTGAGCGTGAGCGTGTGCGTGTGCGTGTGTGTGTGCTGTCATTTCATTTTTTAGTGTACTGGGCTGACACTGGTTAACGGGATCGTGTGAGTTTTGAGAGCACAGTTCTATAATCCGGCACCTGCATATTGCAGTGTTTGTCACCCAAAGTCAAGACTGCTTCCATCACCATCTAGGGGGTCCCCTGAAGGTCCTGTGGCTGCAGTGAGGACGCCTGGGGCGAGGGAGGCACCGGCCGGCCAGGAAGGACGCTCCTGTGGTTTGTGCCTGAAAGGGAAGGGAAGGTCCAGCTGGACAGCTGAGGCTTTGAAAAGTGTCCCTACAACACCCTGTCTACAGGTTTAAGATCTCTAGGGTTTCACCCAGTAAAATAACTTAATAGAGAAAATCCTTAAGCCCTGACCGGTATGGCTCAGTGGCTAGAGAGTTGGCCTGCCCGGGTCAGCAGCAAAGGGAGCCCAATATCCACAGGACAACGACTGAAAGTTCTTTTGAGCCAAATTTTTTAAACTTAATCTTCTTCTAACGCCACTTCTTCAACAGACTCTCACCCAGGCCGGGGTGTTTTGTGGAAGAGCCACAGTCAAGGGGCCCGAGAGCCGCGTGTGGCTCGAGAGCCGCAGTTGGCCGACCACGGCCTCAGAGGATCCCCGAGCCCCTCAGTAGCTGTCAAGTCTCTGGCAAGTCACTTTTCACCACATTCCAGCTGCCGGGCTTCCGGGCCCTGTGAGTGCAGTGACAGGCTCTGTGGCCGCAGCGGTGACGGTGATTCCTACGCCCGGTGGCCTCTCGCCCGCCCGTGCTCTGCAAGGAGCTCCCGCCGGTGCCCTGCCTGCTCGGGAGACATCACAGCCCCCATTCTTCAGGGCAGCACCTCATCAACATCGCAGACAGGAAGCGAGGACATCTGTGCGGTCCAGGCTGCGGAGAGGAATTAGGTCACATCACACGTCTCCTCTGGTCCAGACACTGAGGAAGGCCCGGGTTCTCGGAATGATCGACCCCCAGACAGGCCTCGCTTCTGGCTGGGGATCGCACGTTTCCTGGAGCAGCGAGTTTTCCTCTTCCCTTGTCTTGTTCCCGCCGTCTGTGTTTTCCAAGCAGAAGACAAAAATGTCCCGGGGGAGCAGGCGGGTCGGGTGCGGCCAGGCCCGGAGCAGCGGCTGCCAGGCTGGGAGCGGCCAGGCCCGGGGGAGCAGGCGGGTCGGGTGCGGCTAGGCCCGGAGCAGCGGCTGCCAGGCTGGGAGCAGCCAGGCCCGGGGGAGCAGGCGGGTCGGGTGCAGCCAGGCCAGGAGCAGCGGCGGCCAGGGTGGGAGCGGCCAGGCCCGGAGCAGCAGCAGCCAAGTCCAGAGCAACTAGGTTGGGAGCGGCAGTGACCAGACCCTGAGCAGCTGGTTGTGGAATGAACCAGAGCAACAGAGGCCAGGCCCTGAGCAGCCAGGCCCAGAACAGCTCGCTCCTTGCCTGCCCCTGCCCCACGGCTGCTTCTCAGACATGGCTGGAAACTTTCGTGGGAACTTGAGTGTCTGCTGAATCAAGTGATGAAGGCTTAGATCTGGATGTGTTGAGTTAGTTTAGGACTGGGGTGTTGTTCTGTGAGTGCCTTGGGTGGGGCCTGGATGAGGCTGGTGGACCTATTGGGAAATGTCTTTTGTGTGAAGTGTATCATTGGGCATGTGGAGGTATTATTGATATGAGAAAATGCTAAGTAACTGATTTACTATCTGAAAAGGGATTTACTATTGGGGAAATTGAGGGAAGAAGAGACTGAACATAAACTGCACCTATGGATGAGGACAATGGGGGATGGGGGGGGGACGGAGGGTGGGGTGGGAACCTGGTGGAGGGGGGAAGAAATGAGGAACCTTTGTAATAATATGAACAATAAAGATTGCTTTAAAAAAAAATAAAATAAAATAAAATAAAAAAAAAAAAAAAAAAAAAAGAAGACAAAAATGTCTACGTGGCCCGGCCGTCAGCTGTCTGCAGGAGCAGAGTGACTGCTCCATGTCTGTCACACGTGGAACATGCCTGAGACACGAGTCTGTCACACGTGGAACACGCCTGAGAGACAAGCCCTGAGAGACGAGCCCTGAGACATGGGCCTCTTCCGTGACGGGCAGGGCCAGAGCCCCCATCACTAAAGAGGGAGAGAAGGGAAGTAGAAGGTGAGGAGGAGGAGGAGCAGCTGCTTTTCTCGGGAAGCAGCGTGGGGATGAGGAAAGGTCACGCCGTGCAGAGGCAGCTGCAAACCCTGCTTCGCGGGCCTGCCGGTGCTCTGGCCCCGCCGCCTCCGTGGTGAGAGGAGATGGACACACACCGGGGGCCGCTGTGAGGCGAAGCCGTCATTCAGAGATTTCCCACCAACGCGGCCCCCGAGGCGCCCTGTGCTGATGGGGAGGCGGCGACGGGAGACCCCGCGCACAGGGCTGCTGTGAGGTGTCCGAACCTGCTGTTGAACTTTTTTTTTTTTTTAATTGGTACTAATATTTTATTTTTAAAAAAAAAAATGTTTTCTTTGTATACTAACATTTAATATTATTTTAATTCTTTTATGAGTTTTATTTTTTAAAATTTTATTTTTTAATTAAATTATTATCTGTGTTCATATTTTACCATTGTTGAACTTGAGCTGCTGCACTCAGTCCTCCGCGTCCGCTCTCCCGCCACTGACTCAGAGCCGCACGGGCAGGCGCAGGGCCCGGCCGGAGGGACCCCTGCCAGGCGCTGCAGCGGACAGGAAGGAGCCCGGCCGCACGGGCAGGGCCGGAGGGCAGGGGCGCCGCCTGTGGGGCACCTCACCCGTCGTGGTATCTAACTCGGCCGTGACGCCTGTCCTCCCCTGAGCCCTCACCCAGGGCAGCTCCGTTACACCCCCAGGCTATCAGCCATCACTCTCACACGGCGGGCGAGGAGCACACAGGAGCTCACATCTCCCCAAACCGTGGCCGGAGGGGACAACCCGCCAGTGACCAGTCCCAGGAACCGGCCATCTTCCCGCATGGAGCTGGCCTGGATCGACCTCCCAAGAAGCCCTAAGGAGGCCCATGTCCTCATTGAGCCCAACCAGTGTCCACCTGCAGGTCAATGTCCACCTGAGCTCACGCCCACCTGAGGTCATGCCCACCCAAGGGTCACATCCACCTGAGGTCACATCCACCTGGGGGTCATGCCCACCGGAGGTCATGCCCACCGGAGGGTCACATCCACCTGAGGTCACGCCCACCTGAGGGTCACTAACGTGGGGAGCCCGCTGGGAGGCGCTGGCCCTTTAAGACGAGGATGGGCACCTGTGGGACGGGGTGGCCGGCGGTGCCGGGTTTATGGTGGCACACAGCTTCTCCCAACCGGAGGCAGCTGCTCCTGCCCTCTCTCCTCAACCCCTTTACTTCTCTTCCTGGCTCCTTATGCGCCCCCTTTTCCGTTTTCTCTCCCCTTCCTATGCCAGAGCCTGCGAATGGCGCCCAGGGCCTCACCCATTCCGTCACCCCTGAGGCCTTGCAGCATCACCCCAGCCTTTCACAGGAGGGCACACACCGAGGGGAGGGAGGGAGGCGGAGGCCGGGGTCTGCGGGCGAGGGCAGTGCGAACGGCCAGCCCCCCAGGAAAGGAGGTGCGGCCGGAGCGGCCCCCCGACCTTGAGAGCAAGGACCTGGCCGCTCAGCATCCGCTCCACCAGCCCCACGGGCGTCGGTCTGCGAAGGTCCAGGCGGGGCCGCGGCGCATTGATTGTGGCCCCGCTCCGGGGCGCAGACACAGAACCCCGTAACTGGGATGCGAGGAGCCGGCAGCCACCGCTAATGCGGCCGTCCCTGCAGGAGCCGGGCTGGTGGGGGCGGTGCGGGCCTTTCCTCGCGGCCGCCCGGGTCCGCAGGCCGCGGAGCTGGCGGGTAATGAACATAAAGCGAACTGTGAGCAGGGCAGCGCTGTAGAAGTCCACGGTACGGCTCCACGCTGTCAATTTGCAAAACTAACCCGCCCATGAGGCGCGGGCCGCGGCGCTGTCCTCAGGGCGGGCCTCGTCCTGCCCGCCAGTCCTGCCCGGCCCGCGAGGCCCACCCGGGGAGCCCCGGCCGCCCGGCGCCTCCCCCGGGCTTTCTCTGGGGTCGGGGTCTGGGGTTTCTCCGAGGAGAGGGCGGTGAGGGGCTGCGCTGCAGGGGAGGGCGCAGGGGCCCAGGCCGGCTCCCCCTCCTCTGGGTCGGGGAGGAGAGGGGGGAGCCGAGCTCAGGGCCTCCCGGGAACTGGACTCGCCCTGAAGGTCATGGGCTCACCCTGAAGGCCGGGCCTCGTCCCTGGGGCACAGGCCGAGGCCCTGCAGGCAGAAATGGAATTCCTCCCGGAAGCAAGGCTGCCCCGGGCCATCCGCTGGGAAGAG
Source organism: Pipistrellus nathusii (assembly GCA_963693515.1). NCBI lineage: Eukaryota > Metazoa > Chordata > Mammalia > Chiroptera > Vespertilionidae > Pipistrellus > Pipistrellus nathusii. The sequence continues at coordinate 85,491,580 of OY882864.1, read as the reverse complement.
GTGCATCCTGGGAGCGGAAGTGAAGCTGCGGGAGGCGGGCTCAGGGTGAGGAGCAGGCGCCTCCGGGCCGCAGCCGGAGGGGGAAGCGGGGCCCCTCCCCGCAGAGCCGGGCCGCTCCCGCCGGTGCGGGGGCCTCTCCGGGAAGCCGGGCCCGCGGGAGGGAAGAGGCGGCCACTGTGGGCCCCGGGCTCCCCGAATCTGCAGGAACCCCGTCCCCTGCCCTGCCCTGCCCGGGGAGGGAAGGGCCCCGGGGGTCAGTATGCCGGGGAGGGATCCGGGGCGGGGCCTGCGGGGAGAAGGCAGCGGAACCCGGCGGCCAGGCCGAACCAGGGGCTCTGCCCGGGGGAGGGGCGGGGCCTGCCCTCCAGGCGGGTGACCAGCGAGCCCTGGCGGGGGGTGTCCACCTGTGAGCCAGGAGGTCAGGGTTGTGTTCCTGGTCGGGGCACAGGCCCGGGCTGGGGCCCCATCCTCAGTGGGGGCGGGCAGGAGGGAGCCCATCCATGATTCCCTCTCCTCATGGATGTTTCTCTCTCTCTCCCTCTCGTCCTCTCTGAAATCAATAAAAAAAGTATTTAAAATTAAAAAAAAATAAATAAAAATGAGATGGACCCGGAGAGCATTGTGCTAAGTGAAATAAGCCAGGCAGAGAAAGATAAATATCACATGGTCACACTCATTTGTGGAATATAACGAACAACATAAACGGATGAACAAAAGTAGATCCAGAGACAGAGAAACATTGATCAGACCGTCAAACCTCAGGGGAGGGTGGGGGTAGGGGAGAGATCCACCAAAGGACTTGTAGGCTTGCATTGGACCTAATCAATGGACACAGACACCTGGGGATGAGGGCATGAGTGGGGAGGTGGGGGGTAATGGGGGAATAAGGACCCATGTAATACCGTAATCAATAAAGAAATTTAAAAGAAATAAAAAATAAAATGAACCATAAAAAAAAATAAAAATGACCAGCAACCCAACCCAACATACCTACAAAAAAAGGAAAAGATGTCCTTCCGCCCCTCCTCTCCGAGTTCAGGGAAGAGCGGATCTGAGGGAGGCTGCAGGGAAGGGAGGGGCCAGTGCCAGGCGGGCAGGGGCCAGGGGTGGGCACAGCGGGGGGTGGGGGGGAGCAAAGGCAGGAGGCGGCCAGCCTGGAGCTGTGCCCGCCTGTGAGGGAGGGGGCGGGAGAGCAGGCAGCCAGCAGGAGGGCTGAAGCGACTACACCACATGGGGCTGGCTTTTCCAAGAATTCACCGACTTCCAGGCACAGCCCACGGGCACGGGCAAAGGGGCAGTGAAGACCTGGGGGCGGGGGAGGGGTTGGGGGAGGGGGGGAGGGAGACATCCGTCAATAATAAAAACTTATATTAGCCAAAACTGGTCTGGCTCAGTGGACAGAGTGTTGGCCTGTGGACTGAAAGGTCCCAGGTTCGATTCCGGTCAAGGGCATGTACCTTGGTTGCAGGCACGTCCCCAGTGGGGGGTGTGCAAGAAGCAGCTGATCGATGCTTTTCTCTCATCGATGTTTCTAGCTCTCTGTCCCTCTCCTTTCTTCTCTGCGGAAAAGCAATAAAATATATATATATTTTAAAAAGCAAACCAAACCGCGGGGCCGGGTGTTGGGACAGCACGGTGCAAAGGGACTCTGTGCAGGGAACGGGATCCTCACAGAAGCCAGTTGGAGAGCCGGACTCAGAAACCCTCCTCCTGGCTAACGGTGGGCTCTGTGGGATCCACACTCCTCTCACCCGGAGAGATGGGCCTCGGAGGGTGTGTGAGGGTGGGACACAGGGCACAGAGCAGCACCAGCTGCATAGCTTTGGGGCTCCCCAGTTCTGACCCACAGCGCCTGTCACAGTCCCGGAGAGCGTCTCCTTCCTCTTCCTCCTGAGAAGCCGGGGCGATGGTGGTCAGCCACATCGCCTCTGCGCTCTCACCCTCCGTCCGGCGTCCTCGCTGCTAACGGAGCCCTGGACTTGGGGTGCAGCCCTCGCAGTGCCCGCCTCCTGGGCGTCCAGTGGCTCAGCCGGGGCCTGGGCATCATAACGTTCCCAGTTCCCCGCTCATTCCTGCCCGTGCCGTGAGAGGCAGCGTTTAGAGAGGAAAGTGCCACGGGCAAGGGTTTGGATCTGCCGAAACCGGTTTGGCTCAGTGGATAGAGCGTCGGCCTGCGGACTGAAGGCTCTCAGGTTCGATTCCGGTCAAGGGCATGTGCCTTGGTTGTGGGCACATCCCCAGTAGGGGGTGTGCAAGAGGCGGCTGATCAATGATTCTCTCATCGATGTTTCTAACTCTCCTTCTCTCTTCCTCTCTGTAAAATATCAATAAAATGTGTTAAAAAATAAAGAGTTCAGCTCTGAGGAGGCCTCGCAGGGCGGCTGGGTTTCTCTTTCCCGGTAACGGGGTATTGCAGGAAGGAAGTTGTGCTCCTTGGCTTTGCCAGCAACGTGTCCACAGGTACGTGGACGGGTGTGGGCACCTGGGAACCGACTGCGGCCCGCAGAGAGCGAAGCCTGAACTGGCTGGGCCCCGCTCGGGGTCTCCCCAGCCCGCCTGCTCCGTTGCGGGCTGCTGCTTGGAGGTCCTGACGCCGCCCTCCGACCAGAGGGTCACTCCTCTGGCATCGGCGATTCGGCAGCACCGGGGACATGGCCACGGGACTTTTTAATATAATTTATGAATATTTGCTAGCAACATAATTGTCTTTTCTGCTGACATTTCCAAAGCAACACTGTGATTTGTTGGGTCCCCGGAGAGTCCAGCTACAAAACTGATAATTATATTAAGTATACATAGACAATACCGAGTGTGTTTACATAACTATGCCCATAAATATCTGATTGAACCCTCATTGTTCTCCAGCCCCTTTTAAGCAGCTCTCCGAGGACTCTGGCTCTAATGACATGATGCTTTAAGAGAGGCTGCTCGGTCTCGTTCCATATTTAATTAACTTTCCTTTTTTAAACTTGTGATGGCAGAGACAATAAGAGACAGCTCTGAAAGGAGGAGCCCTTGTCAGCTCTGTGCAGCACAGACGGGGCGGAGGGGTGGTATGGGAGTGGGGCTGGCCGGGCCCCCCAATCCCTGGGGATTCCCTGTGGGGGCTGCTCCGAGCTCCGCACCCACACCCTCCCTCCCATCCCGTCTGGGTGGCTTCCTGCACGCGCTCCTGGGGGGAAGCACTGAGTCCCCGGGGACTCCCTCCTCTGGAAAAGGAAGCAGGTGAGAGAGCCAAGGAACCTCGGGAGGCAGGGGCCGGAGCGTGGTGGGGAGAAAGGGCCGAGGTTGGCCTTGCTGGAACAAATGACCGCCTTGGTGGCTTAAAACTCCAGATGGCTCCAGCCGGTTTGGCTCAGTGGATAGCACATCTGCCTGAGGACTGAAGGGTCCAGGGTTTGATTCCAGTCGAGAGCATGTACTTCAGTGGCAGGCTGGATCCTGGTCCAGGTCTGGGTGTGTGCGGGAGGCAACCCATCAATGTATCTCTTCACATGGATGTTTCTCTCCCCCCCCCCCCCCTTTCTCTCTCTCCCCCCAACTCTCCCTAAAAGTCAATGGTAAAATATCCTTCGGTGAGGATTAACAAAACAGAAAAGGAAACACCGCACATTGCCGGGACCGGTTTGGCTCAGTGGATGGAGCGTCGGCCTGCAGACTGAAGGGTTCCGGGTTTGATCTGGGTCAAGGGCACACACCTCATTTGCAGGCTCCTCCTGGGCCTGGGCCCTGGTCAGGGCGCATGCAGGAGGCAACCAATGGACGTGTTTCTCTCACATGGATGCGTCTCTCAGTCTTTCCCTCTCTCGTCCACTCTCTCTAAAAACCAGTGGGAAAAATATCCTCGGGTGAGGATTTTAGAAATAAACAAATAAAAAGAAGAGAGTGCACAGGATGCTCAGACACCACCCTACTGCTGTGCAGCTGGGCAGAGGCCAGACACAGAGCCCCCTCAGGCCTCAGGCAGGACCGAGGACCTGGCCACCATGATCTCCCGGCCGTGTACTGAGCGCTCGCTGGGCGCACACACTTGCGTTTCCTTGTTTGTGTTTAACTGTTCCCAGTCCGGGCGCGGAGGGCAGTGCTGGCTCCGGACTGAGCGGGGAAGAGCCAGGACAGCAGTGGCCTCCGCCCGGCCCTCCACAGGCCTGGGTGGCCCAGGAGCCGTCAGGGCGGAGGAGTGTTGATAAGCTTCACGATTTGTTCTAGGACCAAGGTCAATCTTCATCTATTCCCAGGTCACCCAACAGAGGCAGATGGCGTGGCCTCTCCCCTTGCCGGGAGCTCCATGTTGTCTGGACGGATTTCAGCGGCGCTGTGTCCGGCCCCCTCAGCGCGGCTGCTTTCCTGGATGGAGCCTGGCCACCTGCCGGCAGGCGCTGGATTGGACCGCAGCGCCCGTGGCCGGCGATGGAGGTTACCGCCGGCTGGAGGAGAGCCAGGGCCGCGAGGAGGCTGCATCGTTTATCCTTCCACGGCCCGTTCGGGAGGTTATTTTGGGTGACCCATTTAGTGTCGCTGCCGACACGGTGGCTCTCAGGTGATTAAGGAGTCGCTGCTGCCCTCGCTGGTGTGGCTCGGTGGATAGAGCATCGGCCTGCACACTGAAGAGTCCCGGGTTCGGTTCTGGTCAAGGGCACATGCCTGGGTTGCAGTCTCAACACCTAGTAGGGGGCGTGCTGGAGGCAGCCGATTAATCTCTCTCATCATTGATGTTTCTATTTCTGTCTCTTCCTCTCCCATCCTCTTTGGAATCAATCAATATATCTATATCTATATCCATATCTATATATCTATATCTATATCTATATCTATATCTATATCCATATCCATATCTATATCTATATCTATATCTATATCTTCTATATAGATAGATATAGATAGATATAGATATAGATAGATAGATAGATAGATAGATAGATAGATAGATTTGACAGTCAATTTCTCTCATTTTACTGGTGTCAGGTGCCCGGGAAGGTTTAAAACCGCAGCTCATGGGCTGATCAGAGGGCCGTGTCCATGCTGACACCATCGGTTTCTGCTGCACACAGTCTGGAACATGCCATGGTCTCTCCTCTCAGAGCTCACATTCCCAGCGAGGAGGGAAGTCACATGTCCTCATGGTAAACCTGAGACTGGAAGGCAGGAGACGGCCAGGGCACCTGTCAGTGGTTTGCAACTGCTAGTCAAATCCCCACCCTGCTCCTTTATTTATTTTATTTTATTTTATTTTTAAAAATATATTTTTATTGGCTTTGCCTGACGGGCCCTTTATTCTTCGTTGGCCCCAAAGGGGTGACACACGTGGGCGGGTCCACGGGGCAGTGTTCCCCGCAGAGAGGACCTCCTTCGTGGGTCCCGTTACACGTCCCGGGCTTTGGATGTTCCACCTGAGCCTGGTCAGTTCTCCCCTGAGAAGACGGCTCTCCGCCATTGTCACAGTCTGCGTCCTCAGGAACCCTCCCGGGCCATCGCCTCCGTAGCCAGGGACCAGCGCTGACTCAGCCCGCCCGCATCCTCTAAAGTCCCTCCGAGACAGAACGTGCGGCTCTGAGTCCCCAGGCCCGAGGTTGGGGTGAGAAGGAGCCAGCCTATTGTTTCCCAGGAAGATGGCGGCAGCACCACACCCTTCAGCCTGCACCCTGCACTCTGCTTGGATGGGGCTGGCACACCCCGAAAGCCGCGGGGACATCCTGATTTCACCAAATAACCTCACCCTCCTGCTTCCCCAGCTAACCAGCCTGACGACTCTCCCCGGACCCGCCCAGTGCCTTCTGGGAGGGCTGAATGTCTCCCTGAACCCAGCTAGCCGGCCTCAGGTTTCACAGACACTGACTCGTGAAAGGGAAATGGGTCCCCACGCTGGGACGGCCCGTGCCCGGCCATCCAGGGGGCCTCTCCCCAGTGCAGCGCAGCGGCAGCCGGCCGGCGGCCCCGCCAGGTGCCAGAGCCGGCCCTGTGTTGACAACACGGAGGCCGTGCCACCCTCGCATGTTTGCAAGCTGGCAGCGGGAGCGGGAAGCGGCTGGTGCTGCTTGCGAACATATTTCTGACATCTTTCAGCTTCTGAGGATGCGATTGCGTCTTTGCCTGCTGCCATCTGTCTCGGTGCCGTGGAACCGAGGCGTTTGCAAACACGGCGGGGTGCAGTGTGCCTCACTCTACCCGAAACACGCTGTTTTCCGTCTCACCCAATACGTCAGGCGCTCACACGCGAAGGCCGATCCGTGTGGCAGCGGCGGGACCTGCGGAGGGGGAACACGGCTCCCAGTCTGGCCGGAGGCGTGTCTCCGTGAGGAGAGGGGGCAGCACTCCGCTGCACGCAGACTGCTCTGCGGTGTGTGTCCCGCCTCTGCTCGCCACGCCCGCCCACGTCCCGTCCTCTGGGCGAGCGCATCTCCGTGTGGGGCAGTGCCTCCCGGGCGGGCCGGCGTTGGCGAGGCCGTGCTCAGCGTGAGGCCGCCGCCAACACGGGCAGCGAGGCACCTTCCTCCTGGGCAGGGGTCCCACGTGGGCACCCTTCCCAGGGGGGCAGTGTGACTTTTAAGGGGGCGATTCAATAATGAGTTACTAACGGTGAACCTTGTGCATTCCTTATGGGTCTAGGGGCCTCGTATACAGCATATAAATATAGACTGTGGCATATTTGTGCATTTCAGTTCTCTATTAGACATTCTGAAATTTTGCTATTTTTCCATATCACTTCATATTATTATCCTCATTATTTTTTAAACAATTTCTTAGTGATGTCTTCCTCAGGACTTCCACTGTCCCTTCGTTCTTTTGTTTTCCTCTCTCGTGGACGCCGTGTTCTTGGGAAGCTTGTTCAGACCAGTTCATGGCCTTTTAGGCTTCCTCCTCGTGGATAGCAGCTCGCTTTTTGAATGAGGAGAATTATTTGTTGGGGGGTGGGGGGGAAGGGGATATCAGGGTTTTGGAGATGCTGAGGGGGCGTGGCTGAAAGAAGGCTGGGACCACTGCTTCTGGGTGTCTCTTCCTCATTTCTGCTTTCCCTCCTCAGGGACACTGGCCCCAGGTTTGTGTCTGACAGCATGAGGACCACACACCTCAGGAAGGAGAATGCGAAGCCCTGTTCACACATACTCACAGGGCATTAACCACACTCACGGGCACCAACCACACTCACGGGCACCAACCTCACTCACGGGCACCAACCACACTCACGGGCACCAACCACACTCACGGGCACTAACCACACTCACGGGCACCAACCTCACTCACGGGCATCAACCTCACTCACGGGCACCGACCACACTCACGGGCACCGACCACACTCACGGGCACCAACCACACTCACGGGCACCAACCTCACTCACGGGCACCAACCACACTCACGGGCACCAACCTCACTCACGGGCACCAACCACACTCGCGGGCACCAACCACACTCGCGGGCACCAACCACACTCGCGGGCACCAACCACACTCACAGGGCACCAACCACACTCACAGGCACCAACCTTACTCACAGGAAACTAACGATCCTCACAGGAAACTATCAGTGCTCCCAGGGCACTAACCAGTACTCACAGGCACTAACCACACTCACAGGCACTAACCACACTCACAGGGCACCAACCAGTACTCACAGGCACTAATGATGCCCCTTCCCTGGCCAGGGCGCTGCCAGACCGTGGGGGGAGGACCCCGTTTGAAGGGCTTTCCCTGCTGCTGGAGGGAGGACCACGCCTGTCTCTCACTTGTTGGTCCCCCTGGGCTCCTGCAGCTCCTGGCCACGGGGTCCGGATAGGTTAACACCAAAAGGAGCGACTGCTCTGGGAAGTCTCTGCTAAGAAGGTGCGTCCAGAGGAAGGGGCCCGCCCGCTACTGTAGTGCCAGCGAGCCCCACGCAGGCCCCCAGCAGCCTCACTGCCTCTGCTGGGGAGCCCCCTGGAGGGCGTGTTGTTGGGCTGTCTTCTCAGATGCTGTCCTCGGCCTGGTCCATGGTCACCATTAAGAACGCAGCCTCACCGAAACCGGTTTGGCTCAATGGATAGAGCGTCGGCTTGGGGACTGAAAGGTCCCGGGGTCGATTCCGGTCAAGGGCATGTACCTTGGTTGCAGGCATATCCCCAGTAGGGGGTGTGCAAAAGGCGGCTGATAGATGACTCTCTCTCATCGATGTTTCTAACTATTTCTCTCCTTTCCTCTCTGTACAAAATCAATAAAATATATTAAAAAACAAAAAACAAAAAACAGCCTCCACCATTGCCAAGTTCCCCCCTTTTCAGAGAGCCTCGCTGGCTGGCACACTGGCTGGGTGGTGCCGGAAACCAACCTTTGTCTCACTAATAGAAAAGCTGGTCAACTTTGAAACTCTGAAAGGTCAGAGCCAACCACTCCCTATCTGAGACAAGGTAACTGAGGCAACTTCCCCATCTTGTAATCATGTAAATTACTGATATGATAATCTGCTTATTACCTGCCTAAGGGCTATGAGTGTATCCCATAGTCTCAATAAAAGGGACGGCAAGGCTGGAGACTAGCGGCAGTCCTCCCACTAGTGGTGGGCTCCCTCCTGGCCCCCCCTATCCCCAAATTAAATTTCTTCTAGTCTCTCTCTAATTTGCATGAGGTCCTTCTCCAGAACCTGAACCCTGAACCGGAACCCTGAACCATGCAGGATGTGAAAGGGGGTCCCCTAGGGTGGGGGTGTGCGCAGCCTTGACAGGAGGCAGTGCCTGCTTGGGAAGGAAGGGGTGGGCGCTGTGCTCCAGGCTGCAGGGGAGCCGGTAGCTGATGTCATTGGAGGAACCTGCGGGTTGGCCATGGCTCCCCCTCAGCCCTGAGCCACCCTCTGCTGAGCGCACTGCCCAGCAGACCTGAGCCTGGGGTTTGGCCAGGAACCACACTGGGCCCTTGTCCCTCCCCGGAACTCTAGGAGATGTCCCTCCCTCTGTAAGCTCCCTCCATGCGAGGGGGCGTGGAAGGCACTGGCCCGCTGGAGCTGAGGCGGAGGCGAGTGAGGTGGGGAGGCCAGGGGGGAGGCGAAGGAAGGTGCTCTGCTGGGATCTGTGCTCAGGCTGCCCGCAGGGCTGCTGTCTATAACCTGCAACCTGAAGGCTCAACCGGGTCCTTGTCCGAGTTCTGAGAAGACCTGGCCTGGACCGAGGAGCCTACCCCACTGCGGGGACCCAGAGCCTGGCCCGGTGCCTCCACCTGCCCGGGCAGGAGCAGGGCTGTGCGTGCGGCCCGCCCACCCCGCCCGGGCAGGCCTCCCCGGCCGTCCCCCTGGCCTCCAGGAACAATGCATCCGATTGGCCACACGGCACGGCGACTGCCCGCTGCCCCCTCGTCCCTGGAATCCACGCCAGGGCGGCGGCCTCGGAGATGGCCACTGCTGGAGGCAGCAGAAGCGTGAGGGTCACAGCGACCTTCCAACCTGCTGTGAGGCCAACTTAAAGCACAGGCCACACTCTCACATTTAGAACAGTCTGGAACGGGAGTCATTAGAAAGGAACTAGTAGTGATGGCCGAGGACGGAGCTGCAAGCCAGGCGTGGGGCCGGGCCCCAAGTGGGTCTCACATGGCCTCGCCGTGGGGGCCGGTTGCCAGCACTGAGACCGACACGTGGCACTGAGCCCCCCGAAAGCTGGCTCCTCCGAGCTGCCTTCCCCGGGCACAGCGGAGGGTCCTGGAGTCCCCGCTGGGCCGGGCTCCCACTCCGAGTCCCTCATCCCGCACCAGGTGTCAGGGTGGGGGGGTTCCGGGTCCTGCCCCCCTCCCCGCGTCTGCGTCTGCGTCTGCCCAAACCTGCTCTCGTTTCCCTGGTTCTAACAGGGAAAACGGTCACGAAACGCCCACGCGGAGGCCCTCCCCGACGCGTCCGGCGCCTTGGATGTGCTTTTCAGATTTCTGTCTCCTGTCGGATGCAGCCGCCGGAGAATGTCAGGGCCCAGTGGGTCTCAGACGAGGCCGCACGCACCTGGGGCGCCTCTGGGCCCTGCTGGGGCTCGGGGCCAATTAAGGCAGGACCTCTGGGGGTGGGACGCAGGCACGTCCTCCAGGCGACTCCCATGTGAAAACATCCCTCGGAGTGTGTCAGCCGCGGAACTGCTGACGTTCAGGCGGCTGCTCTTTGTTCTGGGCGCGGTGCTGTGCGTGGCGGGGTGGCGCAGCCTCCAGCGCTGCCCAGAGCCGCACTAGCAGGGGTCATGGCGTTCTGGTCCAGCAGCCGGCCCAGCCTACGCAAGGCCTCTGAGCTGCTTTTGCGATTCCTAGTAGGTGCTAGGAAAGAATTCTAAGGAAGTGGTCTCATCCCCCCCCCCCCCCATCCCTCCGCCCCCTTACTACCAGGAAGCACACAGTCAGTGCAAAAGAAAGGCATTGAAATGAAAATCACAAGACGAGGACTTGGGCATCTTCCCTCCCCTCTGCATGGGGCCGCTGACTTCCCACGGGCATTTTGTTCGTCTGTGAGCGGCCTCACATTCTGGGGGAAAGCAGCAGGAAACACACACACACACACACACACACACACACACACACACACACGGTTACAAGCAAAAGGAGGGGACGGCTCTGCCGAGGACTGTTCCGCACGGGTGACGGTTGTTCTGATAAAGGACCGGGGAATATGGAGCACATAAGGGAGCACCCTTGCCACCAGCCCTGTCTGGGGTGAGGCTGATTGTGCGCTGGAGGCGAGGGCGCCCTGCGGAGCCTCCGGTGAGACGCTCAGGCCTCTCTTGCTTCCCTGGGATTCCAGCTCCGTGTGGACGGGGCTCCATCCCCGGTGGCTCCATCGCCTGCTTCCGTGAAACACAACCTGCTCCTTCGTTAACCACAAGTTTTCAATCGTTTGAAAAAGTCATTGTTAAGTTTGGTCGTGTCATTTTAAATGAAAAATCCTCGAACAGACCAGAGATCTTAATTTTTTAAAAACGTAGCTGAGTAGTTTAATTATGAATGTCCTTGCATATTCTCGGCATAGTTCATTATTTATGTTGCCGGTGAAAAAGCTTTTTAATTAACTAGCATGCTGGCAATCCATTGTGAAACGTACAGACGTCGACTTCCTAGCATCAACACGCTACACACACCACACACGGAATATCCTAGCAAATGAATGCGCTTTGGTCACTATGGGGAACTTGTTTCTAACTGATTTTAAAATGTGACTTTCTTTTTTCTGGGTAACAAAACACGGCTTCACAAGAAGCATCAGCGTCACCTGGGAGCTTTTCAGAAACTCGCAGACTTGGGTCCCGGTCCCGGGGCCCGGGGGCAGGTGTCACAGCCAGGTGCACGGCCCAGCTCTCCCGCCAGCAGAGCCGTGCGGGGGGGCTCCCGCGTGCTCGGCCTCCGGGGCAGCGGGAGGCCTCCGTCTCAGAGGCAGAGGAGTCAGTGGTGACACGTCTCGCGCACAGCGTGTCCCCTGCCCGGGGACGGACGCACCGGGCCCAGCGTGGACGGTGAATTCTCACCATGACGGGCTCAGCCCACACACGCTCAGAGCAGCGTCCGTTTCCCTGAGGGCCGGCGGCTCTGCTTTTCACAGGGAGAGGCCCAGGACAAGAACACGCACACCACAGACCCAACGGAAACGGAATTTATTTCCTCTTGGAAAACAACTCCAGTCATGTCCAGGTCCGGGCGGAGTAAACATGGCAACAGGAACATACAGGTCAGTCCGACCGACCCGGGAGCTCACGCGGTCCTCCCCCTCAGCCTCGTCTCCCGGGAAACGCGCCCACAGTCTACAGAACAACTATTGCATATATAGTGATGCTACCTGTCACATCGCAAGGCGCACAGACATACATACGGGCCGATCCGGCGGGGCTGTCCCGTGAGGACGTCTCCTCGTGGCTCCCAAGAGTCTTCGGCAATGAAAAAATAGTCTCGGATTTAATGCTGATTTACCAAAAAGGGAAAGTCTAGGCTGAAGGGTCCATGACGGCAAGTCCAAGGGCGCCCCCTGCGTCACGCAGGTGCCCGAACTGGGTCTTCCTGGGAAATACTTCCTCTTAGCCGTTCTGTCCGCTCTCCTCTTCCTGCCTGGACAGGGCCCATGTCCACTCGTCTTCATGAGACGTGTTCCTTTCCGACGACATCATACATGTGCAACACTTTATGTACAGAGTCTATCCGGAGCTCCCAGGTTCACACACACGAACATCCAGCGTCTGATAACACAGCTCATGGTACAATACAATGCTCTGAGTAATATACATGAACAAGGAGGGCTTCGTGCAAAGAGTGAAACATGTTCCCTTTTTGTGCCTCAGAAGGAAGTCTCCACAGACCGCGCTCCCACTAGCTGCTGTGCTGGGTCATCGTGTGATTCTGGAACAAAGAGAGAGAGACAGGGGGGACGTCAGTGCTTGTTTTCATCCACCACATTGTCCCACAGCTGCTGCCGGTTACGCTGCCAGGAAAGGAGTGCTCGCACCGGTGACTGGGTGTCCCCCCGCCCTCCGGGAGGGCAGGGCAGCGCCGGGCCCCCACGGAGGAGTGACTGGTCCTCTTCTCTGCCCACCACCTTCCCAGAACACCCGCCTCCCCCTCTCCTCATGGAAGCGCCACCCATCTTCACAGCCCAGGGCAGCACCACGTGAACCGTGTCCGGGATCTGCGTAATCCTCTTCCCAACGATGGCAAAGCTGTCAGATCATCGCCTTGGGTGGTGGCTCTGTCCACACCAGGGCTCTGTCTGTCCCTGGATATAAGCTTTCAAGGCAAAAGCTGCCCAGCCAGCCAGGGACAGAAGGAGAGCGGGTTCTCCAGCGCCCCCTGCAGGCAGGCCAGAGCCTCGCCAGCACAGGCTGTGGGGCACCCGTCAGGGCACAGGCCCACCCCAGTGGCCGCAGCCCTGAGCTCTGTCCTCCCCATCGCACAGCAGGTCCCCTTCGAGTGAACAGCTCCCTCCCACTTCCCGAGAGGCCGCTGGGCGCCGGCGTCCGTGCACTCGCTGGAGCAGGAGTCCAGAGTCCTCACGGCGGAGGGACAGCCCTAGAGGGTCCCGGGAAACGGGCACAGGACCAGCATTGAGAGAGAAAGAACCCAGCCCTCACGCGAAGAGCATCGAGAAAGAACCCAGCCCTCACGCGAAGACCCTGTGCTGAGTCGCGAGAGCACACGTGGCCCCTCGCGGCCGTGGGCTGACTTCTGGGGTGGAGAGCACAGCAGGTCTGCCTAGCGTCATGCAGACCTTTCTAGAGGGGGAGCGAGAGCCCTCCTGCACGTGTGTCCGGGAAACACAGGCATCATTTATTATCATTGTTTAAAAATGTATATGTTTACTTCAGGGCAGAAGGGAGAGAGAAACGTCAGTGATGAGAGAATCACCGATCGGCTGCCTCCTGCACGCCTCCTACTGGGGACCGGCCCCAACCTGGGCTGTGCCCTGACCGGGAATGGATCGGGGACCTCCTGGTTCAGAGGCTGACGCGCAGTCGCCGAGCCTTGCGTGCCAGCACCGACATCAGATCTCTAGAGGGGGCCGAGAAGCCAGAGGAGAGGGCCCCAGAGCAGCACTGACAGAGGGAGGTCTGTGCGGCTCCCGCTGGCCGGTGGCCATGCCATGGAGCGGGTCCGAGTCACGGCAGGGCCGGCGTGGCGGGAGGGCTGGCCTGCTGGCGTCCTGCTCTGCGGGAAGAGGAAATGGCTGCAGAGAACAAAGCGGTAATCTCACCCGCTGGACAGGCGGTTCGGTCCCAAAGCACTGAATGCAATGACAGGCTGTGAGGAACATATCTGCTCAGCGGAGGAGGAGTGTTTCACATAATGAGGAGGACGGGGAGCGGTCCGTGGGGATGGGCGAGGACGATGGGAGAGGAAGCGGGAGGGGAGAGGACTCCTCAGCCCCGCAGGGAGCCCTCTGCAGAGCCCTTTGGAGGCCCACGTCCAAGGAGCTGAAACTGCACCCCATGAACCCCAGCGACGGGCAGTGGTTTTACACGAGGGGGGTTGTGTTAAGAAATGAAACCCCAGCACACCTTCCCGCGGACAAGCAGTCCGCGAGGCGAGGCGGCGGCCAGGCCCCACCCCCGCCCCGCGCGGCCTCCCTCCCGGGAACGGCGGCAGAGAGCTGGAAAACAGACGCGTAAGAAGTCCCTTCCAGCGCCGTGTTTCCCTCAGACTGTGAGCGGCCTTTCATTTTCCAGGCCTGGAGTTCTCATTTCGGCTTGGCACGCTCACCCGTGATCAATTCAGCTGCCGTTCGGAGCGCTGACCACATTTACTGGTCAAACGGCTTAATCCTATTTAAAAGGCAGTCCAAGCAAAATATTTTTAAAGAAAAGCAAAACCCCGTGATCCCCCGAAACCGTTCACCTTGGCCAAGCTAGCCCACGCCCGTCCCTCCTGATGAGAACTGAGTATGTGCCCTGATGGCCACGATGGAGCTTTGGAGGGAAGCCCGGGAGGGTGGGGGCGGGGTGAGCCGGGGAGGGGGAGGGGCCGCCTCCCAGGATGGAAAAATGAAGCCCCACCTTCCGCGGCAGCCCAGACTGTCGGTCCCTTGGCAGAGGCCACGTCTGGTTTGCGCCGTGTAACCCTTTCTTGGCACCGGCAAAAGGTTAGGCAGCCGCGGCAGTAACAGGAATAATGGGGGTTTTTGTGAGCTGTGTTGACTTGAAGATGTTCCTCATTTCTTTACCAGGACTTGTCTATGTATAGCTCTTTGTCTCAAACAGATTCTGACAAGCTTTTTCAAACGAAGGGAAAGAGCCAGCAGCTGGTTGAAGAGAAGCAGCACCCGCACAGCTTTGCACGAGTTCGCCAGGCCATCAGCGTGTCGGTTTGAACTGCAGTTGCATTCGGTTTAAGTGAGATGTTTTCCAGCCGGTGGAACGGCAGACAGTGTGGCTGCAGGGTGCGGGGCAGGCGGGCAGAGAGGTACAGAGAGGACGGCTCTGCCTCCAGCAGAGGGTGGCAGCCAGGCAGCCTGTTGTTTTTCCTTTCGTGGAAGTAACACACACATTCCAATCAATCACCGCTGATTAACTAATTACTCGGCCTTCCCTCTATCTATCGGGGCTGGCCTTTATCTGTAAACATGAGGGCGGGGGGGTGCGCTCGCTGCTCGGAAGCGCCGTCCGGGCACTGACAGGCGCAGCTCTGGCTACGGGCAGAGCACATCGCCCACCTTGAAGCGCGCCTGCTTCCTCTTTTTATGTCATTTCTTCCCCCAAACCAAAGCACGTGGCTTCCCACCGGCTGGGCAGCCAGGCTTCTGACCTGCATTCTTCCCAGACCCGTTAGGTCGGCCTGAGCTGGGCATCCAGCTGGCGTAGGCAATGCCTGCCAGTCCTGCCTCTCACCTCCCCGCGAGGCGGCTTTCTCTCCGTGTCTGCCGGCCCCAGGCCGCGCCGCCCGGCCGCGGTATTAACGGGTGAAGACCATTAGCAGCCCGGCCGCTCCTGCCCGTTCCCGGAAGCACAGCCCGTGCCAACTTAAACTGACACAAAGCCGGGCCCCCGAAGGACAGCTGCTCCGGATACGGGGGGCGTCACCGCTCGGAGCGAGCACAGCTGCCCGCGAGGCGCCATGGCCGCAGCTGCGGCCGCCGGGCCCGCCGGTTCTTCTCGGACATTCGCGAGGCCAGCGTCACGTGGACTTCTGCAGCAAACGGACCGGCGTTTTTGGCTCCGAGCTCTTAGCACTAAATCTCTGGGTTGAATCAATGGAAGTACTATATCTCCCACATGAATCAATACATTTGGTTCAATACGTGTTCTATTAAATTATACTTTCTAATCAAGAGTTTTACATTTCCATCCTTTTCTTTTTCATGCCCCACTTCCGTGGGGGTGAAATGGCTTTGCGGTGTCCAGAGCTCACGGGGACAGGGTGCCCCTCTTCTCCCCCCCCCCCCACCCCGCGTTAAAGAATTGTCACAACGCAAAAGGCAGCCTTTCCCACATGTTCATCAGGCCAAGGAGATGTGAAGGTAATAAATTAACGTTTCAAAAGTCCACACAATTGCAGAGATAATGCTGAGTTTTAGATGAATTAAATGTGAGCAGCCTCAGAGCTGGGAGCACCAGAGTGAGGAATAGACTCCAAAGACCCAAATTATCCCCAAGACCAACCAGTCCCCATCGTGCCCCCGGAGTTCCCATGTCCACCGGACGAGGTTCTTCCTGGCTGAGCAATCCAGTCCTTGTGTCCGCACGGCCCTGGCCAGTGGGCACAGGAAGCAGACGTGGAACGGCCTGTGAGGCGTGCTCCAGTTCACAGCACATCTCCAGAAGGCGGTGTGCGTGTCCCCGAAGTGCTGGCGAGCCAGGGACGAGCTCCTTAGTGGCGCCCACAGCCAGGGGAGGCGACCAATGCTCACGCCGCCGACTTGCTACCCGGAAAGGGGTTCTGCTCTCCCTCCGACCGCACTTCTGAGCCCGCCTGCTCAGACACTAGAAGCGAAGTCCCAGAGCCCAAGTCCACATTTCCAGCCTGGGAGCTGCCCAGCGCGGGGCTGGGCTCCGGCACCGGTAACATGGGAGGGGCTGGTGCTGATCTGACCCCTGGCTGGGCCTCAGCGGGGATGAGGGGGGATGAGGGATGCGGCTGCCATGGCCTCCACCAGCTGCAGGGAGCTCTGGGCCCAGCGCTGGGCCCTCACCTCCTGCACCAGGCTCTGGGTGAGGCTCACCTGGTGCTGGAAGGAGAGGGAGGAGAGGGAGGAAAAGGAAGAGGAGGAGGAGGAGGAGGAGGGGAAAGGGAGCGAGGGCTTCAGAGGCAGGAGCAAGCACAGGGTGAGCTGAGGCGCAGGAAGTGGACACTGTTAGGGCTCCAGGCGTCTCTGGGCTGCAGACCACCCCAGGCTGGGCGGGGAGGTGGGGGCACCGGAGGGGAGCACCTGTTTTCGCTGCTTGGGGAGGGGGTCTCTTCTCCACCAGACAGAGCTGGGTGATCATAGGACAGCCCCGCCACCCGGGCTCGGCACGACGCGATCCCGAAGGCACGCGGACACTGATCGCCAAAGCCCAGGAGCCCCGCTAGCTCCCGTGGAACCCCGTCTGGAGCTGTGACAGCCCGGCATCGCCGAGAGAAACAACGCCCGCCCGCTGGTCTCTCAGCGGGGAGGGCACTCCGCTGCTGTCAGGAAGGGAACCCGGACCGAGGCCGTCCTTCCTGAAGACGGGGGTGAGCCTCAGGCACTGGCTGGCTGACCGCTGCTCTGCACAGCTGACAGGCTGGACTAGTTCCCTTTTACAGCTGACCACCCCTTCCCCGCCTACCACATGGAGGAACAGGGCTGAATTAGGAGAATAGGCCAAAAAGAGCGAAATGGACTTTGGAAAATGTATCAGCCTGGTTCGCATGGCTCAATGGTTGAGCATCCACCTATGAACCAGGAGGTCACAGTTCATTTCCCGGTCAGGGCACAGGCCCAGGTTGTGGGCTTGATCCCCAGTGTGGGGCGTGCAGGAGGCAGCTGATCGATGATTCTCTCATCACTGACGTTTCTCTCCCTCTCCCTCTCCCTCTCCCTCTCCCTCTCCCTCTCCCTCTCCCTCTCCCTCTCCTCTCTGAAATCAATACAAAAATACATATTTTTATAAAGAAAAATGTACGAAAAGTGTGAAATTTGTTTTGAACAGAAAACAATCCATTGAGCTACTCGTGAACAGGCAAGGAACCAACAGAAAATTTAAATCAAACTGTGCACAAGGTCAGAGGGAGAGCGAGGCGGGGTTGGAGATGGCGCCGAGACAGGCAACGCGGTCCCCCAGATGCAGGGACGAAGGCTGTGCCTCCGGGACAGAGCCCGGTCAGCTGGTCCATGCGCCCGGGCGGCGGGCCCCCCCCGGGGGGGCGTTTAACGTGTCACACTGGCCACTTCTGTAAACAAGCGAGGACGGCCTCCCTCCAGCGTGACGTCCCAAGCAGATCCCCTTCCGGGGCCCTCATTCCAGTACGTAACGGCGCAGGCCTGTGTGCGGGACAAGAAGGCTTGTCTACACGTGTGTTTGTCACGGACGGATGTAAGTGTCCCCTGTGCCTGACTCCGGGTGCTCCACACGGACGGGGGACGCTCCAGCCGTAGTCTGACACCCTTTCCCAGTCCGCACGCCCCCTTCCCAGGCAGCGCGGCTAAACACACTCTGCTACCTGGTTCACGGCTGCACAGCAACAGCAGCAACAGAGGACCCTAGCCGACCGCTGCTCAGCCATGTCCTCTCGCAAACATGACGCATTTCCTGCCCGCCCCCCCCCCCCACCTTTCTCTTACCTTCTGAATCCCACCAGCTGTTAAGAAAGGATTGAGCCCATGGGCTGGCGTGGCTCCGTGGCTGAGTGCTGACCTATGAACCAGGAGTCCATGTTTGATTCCCACTCAGGGCACATGCCCCGTTACAAGCTCCATCCCCCAGTGCAGGGGGCAGCCGATCGCTGATTCTCTCACTGATGTTCCTCTCTCTCTCCCTCCCCCTTCCTCTGAGGTCAGTAATGTCTCTCTTAAAGAAGAAGGACCGAGTTAGTGAGGGTGCCCCTCTTCCTACTCCTTGGCCTTGACGGGTTGTGACTCCGTGGCAAGATTCCCCCGCCATCCTGATTTACTTCACGCCTGCTTCTGAGACCACGGACAGGGAGAGGGCTGGGCCTGAACGCCGTGGGGCCCCGCACTGATTTAGAAACTGACTTGCAGGCCTAGGATTTAAACTCCGGGCCACTCGATGCAAAAGGTCACCTGATTAGAACGGGAGAAGCAAGGGCACGTCATTTATATTCCAGGGTACCCTGTGGAGGGAGGAGGAAGGAGGAAGGAGGAGAGACTCTGCTTTTCCTGGATATGGACAGGGATTCCCTTCAAGGAAATTCCTGTGATTGTGAAGAATCCTTTACTGAACTCGGCAAAAAGCCAAAGGAAAGGGAAAAGCCACTTCCTCGCAGTGTGTTATTTCTTTCCTTAGGAGTACGGCCACTCTCCAGGCGGCCCAGTCCCAGTACAAATCACCCGGAGCAGGAAGAACCCTTCTCCACCGTCAGCTGCCGAATGCGGTGGGCCAGGCAGGAGGAGCGAGGCGGGAGGTCCGTGTACGAGTGGGAGTGCGAGGTGTGCGCGCACCGTGCACACCCACGCCTGCACGGAGGCGGCGCACGCCTGAGCTGTGAGAGGTGCAGTCACCCACGTGCGTGGGTTCACCAGGTAAAACCCCTGGCGCCTTTGGTTTCCGACAGGGCTCACATTTCTGTGCAGAAAATGCCAGTATTAGAAGGAGCCCCACGCAGCCCTTGTTCCGAATTCTAAGCCAGTCCTGTTTAAATGCACGGACCTCACACACCCAGCTCTCCTTGGGCTCTGCTCTCTCGCTTGGGAAGCAAAGTCCGGGTCTGGCAGCAGGAGAATAGGGCCCCTCTGGTTTGGTGCCTGTCCTGCGCGCGCTCCTCCCCCCTCCGCCTGCCTGTCCCGCGCGCCCTCGCGTTTCCAGTCCTCCCGCCCTGACCACCGCCTTCGCAGGGCACTCAGCGACGGGACAGAGCAGGACGCCACGGGCATCTCCTGTCCTGTGTGGGCAGGTCTGCACATGCATCTGCACTCTCTCTCGTCCACTGCGCCTCTTGCTCAGACTCCTTCGGGTCTGAAAACGGCCCAGCTGCCCCACTCTGCACCTTGCTGCAAAGAGCCTTTCCTGGCCCCGGAAGCCCACACTTCCCCAGCCGGTGTGGCTCAGTGGTTGAGCACTGACGTAGGAACCAGGAGGTCGTGGTTCGATGCCTGCTCAGGGCACAGGCCGGGGCTGTGGGCTTGATCCCCAGTGTAGGAGGTGCAGGTGGCAGCTGATCCATGATTCTCTCTTATGACAGATGTCTCTATCTCTCTCCCTCTTTCTTCCTCTCAGAAATCAATAACAATATATATATATATAAAAAGGAACTCACACTAGTACCTCTCCCCATGGCCCGGCACCTTCTCTGGCCCGGCTCCCTCCCTGGTCTCTGTGGGACAGTCTGTTCACCCCGTGGGGCACAGACTCCCAGCGGGACGGCCCTCCGCTCCCCGCCCGGAGATGTGCAGACTACGGTGAGCGTAATCACAGCCTCCCATCCTCAGACGATCTGCTCCTCCAGATTAATTTCAGTTCATTACCAGGAGCCACGGACCTGTGAGAACCACTCTGTCACGTCAAGTGTTTAACCCGCCCCCGGAAGAGGGGCTGTGGCTGCGAGAGGGGGGAAGCGGGCGCGGTGCGCACGCCCGCGGGGCCGAGGTGCGCGGTAAACAGGCCTGGCAGCCGGGGCGAGAGGAGAGGTCGCCGCGGGAGGCCGAGTGCTAATCAGCCCTCCAAGGAACCGCCAGCCTGAAGTGGCACTTACTCTAATCCAAAGCCCTCGTGCCTGCTTCCGTGTTGCAAAATTTATAAAAGAATAACTTCATTAAACCGCCTGGCACTTGAGACGCACATGCAAACCAGCCACAACACAGAGGAGCGGGCCAGGCGGAGAGCTGCTCCCGGGAGCCGCGCGGCGAGAGCAAAGGCTGCACCTGCTGCTCCCTCTGGGCTCCGACGGCGGCTCCCCCGGCTCCTGCACGCGGCTCCGGCCCCGTGGGCGCTGAGCACCCGTCCCAGCGGAGCGGCAAGCCGCCCGGCCAGGTGTGAGGGAGCCGCAGCGGAGGCCGGCTCTGAGCGCCCGGACAGCTCCCATCGGGGTCGTCTGTATTTTAGACTCACTGAGTTGTGGAAAAACGAATGTAAAAATGTTTTCTCTCTTAACCTTCGTCCTCGAGAAAGCAAGCGAGGACCAGGGCGATGTGGAAACCATTTGCTGGAGTCCTGGCTTGGCCAGGGAAAGCTGGTGACACACACACTGACACACACACACTGACACACACACTCACACACACACACACTGACACACAAACACACACTGACACACACACTGACACACACACACTCACACATACACACACACACACTGACAAACACACTCACACACTCACACACACACTCACACACACTGACACACAAACACACACACACACACTGACACACACTCACACACACACACACACACACTCACACACACACACACACTCACACACACACTGACACACACTCACACACACACACACACTCACACACACACACACACTCACACACACACTGACACACACACTCACACACACACACTGACACACAAACACACACACACACACTGACACACTCACACTCACACACACACACTCACACTCACACACACACACTGACAAACACACTCACACACTGACACACACACACACACTGACACACACACTGACACACATACACACACACACACTGACACACACACACTGACACACACTCACACACACTCACACACACTGACACACACACACTGACACACACTCACACACACTCACACATACACACACACACTGACACACACACACACTGACACACACACTCATACACACTGACACACACACTCACACACACACACTGACACACAAACACACACACACACACTGACACACACTCACACACACTGACACACACTCACACACACTGACACACAAACACACACACACACACTGACACACACTCACACACACTGACACACACACACACACACTGACACACACACACACACTGACACACACACTCACACACACTGACACACACACTCACACACACTGACACACACACTCACACTGACACACACTGACACACACACACAAACACTGACACACACACACTGACACACACACGCTCACACACACACGCTCACACACACACTCACACACACACACTGACACACACACACACTGACACACACACGCTCACACACACACTCACACTCACACACACAGTGACACACACACATACATTCACACACTGACACACACACACACACACACTCACACACACACTCACACACACACGCTCAAGCTCCTAAGGAAAACCACTCTCCCAGCGGAGAGGAGAGCCACGCTGCCGCCCAGCGATCCGGCTGGACCCGAGCCCACGCCCACGGGCCTCGGTGCGGAA
The DNA here is from genome assembly GCA_963693515.1 of Pipistrellus nathusii. Taxonomy (NCBI): domain Eukaryota; kingdom Metazoa; phylum Chordata; class Mammalia; order Chiroptera; family Vespertilionidae; genus Pipistrellus; species Pipistrellus nathusii. The sequence goes on along the minus strand of OY882864.1, from coordinate 85,469,618 downwards.
CTGACAGCCTCTGCTCTGGAATGAGGTGAAGAGACAGATGTTGGAGCCTGGGAGGAGCCCACGCCTCTGAGGAAGGGTGTGTGAGAGCGGGGTGCGCGCCCAGAGGGCCCGTCACGCTCAGGGCCTCCCGTCACCCAGGGCCGCCCACTGTGCTTCGGAGAGAAGAGCGAGCACCCGCCAGCCTGAGACGCTGCCCGAGAGGATGCGAGGAAACAGCCTCCGGGGAGCCTCCTGTCCCCAAGTTCCAGCGCTGGAGTGGGCTTCTCCCTGTGGGTGAGGCCAGACGGGAGGCTCGCTCGTGAGCACCAGCTGACAGGAAGTTATGGCCCAAACCACGCGTGCGACGGATCCTGTACCCCAGCCGGCACTCAGCCATTCTCGTCCCCGGCAGCGTGGCCTGCAGCACGGACTGCATTCCAGTCGCACGCAGCCACATGGCGGCGGAGGCAAGCTTATGGTTCTTCCCCGTGAATAAAACTGGACTGATCAGGAGAGCCTAAGCTAATCAATCACAGGCCGCTCTGTGAGCCAATAACGTGTGGGTTATTGATCGGGTGGCGCTCCGGCTGCGAGGCACGCGGGAGTCGGCAGGGCTGCCTTCCCTTTTGGAAAAAAGCACCAAAGCAGACAAACTGATTAAACCCGAGCTCCGAAGGGGACCAACGCGAGGCTGCCCGAGGGCGTGAGGCCCCGCGGCCTGTCCTCGGCCCGCACCCCGTGCCACGGAGTGGGCGGTCGGGCCCATCGCGGGCCGTGTGCGAAAGCGTGTTTGATGGACATGCACGGGACCTCGCCGCCAGCCCAGCGTCACCCGTGCAGCAGGAACACATGCGTGTGACCCTCACCGGCAGGCAGCCAGCTGCCTACCAAAAGCCCTTTGTCCTCATCTCTGGAAAAAGGCCACGGGAAGCCTTAAGCCTGGGGGGGGCGGAGCACGCAGCCCTGACGAGGGTCCCCCCGAAAGGAGAGCTACGCAGGGCGCACCCAGGGAAGGAAGGAGGTGAGCTCAGCTGGTCAGCACATGCACCTCAGTCCTGCCTTCCCCCCACAGATCTGCCCCGAGGCCACAGAGCGTGGCCCGAAGGTCCCCTTCCTCCTAAGACACCTCCCAGCCCCTCCCGCCCGTTTTTAGGGGGTCCCTGCTCCCGGCCTCTGTGCGGGCTGCGCGCCCCCGCAGCCGGGGAAGTGAGCGTGTGGCCCGTTTTCGGGAAGGAGCACGACAGGCGGGCGCGAGGCGCTCCACGCGCTGCAGAAAGTTGCAGGCTGCTCGGCTGCTGTCCAGAAAATGAATCCAATTTTTCATTCTGTCATTATAAATATTTCATTGCAAATGGTACTGATTTTTCTGAAACTGTGGTTAAGCAAAGGGCCTCCGTGTGAATGTTTAAGGAAAAAAGGGAGGAAGACAGCGGAGGAGGAGGAGGAGGAGGAGGAGGAGGAGGAGGAGGGGGAGGAGGAGGGGGAGTGGAAGGTTAGCGACCAATTAATTTTTACTTTGGATGGAGAGGTGCGGGAGAGCCTAACAGCCAGGCAGCTTGACTGAGGAAGGAGGGAAAACATGGACTCTGCCCTTCTCTGACAGTTCCTCATAAAGCATCCGCAGTCCATCCATCTTTTAGTAGCCCGCTCCGCGGAGAGAGAAAATGGTGGTTTAAAGCTCACTTCAGTGCCAGGCTGCGGGAGATTGCTTCCCCGGCCCCCCGCCGCCGCGGCCTGGGGGGAGAGGCCGGGAGTTATTCAATCAGCCGGGCCGCGGCGGCCGGGGGTCCTCCGAGGGCTGATTATAGAGCTGCCCTCCTGTTGCCCGCCGCGGAGCAGAGCGAAATGAGCAGCCTCTTGCTGAGCAGCTTCTGCAAGAAGGAATTTCACCTGTCATGGAGTTTGTCAGAATTTCAGGATTTATCTCGGTGCAAAATTAATAAAATACCAACCAGGATTTCGGGCTGACTGCTCGGCCATGTCATCTCCGAGCCATCTCTCACCCGCGCCAGCCAAGACAGGGAGTCCCATTCCCGCCCGCGTGTCCTCTGCCACTGGACGCCTGGCTGAGACCCAGCGCCAATTACACGGGAGGCCGGGTCCCGCGTGGGCGCCGCTGTTTCCCGGTGACCTTCCCCGGGCCGCCGCGGGGCGGGGGCTCCGGGGACACGCCGGTCCGAGGCAGGGAGAGTCTGTTCTCGCAGCGTCTAACAGGCCGGGGGCAGCTGGGCCTGGGAGGTTTGTCTTTCAGAGCAGCAGTGGCCGGGACCATGGTCAGAGCACGTTCTGGGAAACGTTACAGATGAATCTCCACTCAGCCTGAGCCACAAGGGGGTTTCTCCTGTTGTTTGTTTTTAAATTTTTTATTGATTTCAGAGGGGAAGGGAAAGGGAGAGAAACATCAATGATGAGAGAGAATCACTGATCAGCTGCCTCCTGCACGCCCCCGGCTGGAGATCCAGACTGCATCCCAGGCAGGGGCCCTGACCTGGAATCCAACCGTGACCTCCTGGTTCCTAGGCTGATGCTCAACCATGGAGCCACGCCGGCCGGTGGGCTCGCCTTTTGTGCTACTCACTGGCCTCGTGCCCAGAATGCCCGGGGCTGGGCAGAGAGGGCTGGGGTGGGACTGGGGGGTAGGGAAGGGGGGACTGGAGGGGAGGGAGGGCCCTCTGCTGGCTGAGCTGTCCAGGGGGGGGCATCTCTGCCTCGAAGGCACTGGCACCCCTCTCCCCACCGCAGCTCCAGTGGGTGGGAGGGTGCACAGAGGGTCGCCCCGCCCCCCACAGGGCTGCCATGAATTGTAGCGGAGCGGAGCGAGGGCTCGGCCGGGCTCTCTGTGAACCGACTGTTCTGTTTCCTGCAGGACCACCTTCCCCCCACGCACCTCGGCGAGGGGACCGTCAGTCTGGCGGTTTAAGGCTCCGCCGCTGTCAGAGGCCTCCCTGCCCATCCCTCCGGCTCAACGGCAGCCCCCGCGCGGCTCTCAAGCGCCACCCATCGGCCCCGCCGCCTGCCACCGCCCTGCGCCCCAGCAGGGAGCCACCGCCTGGGGCAGGCCTGTGAGGGCTGTGGGCGGCCGAGCCTGAGCCCTCTGAAGCCCGCACACCCTCCGGGGGCAGCCTCTCCCTCCCCGCACAGCACAGCGGTCCCGCCGCTGTCCCAGGACCAGCCACGGCGCGATGCACACCGGGCTCCCCCCAGGATGGCCCTGGCCCTGGCCCTCGCCCGGATCCGCAGGGCAGTGGGAGAGGACGGGTGCTTTCCATCGTCGGATCCAAGTTTTAAACACAATGGGCTTCCCTCTTGGCACTGGTCTCTTAGAACACAAGGCCACAGGCCCCTGTGCAGAGCAAACAGCTGAAACAGGAACACAGCCCGGCGAGACCCAGGAACCAGGAGGTCAAGGCTCAATTCCTGTCAGGGCACAGGCCTGGGCTGCAGGTTTGATTCCCAGTAGGGGGCGTGCAGGAGGCAGCCGGTCTATGATTCTCTCATTATGGATGTTTCTCTCCCTGCCTCTCCTTCCCTTTCTGAAATCAATAAAAAAAATTAAAAAAATAACATAGGAATACATGTGCAGTTGCAACATGCCTCTCTGAGCCACAGAATGTTCTAGAAACAGGATTTCCACCTCTCTCCAAAGGCTCTGACAGCAGAGGTGCTGAGAGCAGCTCTGCCTGTTCAGGACAATCTGACAGCCGTGCGCGGTGCCTGGTCCCCGATGGGGCGATCGGTGCTGTGGCAGCAGGCTGTCTTGGCGACACCACGGTCGGCAGGGCCAGCGGAGCCGGCCAATGCAGAGCGGCAGGCAGGGGGAGGCTCGCTCCAGGGGGCGGAGGGAGGGCTGGCGGCCCGGCCAGGGTCTCAGTGCACCCTGGCTGGATGCTCCATAAAGCCCCCGATGGCAGGCGGAGATGGCCATCTGTCGTCAGCTCCGGGCCAGGCAGAGACACAACGTGGGGCAGGTTGCTAACAACAGGGCTGCGGGAGGCGGGCGCCTCAGAGCAAGGAGCTGGCGCTCCTGTTAATAGCGAAAACCAGCCGCCGACAGGAACATAAGAAATGAACGGATGGAGGGTTTTAAAAGCTGGGCGGGGCGCTGCAGGCACCATCAGACGTAAACACAATGCTGCTAACCCATCGCAGCCACCTCTCTGCCTTCCCGGACCCGTTACCACCCGGTGCTGACAGTGTGCCAGCCGGACACCTGGTGAAGGGCGAGGCCACGGCGGCAGGGGGCCCGGGCTGCGCCCAGAGCCTGCACCGATCCGGCATGCACCGGTACAAAGCGGGCCGCTGGAAAGGCGTTTGCTCTTTGTCCCAATGCGTTCCTCGTAACAACAGGATCATCTACCTTCTGCGCTCGCTCCCTTCACCCGCAGAGCTCTGAACGCAGAACAAAGCCACCCGGGAGGGCAGTCCATTCGAGACCGGAGAGTCTTCTTCGCTCACACCAGCCCAGCTCTGTGTGCGCACAGATGAAGGGGGGAGAGGGGCAGGGAGAGAGAGAGGGGGAGAGAGAGGGGGAGAGGGGGGGATAGGAAACTGAGGGGAGCGTGCCCTCCTTCTTTGTCCTGTGTGATTCACTTGCTGCCTGCAGTGGTAAGGCCAATCAATCCTGATTGAATTATCCAACATTAACAGCTGAAAGTGATCAAAACGAATGGTGACAACACCGCCCGGTCAATACATCGATGCAAAGGGTTTGGTTCTTGGAGACTCGATCAGATAAAATAAATAGATCCCTGTAACCACCGAGCAGATTAAGTGGAAGGGCCGGGCGCTCCGTTCCCTCACCAGCCCCGAGGCCCGCGAGGCAGGGAAACGCAGCCCGGAAACGCAGCCCCTGAACCGCAGGCTCCGCCACACGATTCTCTCTCCTCGCAGGGCTCAGCCCGGCCGCGCACCTGCGCGCCGGGATCACAGCCCCAGACCAGGAGCGGCGAGCCCCGTGGGCCTGGTGAGATGGTGCCCAGGACGCGGTGGGACATGGAAAACACGGTTCCCGAGTGACTGAAGGGGCGGGCTGAGCATCACAGGACTTTTTCCAGCCTCAATGCACCTCGGCCCATTCCCTGCCCCCATCGCCGGACTCCCCTCTACCCCTCCGTCCCAACACGCCGTCCGCGGCCTCCCTACGGACCTGCTGGAAGAGGACGGTCTGATCCCGCCATGAATTGTAGCTTCTCTGGAGGCACCAATTAAAGGGCCATTACCGCTGGAAAGAAAGTGGCCTATTCAGCAGCAGCTTCGCCAACGCCCCCTGCTCACACCTGCACAAACCACTCGCACAAACACGCATTGTAGGATGTTATTCTTGGACAGCGCTGCCCGCTCTCCAAGCTGCTTCCTCCAGCTCTGCAGCAGGCGCGGGGAGGTCTGTTAGGAAAACACGGGAAACATTCACGCTCCTTTGCTGTGAAGTAACGGAATGCGCGTTTGGCTCCAACAACGCACCCTTTCTCCTCAGCACCTCTTCCCGCCAGCGTGTGAGGCGGCCGGGAGGGCACTGGAGTTCCTCGCAAACATGGGAGGAAACTACTGAGAGGAAAAGAGGACCCCTGCCCGGACTACGCAGCACGCGTGTCGGGACTGGCAGTGAGCGCTCCGGGTCGGAGGGTGTGGGCCATGTGACGTGCACGGACGGATTCCTCACGGGAAAGGCGGGTCCAGGGTTGGGTTTTCCACAGAAACAGGTTTCCTTTATTCTAAAAGGAGCTGTGGTCTGTGAGGCCCACAGGGTGATGGCTGGGCCTTGACCTTTCTGAAGATGGACAGGGTATAGCGAGGAATTCTCAGAATTTGGAAAGGCCTTGAAGGCAGTACTAGTGAAACAACACACCCGTGTGTGTGTGTGTGTGTGTGTGTGTGTGTGTATGTGTGTGTGCGCGTGCATCTACGTGTAGAGGGTATATAATTTTATGCCCAACAAAGCACTCCTTATTCACAACGAGAGGCTTTTGTGTTTTTAATTGGAGGTAAACAGTGAAGGGAATGCAGGTTACACATTATGGTCATGACCTCAGGTAGGCGCCAGGAACAGATGCACGGCTGCCGGCCACGGGGCAACCTGGGGGCTCATCTGACGGACCCCCACGCCTCTCTCTGACAGAGGAAGAAAGACACCACATGCTTCCAATCTCCAACAGGACTTTAGGTGTATAACCTTTTATGAAACATCCTTTCTAACCTTTAGGGGTGTAAAAACATAGATGAATTCTAGTGGAATGACTGCATTTATTTTACGTACCAAGGAATGACCTACTGAAGGATGAAGCCAGAGATTCATCTTTCTGCTCTGTTGCTATTTTGGTTACCAACCTTTCTACTGTTGCCTTCATTTTAGTCCATTCCCCCTCATTCTAGAAATTAAAAAAAAATGTACTGTGGTTTTCATATACTTACCATGCTTACATTCTAAACAGGAAATAAAAGAAATCAAGATCTAAAAATCACATTCAATGCTCCCTCTAAACCCACGGGTAAAAGGTCATCTGGGTAACGAAAGCAAGCACACAGGACTGGGAACCCCTAAGGTTAAAGCATCAAAATCCGAACACACTCAAAACTAGAAAAAGTTAATTCTCACCCATTTTTCTTAATGCATGGGAACTGAAAGCCACTGCTGTTCCTGGGGTTTCCTGAAACAGGCACAGCTCATCTACCACATAATAACGCCCACACCAACTAGAAATGATCACGTCTCCCAAAACAGACCTTCTCCATAGAGAGTGACCCGACGCTAACTGTGAACGCTGTGCCTAGGAATGGGCTGAGCCTGGGGACTCACATCGAGGCCAGCTAGGTATGACTCCGAGCTGTTAGCCTGGAAAGAGAATGCTCTCAGCCTTGGATTATGACGTGAGACTGACGGCCGGATCAGAACATGAACACATCAGACATGTTGGAAGAGATGTTCTGGCCCCTTGAGACGGTAGGGACCTCACAGGAGCTCAGGGAGTCAGTGCTGTGTAACTGTCTTCTACACCAGTGGCTCCTGCGTGTGCCCTGGGGACATCCGAGGCCCCCAGATCCTTTCAGGGGTCTGCTGGTCACCGCTATTTTCACAGTAACACCCCTATGTCATCAGCCCTTTACAGACTCATTCTCTGTGTGCGCTCGGAGGAGTGTTTAGAGGCTACTTGGCACATTGCCGTGATTCCTCTGACGGTTGGGAGAATTGCGTGTCTGTCCATTCTTGCGTTTAAAACATTTCTCAATTTTTTTTCTAATATAGAAACTATCAATAGCCACATGGATCAAAGTCCTTTGTGGCCCTCAATCCTGTTTAGTGTAAAGGCTTCCTGAGATCAAAGGAGTTAAGAAGCGCCGGTCTTTATGCATTGTAGAAAAGAGTGAGTACTCTGTTCCAGGAAACCCCCAAATGCACCGTGAAAGAACCCGGGGGTCCTGCAGGATGCCCCTCATTGCTCAGCTCCGTCTGCTCCACCTCGGCCCCCAGGCCAGAACTGCCCGGGTTGGGATCTTTTAGTGAAAGACAGTGAAGCTTTACCACCAGGTTAGTTCCCCTGGGACCTACTGATACAGCTGCCCCCTCAGCCACGACCTCCCTCTCCCTGGTTCCAGTGACCCATGGTCAACTGCAGCCTGAAACTAGTAACTGGGAAATTCCAGAAATAAACAATTCTTAAGTCTTAAATTTCACACGGTTCTGAGTAGCGCAAAGAAATCTGGCTAGCCGTTCCGCGCTGCCCTGACCAGGAGGCAAATCACCCTCCCTTCGCCCGGGGTATCCACACTACCCCCTCCCTTCCCCCTCCCACCCTGTCCACCAGTCACTTAGCCGCCTCGGTTATGAGACCAGTTACCACAGACAGAGACCATGCTCGCCTAACTTTCATTACAATACATTGCTGTAACCGCTCTCCTGTATTACTGTTGTGTTACTCTAGTAATGTGCCTGACTTTTAAACTTAGCTGTCACAGAGATGTGTGTACAGGAAATACACAGCACCTACAGTGCTCCGTGGGCCCAGCCTCGCCTGTGTGCTCCTCGGGTAAAGGGGGACTGTAGGTACAGACGTGTTTTCAAGCACATGAGATGGAAGTCAGTCTCCTCAGAGTCCCCATGACTTTGGTGTTCTGCTTCACCGTTTACAGACTAACGAACCGAACGCAGGTGTATCGCCCACATCCTTTACAGCATCATGCACACCAAAGCGCCTCTTCCTCTGATGCCTAGTGCGGTAAGAATAAACTTTCCAATAATAATGTGGGCTCCTTGCTTAATAAGACACCATTTTACATAATCCTCTAACTTGGCCTGCCTTCTCTACTCAATTCACGCAGCCCGGACTGAGGAGAGCTCTATCGGAAGTGATGACAAGCTAGACAGCAACTCTGTTTGGTCCCTGACTCAGTATGTCAGTTACATGTCTTCCCTGTTTTATTTCACCTCCTTAATTTGCTAGTTGCTCCCTTATAAAATAACTGAGAAGATAACCTCTCACTTCCTTATTCTGACACAAAATTAACACCATTCCACCTTCCCTGAGCGGGGAGGCACAAGGCTGCTCAGGGCCCGAGGGTGGGGTGGGGCCAGGGAGTGGGGGCGGGGGGGGGGGGGGGGAGGGGGAGGTCAGCCAGAATAATGCCCCTTGGCTGTTCAAGGAAGTCAATGCAAAAATATAATTACCCCCACCCAGTGTAGGCTAAATCAAGTATTTATTGTTAATAATAGTGCTCATCATAAAATAATATTGAGTTCAAATGCCTTCTCCACCAAGGGTTTAACACACACACGTTTCTTTCACACAATTTCATCAGAAAAATCAGGATAGGTATCATGCCCATTTTCCAGATGAAGTAACAACAAAAAATAGTTATTTTCCTTTTTGTAATAAGCCATAGGATCCAGTCTCTGGCTCATTATTTAACTATTAGTCTCCTGCTAAACCAGATTCCTGTTATACTTTATAGTTTATGCCTTAGAACCAGCTCTGTCCTTCCATGGTTACCTAGCAACAACCCCTTACATGTTACACGTGTGTGTCAGTGCTTTACGTCTGAGGTTCGGAGCCATCCTGGGCCTGAGCAAGGTCACCTCTCTAGCCAGTGGGATGCTCAAGGCTGCCCTGAACATGTTTGGTGCCAACGGTTAGGGCCAAAGCCGTTACAAGCACTGATCCCTTTCTCTGCTCCATGGGAGCAGCACCCGCGTGGGAACATGGCTCCCTTGTGTCCCTTCTCCTTTCCGTGTGTGACCCCGCAGGACTGTAATCGGCCGTGCCTCCCGCCGGGCCCGGTGAGAGCGGAGCATGAATAAAACAGGGGCTGAGAACTGGCCCTGACAGGCGAGGTGCGTGGGCGCCCCCCTGCCGTCCAATCACCTGACCCCTAAGTCCAGCTCCCTGGGTCAGAAGGTCTAATTACAGGGCTGCTCGCCTCCTTTTCATGATTGACAGCAGCTGGAGGCAAAACGACTTTGGTGCCTGCTGATCCGGCGTCCTGGGGCCCCGGTGAGCCCTCCCGGAACCCAGACTGAAACCTCGCACCCTCCCTCGGAGGGCAGCCAGGAGGCCAGGCCCAGCCTCGCAGGGACGTTACCTGCAGCTCCGTTTGGAAGAAGAACTTCTGCGGACACTGCGTGCAGTCGTAGATCTTGTCTTCCTGTCCGTGGGCGGAGAAAATGTGCTGCTGCAGCTTGTTTGCCTGGACAAACACTGCAATGAGAAAAACGGGCGCCGTTACCTCCTCTCCGAATGGCCCGGAGTCGGTGGACTGAGGCACAGGCCTGGGGGTGGGGGTGGGGGTGGGGAGTGACCCCGCCAGGGGCCGGGGGAATCCGGCCCCTTCGCTCTGCCCGGCCTCTGGCTTTCGTGACGGCGCCCTCGACGGAGCACCGGGCTCACCCGAATGGCTCCAAAGTCAGGGCTTATGGAGGTCCCGCTCCCTGTAAATCTTTTCGAGATAAAGCCCCAAGTTGTCAAATGCACAGCAGCACTGTCGGAACCCCGTTTTCTCAGCAACCCACACGGCAAGAAATCATAAATGCCAAACCCTGTTTATTGTATTTGCCTAAAGTTACAGCTAGCAAACAGTTCTCTATTTAAATGCGCTAATGCTGAGAACAGCACCGCTCGGTGGCTCGGGGGCACTGTCTATAAATATGAAACAGAACCCCAGGTAACGTCTCTTTGGGTCCTTTAAGATCAACTCAGCCTACACACAGAACGCGAGGGTTTCAATAATATAAACATGTTCAATTTTAATGACTACAAAACAAGGCCCTAAGCCTGTGTAACAGTTTACCTGGGAGACATCCTATTAATAATTAAATTGTAGATGCCAGAGGCAGTGTTTGGGTTGGCAGCGCGGCTCCTGACGGATGCCTGGTGCACTGTGACCTAAAAAAGTTCGCCTCCACAATATTAATCGGGACAGGCGGGGAGAGGGCTTATTAAAGACTCCGGCATTTGGCTTTGACTCTGCGCTAATCATTAAAATTATTCTAATTGCCAGCCAACCTAAAATATTAGAATATTGCTCTTATGAGTCATGCATTTTAATCACATTTCTCATTACCCTAAAAACTGCTCAGATTTCCTCTCCCACCTAACAATGCCAGGGTCCCCCACCTCATACTGTCATTGCGAAAAAACGACTTTAAGATACACGAGAACAATTTAGACCTGTCAGCCGGAAAGTGCAGCCTGCTCGTAATTAAAGCCTTTGTCTCTCCCCACTTCCCCACAAAGAAACGGTTTTCAGACAGATTTGCAAAGGATGTCCATGTCAGTTAGCACCTTTTATGAGGCTTCTGGCCACATCACGAGCTGTTTCACGAGGGTCTTAATTATGAGGAGACCTAGGACCCCGCCCCCTTATGAAGACTTACTTAGGAACATTTATAAAGAATCCAGACGCCCGACTTGTAGCTCAAGATAAATACTACATGACAGAATTTTTAAGTACAAATTCTGAAGAATGAAAAAATAGGTCTGCCCTTGCCAGTTTGGCTCCGTGGATGGAGTGTCGGCCTGCAGACTGAAGAGTCCTGGGTTCGATTCCAGTCAAGGGCACGTACCTGGGTTACAGGCTTAATCTTTGACCCTGGTGGTGCACTTGGGGGAGGATACCAATTGATGTTTCTCTCTCTCCGTCTCTCTCCCTCCCATCCACTCTAAAAATCAATGGAAAAATATCCTCAGGTGAGGATTAACAAAAAAAATAAATAAAAATGAACAGAGAAATAGTCCTGAAAGAAACTGTGGCCCTGGAATCACCAAGGAAGCAGCCGAAGGCCGAGCCGCATGCTCAGCCCTGCTCCTGCCCTGGCTCCTCCCTGCACAGAGCGCCAGGGCCTGGCCACGGAGTGAGGAGCCGCTGCCTGGCATGTGGCTCGGGAAACAAAGAAGCCAATTCCGAGAGCCTACACGTTTCTTTTCCCGACAAAGAGAAAGAAACGTAGCCCGGAGGGACGTCACCGCCGAGTCCCGGCGCGGCAAAGCGACCAGAGGAGCCGGGGTGAGGGTGTCCTCGGGGAGCGCCAGCACCGCGTGCGGCCCCGCTTCCACCCGGGCTGCAGGCTATCGTTTCTGAGGGACATTTCTTGGGGTGTGACCACGTGACCTCTTACCACCGCGAATACACTTTTCTTCTCCGATGTGTCTGTTTATATCAGCGTCTCCCTTCAAAATGCCAATGTCCTAGGAAATGAGTGCCTTATCAACTGTTGCCACGTTCAGGGACTTTTGGGAGGATTATAATAATCTTTTCGTTTCCAGGGCGCTGTGACTCCGTGGTGGAGTGTCAACCTATGAACCAGGAGGTCACCGTTCAATTCCTGGCCAGGGCACAAGCCCGGGTTGTAGGGTGGATTTTTAGGGTGGACCCTGCAAGAGGCAGCTGATCAATGGTTCTCTCATCACTGATGTGTCCCTCTCCCTCCCTCTCCCTTCCTCTCTGAAGTCAATAATAATAATAATATTTTCATTGCTTGTGGGCAGTGTTATAAAGCAGGGAGGGTGGGGAATCTGGCCTGGCCCTTCCTCCGCGCTGGGGGGAGTTCATTACAAGTCTGACCGGATGCAGCAGGCTAACCCTTACGGCGATTCTGCACGGCCCGCCAGTGATGCTACAAAGAGCCACGCGGCCCCTGGGAGGTAAAGGCTCCCCCCGGGCCAAGTCTTCCTGCGGAAATAGCGGACACACGGACAGCAGGGCCGCTGCTGACTGAAGAGCGGCTCGTCAGGCCGTCTTCGCCTCGGTAACCTTTTGACGCGGAGAAGAGAAAATGGAACAGAACCGGGATGTCAGTTCCCAAACGGAAAAGTGCACACTTCTGGGAGGACCTGAATGCTATTTGCTCGTCCTCCTGGCTGAGCCTCTCAGCAGCGGCGATCAATGCTGCTGCAGCGGAACCAAACACGCCCCGTCCCCTCTGCCAGGCGGGGCGGGAACCGTGCTGGGCGGGCGGGCCTGCCTCCCTGCGTGCCAGTCGCCTACCTGTGAAGCACACGGGGCACTTGAAGGTGCCCCCCATGCCCTCGAAGCTGTGCTCGATCAGGTGGCACTGCAGTTTGGCCGGGGAGTCGAAGGTCTGGCTGCAGAGCTTGCACTCGTGGTTGAGTCCTTCATCTGTCAAGGAAAACACAGGAGCAGAGACGTGAGAACGCACCTGTGCTCAGGGGACGGCTGAGCTGACGACGCCTGCGTTTGGCACCCACTGCCCTCGCCTCCCGGCAGTGTGCGGTTTCTGGTTTCTCCCCTGGATGCATTACATTCACTTAACACACTTCCGAAATGTAACACCCGAGCTGATACGCAGGCGGATTTCTGCGTAGGCAGTGCATTTTATTAAGCTCTTAAAGCGTAACTGGCAGCTGCCTTCTCTATCACAGGTTTAAGGCTGCGTATTTCCAAAGCCCTCAAGATAAAGGACCCTGGGAAGATGGAGAGCTTCTCTCTCAGGCCTTTTCTCCGGCTTACCTAGAAAGTTCTAGACGTTTCGGTTTCTAACTATAAACTTCTGAGTGGTATTCCCACTAATGAGATTTTCTTTTTTTAATTCCAAAATTTTCAGGGAATGTTGAATTATTATCAATGCTTATCGTCTCCTGCAAATGCTCTTTCTGTGCGTGGTACCCCCAGACCATCTCTCCTCCAGTCGCTGCTCCTTTCCTGGGAGGACAGTTTCAATTCACCCTCCTGCACTCGCCCTGCCCTTCTCCCAGGGCACCTTCCGGAGCTCCAGGTTCACTTTCCAGATTTTTCTTTGATGTCTTAGGAACAAGATGGTGGAAAAATATTTTCAAGTAGTAACCACTGCTATATAATGTGAAACGTTTGTGTTATAGACAAAACCTGTTATTTTTATGTTGTCCCTTTCCTCTCGTTAAAATGTTTATGAAATTTAAAACTTAATCTGGTTTGCTTCAATGAGCGAGGAGAGTAAGAGGTGAAAAGCAGCAGCCCTCATAAGGACCCAGGACTTCCTGGTTCCAGACCCTGTGGTCCTAAGGGCACAGACACCAATTCTTTTCCCGCCACAGCCCGCAGCTCCTGTGCCATCCCATGCTCCAGAGGAGGTGACTGGGCCCGGGGAATGGAGGCCCGTGCTCCAGAGGAGGAGACTGGGCCCGGGGAATGGAAGCCCGTGCTCCAGAGGAGCGGAAGCGATTGCTCTCAGTCCCAGGGGCAATCACCGATGGAGCCAAAACCTACCCCGAGGCTGCCTGGACTCGGACCTAGGCAGCTTGGCTCAGGGTCTGGGACCTTCACGGAGAAGCAAGGCCAACACCAGCTACCACAGGGCGAACACTGAGGAGGAGTCGGGGTTAGGGCTGCCATTTAACCTGCCGTTACCCGGCTTTTCTCTTCTCCTATTTGCAACGACGAAGCTCGCCAGGAAGGAACGTCTGTGTGGGACACCCAGACCTGGGGACCGGAGACAAACGCACACGTTCGTTCCCCTCGCTCAGCACAACAGGGCGCGGGAGTCCTCCTCCCGCTCATATTACCGGCAACACAAAAGCCCAATTACGAAGTGAGCGATTATGCGCTAACGCGGTAAAATCACTCTATTTGTATTCCTAATCTTCCCTCCCACACAAGCACGCGTCTTTAGAAGCAGAGGGTCGGGATCGGTGAAAACAGAAGCAAAGCACTAATTAAGCCACCCAGCACTGTCTGCATTTCACAGGAGATAAAGACGGGCTCTGCGTCTGGGTGGCAGAGCAAGCGCCTCGCGGTAATTCTGTAAGGAGGAGTTTAATTGTGCATACTGACACGACAAGGGCTACCCAGAAAGCTTTAGGGATTATGTACGATCCAGAGGTTTTATCTGTTCTGTTCTTTTTTCATCTTAAAGTTACCAAAAATTTGCCAAATTTTAGATAGTGAGAAACATAAGAAACACCATTGATTGTAGGGCACTGGGTCAGTAAGTTAATCCTCGGGAAGATTTGCCAAATTGAAACGTTTTCTGTTTCCTCAATGCTGTATGCCTTTATGTTGGTAGCATGACAGTAACTAAGAGTTTAATTTTATCTTTAAATTATGTGTCTGTGGGCTAGAATTCTTACACGTCTGCTCTCAGGGAAGGTCCGGGGCTTTCTTGGGGCCGAGGGCTGACGGTCACAGGACCTAGCGTGGTGCCAGTACATCGGTGATGTGATGCTCTCTTCCTTGACTGTGAGCATCTTGTCTGGGCAATAACAGAAGGAAACAAACAAAGCAGATGCCGTGGGTCTGCACACGGAGCATTTCTCATCGTGTTTACTCACTTCTTACCCGGAGAGCAGAGCAGCCCTCACAGAGCGTGTCCGAGTCCAAATGCAGTCACATGACCCCACACGGAGGCGGCACACGTCTCCTACGCCCATTTCACAGAGGCGGAAAGTGAGGCCCAGGGAGCTGAAAGGCCTTCCCTTGGCGTCACGGGGCAACCACTGGCAGAGCACGGACACGAGATTCCCGCCCGTTTCGCCCGGGAGCTGCCCACGTTCACGTTAGCGATGAGAACCCTCAGGGCCCGCAGGACCATCACCGGGGCCGGCCTTTCAGAGCCCCTTCAGGGAAGGCATGGGGACATGGGGACCGCTAGGAAGGGCTGCCTGCCTCTTCCTTCTAAGGAGCAGAGTGAGGTCTTTGGCAACAAATCCTGTACCTCCTGGGCCTCGCAGGGCAGACAGCGCACCGGTGCTGTTCCACAGCGATGCTCGGCGAGCTGCAGCCAGCCGGCTCAGGCAGGCAGCGCCCTCGCGGTGTTGCCCCGTGGGCCGGTCCCAGGCCCCCCACCACGGCCACAGGGTCAACGCAGAAAGAACGAGAAATGGGGCCCGAAGCAGTACGGGTTACCGGAATTCATTTCACAGTTTTAATTGGAGAAGGGGGCCGGCAGTGATGGCAAACTAAGCTTGTTTATGAGAACTGTGGAAGCTCATCCTATCCGGCGTCTGCTTCTCTGAGCTCTTGCGCACGCTGACATTTGCACTGTGAGGCCAGAGCGGTGTCTGGACTTTCAAAGACCTGCTAAGCCTCCGTGCTGCAGCCGCGCTGCGCCAGGCCGTGGCCTTCCCAAGCGGAGCCCTCCCCGCTTCTCCTCGCGGGCGCGGGGTGAGAGCAGGAAGGGGCGCAGCAGTTAATGTGAAGTCGGTGTGCATGAGGCGATGCTATCAACACCTACGATTGCAGGTGACCTTCAGCCCAGACTCCATTCTGCCCACGGAGCCACAGCTCACGCCTCGCCTCCCCCTCCCCCCCTGCTTTCTTCCTAGAGGTGCCAGCAGTTTAAAAATTCAATCCAAGTCACCATTTCTGTCTCCGGAAAGGTAGCAGCTGACAGTAATTGGATAATAGAGCCTGACTCATTTATTACAGAGAGATTCTGAGTCAATTGATTTAATAACCATTACAATATTCCATTAAGGACATAATAGGCTAATGCAGCCCTATTTCTTATTAAGAGTTATAGATGGGACCTGCAGATGAAACTTCTAGAGCCTCATCCTCTTTCTGCCATGCGTACTCCCCAGGTTTTCTGCAGTGAGGCAATTTATTTGCCTTTGTAGGTAACTTTGGAAACCAAAGAGCAAAAAATACTAGCCTTTCTGTACCCTATTAATAGGTTGATTCCAACACTGAAATTCTGATAACCAAAAAGGTGGGCAGGAAATGAGCAATATTATGCAGTGACAGCACCCCATGCTGGAGCATTAGACCGAAAAGCATCTGAGCGAATACACGCGAGAGCAGAAATGAGCGGAGAAAGGGAGAAGGTCACGCCAGAGTGCAAATGTGCGCACGGGATGAGAACACGGAGCTTCAGCACAAATCTGTTTCTTCTCAGAACAAGCAGAAAGCCCCGCTCTGCGAGTCCTGGGGCGGAGGCTCATGTGGCCAGCCTTGGGGTCCAAGGTCAGAGGTGAGAGGCGCTCCCATCACTGGGAACCCGCTGCGGGCAGCCCCTTCTGTCCGGTCAGCCGCCGCGGTGCGTGCCCAGGATGGCGGGGCGTGGTTCGGAGACGCTTTTATAAGGACCTAACTTCAGCCCAAACCACCGCTCCCTCTGCTGCCCTGCACGCCGTGCGAACATCACCGCACCCAGGCCGAGGCGACCTCTGAGGCGAGGGGCATGCAGCTGTGACTCCAGCCCCCGTGCGGCCGAAAGGGAAGAGTCTGAACCCGCCGTTGCGACAAACCTCGCCGCCTGAGCAGGGCTGTGCGAGTACCAGCTGCCCGAGGCCATTTCGGGGACCGTTTCTGCCTCCAGTTTATAACACCTGGACCAGCACAGTGAGCATCGGCCCGTGTGAGCATCGGACACGGAGAAGCCGTTGCCACCGAGGGACGCTCAGCACAGCTCGAGCTCTGAGCTCCCGTGGCCCCCGGGGGCCAGCGAAGACCCTGGCGGTTCAGTCTGAGCCGCCGCGGCCCGGCCAGGCTGGCCCTCCTTGGCCGCCGCGGAACAGGTGTGGAGCAGCTGCAGTGCGTGCCGCGGTGACTTACGGCGGCTCTTACCCCGGACCGCCGGGGCCGCTTGGACGGTCTGGTCACACCGAGGCCGTCACCCAGGGCCGATCTGTAACGGTTTGTAAGCTCACCTCCTCCTCTCCTTGGCCCTTGAGACCGGCCAGCGGGCCCTCCCGCCTCCTCCACCGCATAATCTACAGGCCCAGCTCCAAGGACACAAACGCTTCTGGGCCCCACGCACAGGCTGTGACCTGCGCGGGGGCCAGTCCTGCCCTCGAAATCCACAGCGAGCATCAGACTGTGGTCTTTCCAGTTCCAACGCGTGCACTATGTGTGTGTGTGTGTGTGTGTGTGTGTATATATGTATGTGTGTGTGTGTATGTGTGAGTGTGTGTGTATATGTGTGTGTGTGTATATATGTATGTGTGTGTATGTGTGAGTGTGTGTGTATATATATGTATGAGTATGTGTGTATATGTGTGTATGAGTGTGTGTGTGTATATATATGTAGGTGTGTGTATATATATGTATATATATGTGTGTGCATATATATGTGTGTGTGTATGTATGAGTGTGTGTATATATGTGTGTGTATATATATGTATGAGTGTGTGTGTGTATGTATGAGTGTGTGTGTATATATGTATGAGTGTGTATGTATATATATGTGTGTGTGTATGAGTGCGTGTGTGTGTGTGTATATTTATGTATGAGTGTGTGTGTGAATATGTATGAGTGTGTGTGTATATATATATGTGTGTGTGTGTGTATATATATATGTGTGTGTGTGTGTGTGTGTGTGTGTATATATTTATATTAAATCCAAGCAAACTATGCCCTAAACCAACTCCCCCCCTTTCTTCTGCTCCTCCTCTTCCCCGAGCTAATTTCCAAGGACACATTTATAAGCTGCAGTCTGAGGAGTAAGAATGAACAGCCGTACATGACACAATCACCCTCGGCTACGCTGGCTCGCCCGGAAACCAGGAGCAGAGAAACAGGCCAGTGCGCTGCGATCTGCCACGCACACAGCAGCGCGGCTTCCAGGCTGCGGCGCTCCGGCCCCTGCCATTTGTTGCACTCGACGCTGCACATATTCCACAGCTGCAGCTCACTCACCGAGCTGCTAACTTGGCAAAGGAGACCATTACTTACGGCTCAGTCTGCCAGGAGATGAGTCATTAAGCCTCAAAGTGAGGCAGAGTTTCAGACGGTAGAGAATGGTGTGACCCTTTTCCTTGCACTGGTTAGAAAGTTCTGCCCTAGCTCTTTTATTTTTTACTTTTAATTTTTGTCCTATGCCTTTTAAAAAATGTAAATATTTTAATTGATTTTTAGAGAGGAAGGGAAGGGGAGAGAGATATATATCAGTGATGAGAGAGAATCATGGATCAGCAACCTCCTGCATGCAGCCACTGGGGATCGAACCCGCAACACAGGCATGTGCCCTGACTGGGAATTGAATCCTGACATTCTTGTTCCTAGGTCGAAGCTCACCACTGAGCCATGCCGGCCAGGCTCTGCCCTAGTATTTTTAACACTTTGACTTGGAAATGAATCTTGCCTGAGACCGACTGACATTAGCACCTGCTTGGACTTCCTTCTTCACGGCCATTGGGAGTGTCCGTCAGCCTCTGCTAGGATCCCTCACCCAGGAGGGGAAAACAGGAGACTCACGGCAGAGAGGACGGGTGGGGCCCCTGAGAGTGACTGCGCACCAGGGACCTCGATTCTGACCATCCACAGTGCACCCCCTCCCCTCCTCCTGGCCGGTATCTAAAGAAAAGCAAATGGTATCCACTCCATGTCTCAGCCAGTCTTCTTTCTT
Organism: Pipistrellus nathusii; assembly: GCA_963693515.1. Lineage (NCBI taxonomy): Eukaryota > Metazoa > Chordata > Mammalia > Chiroptera > Vespertilionidae > Pipistrellus > Pipistrellus nathusii. Next base: position 85,450,873 of record OY882864.1, on the reverse strand, counting down.
CTTCTTTTTGAGAGGAAGGGAGAAACAGACACATCCGTGATGAGAGAGAATCACTGAGCGCCTGCCTCCTGCACACCCCCCACTGGAGATGGAGCCCACAACCCGGGCCTGTGCCCTGACTGGGAGTCAAACCGTCACGTCAACCACTTAGGCACGCCGGCCGGACCAGGATCTCATTTCGAGATCGATAAGGTGCTTCTGGCCACTGGTCTAAGGGCTCAGACACCTCTGCCCTTCCTAAGCAAGGCCCTGACCCTGACACTGCTGTTTCCATCCTGGACTTCTCGCTGTCAGCAGGGCTGGGAGGAAACGGGTCAGCGGGGGAGGCAGCCCTGCACCCGGCAGATTTCAAGGAGCCCGGGGGCTGCCTGGAGCCCCATAAACAGCAGCAGCTTGGAAACCAGCAGGCGGTCCAGGTGGGTTGGGATGGAGAGTCAGGCAGCGGGATTTCAGATGCTCTGAGGTGTAATAGCGTCCAATTCCTTGGCTATTATGGTCGGTTCTGGCTCGCAGTTACTAGAATATTCTCATCTAGGAGAAAACCCTGAAATGCTATTGAAACAATAAAACAAACAACCCACCAGAAAGGTGGCTTCCCTCGGCCCATGGGGACTCAGCAACGTGATTCTGGCAGGAGCTGGGCGAGGGGTAGGCATGGAGACGAGAGACGCCTTTCAAGCCAGGCCAGGGCGTCTGCACCCCGGGCCTCACGCTTCCCTTCTCCACTTTCCTGATCGCAACAGGGGCCCTGGAGTGGAAGGCTCAGAGAAAACAGTGCCAGCAAACAGCTTGGAGGTAAAAACCCGGGCTCCAAATGTTTTTATTTAAAACAAACAAACCCCAAGAACATCAGTTTTGGGTACGGCACTGAAAAATCACTTTGATCTCCTGGCTCCTCTCCCCACGGAAAAACACATTCTGAACCAGGAACAGAAGAAAGCAGCACCAGTTCTCAGATACTTGTTTAGTGACAATAACGCTAGCCCCACAGAAGCCACGGGAGGGTGGGGTGGGCGCGAGAGCCGAGCCCAGCTGCACCGACACCCACCCTGTCTGCTGGGAAGGTAAGGCTGCTTACAACAGCGGCTCCCACAGAGAGCCCAGACCTCCGTCTTCGTGGCTGAATTCCACTGAGAGGGAGGGACCCGGATTACTTGGACAATCTTCTCCTCTATCTATGGTCGCCTGAATACATGAAAGCAACCCCTTTCCTCCAACAGCTTTTCAGCCCTTAATCTTTAATGCTGCCCTCTTTTCTGCCTTGGCAGCCAGTGTATGAGCACGCAAGGACAGTATAAAAAGTGCCCTCCCTCCTGTTTCCCATAGTAATTAGACATAAGCGATAAGGAGACGTGAGGTTTCTCATTCAGTCATGCTCTCCGGCTCTTGCCCGGCCTGCAAAAGCGTGGAGGTGGCAGTTGAGGGCGTCATAATACCAAGCATGTGCCCACCTGGCATGGCTCAGTGGATGAGCATTGACCTAGGAACCAGGAGGTCGTGGTTCCATTCCTGGTCAGGGCACAGGCCCAGGTTGTGCAGGACGGAGGCAGCTGGTCAATGATTCTCTCTCATCATGGATGTTTCTGTTTCTCTCTCCCTCTCCCTTCCCCCCTCTGAAATCAATAAAAACATATTAAAAAGGATTCCAAGCAAGTGCCAGGACACTGGTTTGGGCTCTTCATCAGTTTGTGCTCAAGGCCAGTTTTAGGGGGGGCGAGGGCAGTGTCTGCTTTGTGCCAAGCACCTGGAACAGTATGGAGCTCCCTGGTTAGTACATGTTCACTACATCGATGGGAAATAGGTCCTTAGCTAGTCCTCCACGTAACTTCATCAGGACGGCATGCCCAGGTGAACACCAAAGCAACGTTTACTGTCTGTCGGCTGCGTTTCCAGAGCCTGCCCTGCCCTTTGTACACTCAGCCCACCGCATGCGCAGAGGGCTCCGCTGATCCAGCCTGGACGACGTGCCCTGTCATTCCCGACAGGAGACGAGGGTGCCTGCGAAAGGGGAGCACTCCCCGGCACTTCTCCTCTGGCAGGAAGCTTAGGGCTCAAACTCACCCTCACTCCCAGAGGAAGCCTATGGCCCGCGGAAAGAACCAGGCAAAAGGGGGCCCCGGGCACAGAGCGGCTCTCCATCCCACCGCTGCGACCCGAGCCCGCGTTTCAGAAACCTCCCTCAGGAGCTGAGGGTGCTTACGTGGCACAGCCCCGCCCTGTGATCTAATTGGTTAAGGCAGACGGATGGGATTATTTCACTCCGCTTAAACTTCCTCCCGTCCCATATTAAATGCCTACCGGGACTCCCTCCCAGCGGGGCCCTGGCGCGGGCGGACATGCAGGTGTACCTGCCTCCGAGGGCTGTGCAAACACACACAGCCAGGCCCGTGGAAGAGGCGAGTTCATGCAGCGTAACGAACGTGACCTGCTTCCCAGGTAAATCCCCGGCAAAAGGCGTCTGGAAACAGAGCCAATGCAGCGGTCAGTATGGACTCCACACGCGCAAAGGGCCGGCCGCACCTGTCTCTGTGCAGAGTTTACCCAAGAGCTGGGGCCTATTCTTCCTTTTTATTTATCTGTATATTTTTCTTTTAAATATATTTTATTGATTTTTTACAGAGAGGAAGGGAGAGGGATAGAGAGCTAGAAATGTCGATGAGAGAGAAACATCGACCAACTGCCTCTTGCACACCTCCTAGCAGGGATGTGCCCGCAACCAATGTACATGCCCTTGCCCGGAATTGAACCTGGGACCTTTCAGTCCGCAGACCGACATGCTACCACTGAGCCAAACCAGCTTCAGCTATTTATTTGTATATTTTATTGACTTCAGAGAGGAAGGAAGGGAGAGAAACATCAATGATGAGAGTGAATCATGGATCAGCTGCCTCCTGCACACCCCACACTGGGAATTGAGCCCGCAACCCAGGCCCATGGCCTTAACCCGCCTGGAACCTGGGACCCTTCAGTCCACAGATGGCGCTCTGTGCACTGTGCCAAACCAGCGAGGGCAGTGCTTTCTTTTTTTAAACCTCCTTCTTCTTGTCAAAAAGCCACTAATTATTTGAGCAAGAAAGGTTCTGAACAATGAAAAGGTGTTTATTATTCTTGGCAGAAAGCAAAGTTTGCAACTGCTGAGGATTTTAAAACAAAACCACACCTCCAAAAAAAACCAAAAAACAAAAACCCAACAAGAAAAAAACCCAAACACACACACACACACACACAAAAAAAAAACAACAACAAAAAAACAAAAAAAACCACAAACAAACAAACAAAACCAACCCCAAAATTCCCAAATCAAAATGAAGAAATGGGATGAACTTCGCTACCTTCTGGGAATGCTATGGATCCTGACAACATGGGCTTGCAAGCACCCACAGGTTTAAGACAAGAAACCAGTTGGACATTTCCAAGCAAATGATGTAAGAGTTTGTGTGAAGGACGACTAACTGTGGTGTGAGACGTGGGGTGCACCACAAAGCCCGATCCCGCGGGCAATGGGGCGCGAGGAGGTAAAGGGGGCCCCGAGTCAGATTTCCAAGGGACTCCGTCCTGCGCTTCCCACTTGGTGGCAACGCTGGGATGCTCGGCAGCACCGCACAGCGCTGCACGGGTGCAGAGGACCCTGTGTTCCTGCTCGGCTGCTGTGACTAGACACTCGGCCGGAAGGAGAGAGAGAGGGAACGGTGCAGTAAATGCAGTAAGATCTCTAAGAACGGTTTGCAGAAATGCGTTGCCACCCCACCTCCTCTGCTTGGCCGCCGCTGCCCTCCGAGGCGCTGCCCTGCGGTTGTTAAGGTGATGCACTGCGCACCGGCCAGCGCTCCATAACCTCCGAATGGCCGGCGTAATTAAGGCCACTAGTTTTATTCAGGAAGGTTCGAGGCGGCTCCATTCAAGCTGGCTTAACTGGTGTGAATTTAATGTCGCGCGGACTGTGGCTCTGGCAGCTGCGGGGCGTGAATTCCCAATTAAGCCCAGATTTAAAGAAACCACGGGCGTCAGGACATGGCCCAGAGTCTGCACAGGTGCACCATTCATTCGCTCATTCGTTCGTTCGTTCATCCACCATCCATCCCACTGCCGGTTTACTCATTGGGGAATCTGAATACGTCTAATTATTTACAGTAACAGTAGAAGAGGTTTATTATAGCTACTTTAAAATTATCATTTGAATATTAGCTCATTAGTTGTCCGCCTTCCTTCTTGTCTAATACAATCTGTTAAGGCTGTGAATTTATTTATTTTTACTATACTTTTATTGATTTAAGAGAGGAAGGAAGAGGGAGAGAAAGAGAAACATCAATGATGAGAGAGAATCATGGATCGGCTGCCTCCCGCTCACCCCCCTCTGGGCATGGAGCCCACACCGAGGCCTGTGCCTTGAGAGAATCACTGTGACCTCCTGGTTCACTGGCTGACGCTCAGCCAGCACGGAGCCGGGGCTGGGCTATGGCAGCTTCTCTTAAGGGCAGGATGAGCACTGTCAGGGAAGGGGCGGGCTTAGGCTATGTCTCACCAACAGTAATGTTTCCAAACGGAAGCTGCCGAGGAAGAAAGGTTCTTTAAAGTTGTTAAGGACGCTCTAAGAGGGGACATGTCGGAGAGGGCTCCGGGGGCAGAGGAGGGAATAGAGGGCCCTCGGTCACAGGCCCTGCACGGGAGTAAAATATGCCCCCTGGAGGGCGGGCGTCGGGAGGCAGACAAAGGCGAGGAGAGCTGGGCTCTGGGCGCGCAGAGGCGGCGGCGGAGGACTTGACCCGCGTTCAGCATTCTGCGGGAGCGCGCTCGCAGGCAGTCCTCTCGGACGGGAGGCTGGCACTGCCGAGGCTGCGCCGCAATAATGATAAATGGATTTCTCCACAGCCAAGTGGCTCCGGCAGCCAACCACGTAACGGCCATGTAATTAATAACAATGAGCAATTAAAGGGAACAGCGGGCTACGGCTATCCGGTGTCAACCGATACTGGCCCAGGAAAAGCCGGCACCAACCCTTCCCAGGAGAGCCAGCGCCCTGAGTCTGCGGAGTCTTCTCCCGACCGCGCTCCCGAGAAAGCTTTCGTGTTTGAAGGAAGATGGAGGCTGGCATGAAAGTGCTCCAAGGTGAGGCATCTGGCCCGACACTGGCACTGACGCTTCCTCTCAATGGCAAAGCCCAGTGACGGCTACGCTGTCGCCCCTTCGCCGGGGTCTGGTTCCTCACAAGCCAGGCGGCCCTGTGCCTCCTCCACGGCTCCTTCTCCTCCCCGGCCCAGCCTCCCTGTCTCCAGGGGAGAGTCTGGGAGACACAGGCTGCGTGCAAGCCCCCGAGCGGGTTCCTGGTTCCTGAAAGCTGCTCCACACTTGGGTGGGGAGAGTAGGTTGGCTCCACAGGTTCCTAACCTACTTCTCTCTCTCGGGCTTCAGTCTGGACGCACCGCCACGTCCCGGCTCTCCACCCTGCAGCCAGGTCCTAGCACAGCCATGAATCACGCTCACGTCCCCTGCCCCTGTCTGTGTCATGCCAGTCAGGAACAACTAGCGAGAAGGGTCATTATCTACTGAGATGGGGAAAGGAGGAGCGAGGCGGGGAGAGAGAGAGGGAGGGGAGGAGAGCAGGAGAGGAGGAGGAGGAAGGAGGGAAGAAGGAAGGAAGGAAGGAAGGAAGGAAGGTCACAGTGTACATCAGGGTGTCCTAAGAAACGTACACATGCTTTAACAGCTGATTCTATCGCGTTTTGAAAATGAAATGTATTTTAATAAACACTGCCTTTATCATTATTCAGTGTGTACTCATTTTTTGGGGGGGACACCCTGTATTGTAACAAAGACTTTTTTCTTATTTCGACTGAGCTCGGAAGCAGTGGAGAGGCAGATATTCCTAGGGGTTTGTTAGTTCAAACCCCGAAACTGAAGACTATGGACTGGGCCCACCACGGAGCCGGCTGGCCAGCACGCAGGGCTGCGGAGCGGAGACACACCGCGGGGGCTGCCCTTCGCGGCGGGACGCCCAGGTCCCCTCTGCAGAGCTCCCGCATTGCTGAGACTCACCGCCGAGCATGAAGATGCTCTGGGCACGAGGAATTTTTAAACCTTTATCTTTATGGCAATTTTCTGAAAGCCCGAACCAGCTCATTCAAGCTGCGTTTAAAAATTTAAATACTGTATATACTGTGTCGATACACAAAGGCTGATGATTTCCCAACACAAAAGGAAATCTATTGAGAAAAATGTCACTGAAATATCTGTCAATGGCTTTCAACATTTTATGTATTGGAATGCTCCGCTTCGTGCCTGCATGGCACGTGGTGCAACTGGCATAGAATTCCAATGCCGTCTTCAACAACCCGAGTGGAGCTTCTACAGCTGTGAAGTTTATGTCCTCTCTGAAAGCGAATCACTGGAAGCTCATTCATCAAGACCACTCCTGGTGAAGGAAAGCGTAAACAGTCCAGGGCACACAGCGACCTGGGACATGGCTCAGCCTCCGCTCCCGAAAGCAGTTGCCGTGTCTGGAGTCTTAAAGGCAGAGACGAGCAGGCGAGTTTTGTATTTAACAGCCTGGAGGGAAGTCAGCACTCTGCACACTTCCGTGGGGTAGAACCTGTTGGAAACGCTGGGAGGCGAATAGTCAGAGAGGAGCGGCCATGGAGGCATTCCCGTCGCTGAGTACTGCCGAAGGACACTAGAAATGAAGGTGAGAGTGGACACAGGCAGGCTAGCAGGGCCTGGATGCACAGAGGGAGCCTAATAAATATGCTTTGTATATTTTCAACCAACCACAGAACTGACCTGCGTGGATACGTGTCTTTCGAGAAAAATGTAGGGTGAAAAATAAATGTTCTTCTCCAGAATGGGAAGAGAAGTTTCCTTAATTAAAACTGGCCCAGACATTTTAAAAATTAAAAATAAAATATATCTCAGCCCTGGCTGGGTAGCTCAGTTGGCTAGAGTGTCCATTCCAACGCCCCAAGGCTGTGGGTTCGATCCCTAGTCAAAGCACATACAAGAAGCAACCAACAAGTGAATAAACCCATGGAACAAAAGATCTCTCTCTCTCTCTCTCAATAAGCCATGACCGTCTCTCACAGTGCACTTACAGTGAGACATGGCTGCCGAGAGAGTGCTGGAGGGGCTTGGCCCTCAGGTCCATTCTGAGCCTCTGACCTACTGGGGCACCCACAGCACAGGTGGACGCCTCCTCCGAGTGGGAAGCACCGGAGAAAGGAAGAATGCATACAAGCGATGCTCAGGGGCCTACAGTCTAGGCACCTCTCCTTCGACAAACAGCAGAGTGTCTTCCATGAGAACAGCAGAGACATTCCACATCCGAGAAGTCACTGCGGCCTTAACTCACCCGGCGAGGCTGCGCATTACCTCATCCGAGGAGGTCATGCCCGTGTCCCGCCAACACGACGCTGGAGCACAAGTGGGGGACGTGTCCACACGCTGGACCACCTCTTTCCCACACGACCCCCCAGAAGGAGGCTTGTCTTTGCAAAGACCACGAAACGGGTCATGTCCTCCCCGTCCCTCCCTGAGGACAGTTCACACAGCATTCCACAGTTGTCAGACTGTGTGGCTGGGTCTGTGCACACTGGTTCTCAGTTAATCGACCTGAACACGTCCATTGGCCCACGTAACCCAGGTCCTAGGAAGAGCCTGACTGGTTTGCTGGGCTCAAATCTGGGACTAGACTCCAGATCAGGGGCAAGAACCCAGTTAGATTTTAACGTGGAACCAAGTTGAAGTTAAATCACGACGCTGAGTCGGGGCCCCGCTGTGAGGGAGGAGCGGAGACTTCCCAGCAGCTTGTGTGGACCATGTGCGTTCAGGTCAGGGAGGGCCCAGTCACCGGGGAGAGAAACCAGAACACTCTCATCAAAGGCATGGTTTGTTTTAATGCCCTGCTCAGGTTTAAGGCCAAACAGATGCTGCTCTTCTTTTCTAGGTGCTAATTTTCGAACTCATCCAGGTTGAGGTGAAGACTGGGCACCCCAACATCTGAGTAACTCATGGAGAGACAGCGTCTCTCAGATGTGCTGAGACGCCTAAGAAAACTGGGGTGACTCATCTCACTGAGTCTGTTTTTAAAAACCCCAAATGTCATGGTTTCCAAATGGTGCAGCCAGGCAGAATCGTGTCTCCCGACAAACGGACCCAGTTCCGAGGCCGGGCTCCCCGCGTGCAGTTTCCCACGGGGTCACCCATCGCTTCCCGCGCTGCTCCGGGAACACGGTAACTGCACACGGCGCAGGCCGGGGCCGGCGTTCTCGGAACAAACGAAGCCTCCCTGCCCCCAGCAATGTAAATACAAAGTTAGATTTCCCTGCACTGCGTTTGATTGCATTAATTGATGTTTAAAAAAATCTGTTGAAAATAAAGCCCAGCAGTCCCATTTTTCTTCCCTAAATCACAATCGCAGCGCATTGCGCACATTACCCAGGGTCCCCTGGTAAGACGTAAAGTTCCACTCTGGCAGCACAAGGCAGCCGGCGCCTTCTCCTTCCATCGCTGCCTCCCAACATGTGAGCGCGGGTCAGACGCAACGGAACCTCTTCCATACGGGGCAAACGTCCATGTCCGAGGCCTCCTTAGCAACGGGCTGGTCAGCCAGGAGGTCCCCTTCCATCTATAAAACACCACTGTATTCTCAAGTAAGGTTTGCAAGCGGACGGCCAGGGCCATTGCTGACTCCTGTCCTGCCACCTGGCATCTTCCCCCCGCCACCTGCGCGGCACGCCCCGTGGCCGGCATCCCCTTGGGGCTCCGGGCTGCCCTGGAGCAGACGGGAGAGACGGTGTCGTACGTCATCAGAGACCTCCTGCCACGCCTCCTCACGTGCCCGCAGTGGGGTGAGCCTAAGTACTAAGGCTTCGGGCCCTGGCTGGTGTGGCTCCGTGGACCGAGTGTTGGCCTGCGGACTGAAGGGTCCCGGGTTAGATTCCGGTCAAGGGCATGGACCTCGGGTGCAGGCTCCTCCATGGTCTGGACCCAGGAGGCAACCCATCCAAGTGTTTCTCTCACACCGACGTTCCTCTCTCTCCCCACCTCTCTTCCACGCTTCCTAAAATCAATGGGAAAATGTCTGTCCTCTGGTGAGGACTAAACAAACAAACCAAGGCTCGGCCATCACGTCGTGGGCGGGGGATGCCCGGCCCTGCACGGACTAACCAGCTCACCTCACCGCATTGTTCAGCCATCTCAGCGGGACCATCCCGCCCACGGGGCTGCCAGGGCCCACAGCACAGGCTGCCCAGGGCCTCCGTGGAGACCACCGCCGAGTGTCCAGCACAATGCCTGGCGGCGTGAGGGCCCTGTAAGGAGCAGCGCTCTTTGTTACTGAATGCGAACCAAATGTTTGCTCCATCTGTTCCAATACATGAAATACTTCCACTCTTCAGAGTTCATTGACTGTCTGTGTTCCTCTCTGCGTCCCCCCGCCCCCAGCCCCCCACAGGGACAGAGCGAGGGGGAAGGAGCAGAAGCAGTGAGCTGTGTGGGGCCAGAGGGTCACCAGGCTCTGCATTCAGACACAGAGGGAGGGGAGGCCAGCGCTCCACTGAGGGCCCCTCCTTCACGGGCTGTGGGCAGCTGCCCACACAGCCCTGGCTCTCGTTGGACTGAGAGAGAGACGGGGCTGTGGCCACCAGGGTGAATGCCCCAAGACCGAGGGCTCAGGAACGCGGTCGGTGGGTGGAGTGTCAGCTGGGCCCAGGAACGTGGGCCCGCCTCTGGGGCCTCCTGTTCTCAGGCCACACGCCTAGCCACGTGGCTCTCCAAGCAGACCCGGCCGAGCCCTTTAACCTACCCCCGACCTGTCAGGGGACATCGGGGCAGATGCACGGATGGAAGACAGTGCCTTGGAGACGTTGCTCTCACTGCGCACTGCGGAAGGCCTCTCCCTGCCATAGCACAACCCTCCCCTCACCTCCTCAGCCCAACGGCGTGTGTGTCTGTGCGCACGCGTGTGTGCGTGAAGGCGGAGGAGACTAGTGTGGAGACAACCTCTCTGCTCCGCTCGGAGGACACGGAACCTCGTCCGGGGTGGAGGAGCTTCTCGGAACGGGAGCGGTGCACCTTCTGCTCTCCCGCAGGGTGGTCCTGCCACCTCCCCACCAGCAGAACCAACGCCTCCTCTGAGCCCCGCCCACTGCCCAGCACTCCGGCGGGACGCCTTCCCTCCCACACAGACGCGGGCCCTGCTCCCTGCCAGAGGCCTTCCTTCTGGGTGATCCTCCTCCTCACTCTCCAGGTCTGTTCTGGAGGCAACTGCGTCTTTCCATGCTGCTGAATGAATGAAGGGAGGGGAGGGGAGGAGGGGGGGAGGGGAGGGGAAGGGGGAGGGGAGGGGGGAGGGGAAGGAGAAGGGAAAGGACCGATGTGGGAAGCCACGTGCAGTAAGGATGCTGAGTCCGCCCGGGGACTGGGCGGCACCGTACGTGTGGCTCCTCTTTGTAACCAAGCAGCTCCGCAGGCAGCCAAGGAGCGCTTCCCAGCCGGCGTCGTCTGCCGGCGATGCTCCGGCTTGGCCTCCTTCTTTCCGGTCAGTCCAAGTTCAAGAGTCACAGCGACGGCGTGTGGCCTCGCCCTCTCAGTGTTTCTATGGAAATAACATCATTTCCTCTTCTCTGCAGGGCCCGATTGCTGCCTGCTGGTGCTGGTCACTCTTGTTCTCCGGACAGACAGCGGCAGGACGCCCAGGCCCTGCCCCAGGTCCTGGACACCTGGCTGCCGCGTTCGCCAGGTGTGCGCCTCCAAGGAGTCCTCCCTACAAGCTCTTTTTTTTTTTTTTTTTTTTTTTTTTTACGGTTTTGCGTCTCAAGCAGAAAGCATGAGGTCAAAGGAATGGCCTCGGGAACTGTGACAGAGCCCGGCGATCCCAGAGGCACTGAGGGTTTTAAACGGGCCCTCCTGGGCGGGCGGGAGAATGGGCACCGGTGATGGAGAGCCCAGTGGAGAGGACACCTGGCCCTTTAACAGTAAGCACACCCGTCCCCGGCCGCTGGGCATGATGCCTACCCTCCACACGTGAAACCTCACGCACGGGGTTCCGTCTCCAGGAAATCACGGGGTGGGGCGTGTCTGCAGACCCTCGGAGGCCGCATGGAGGGGGGAGCGCCACCAGCACGAGGGGCGATCTCTCTATTAAGAACCGCTCCGTCTCCCCGCACAGGGTGGCTGCCCTGCTTCCCCCTCTGCCCCAGACAGACCGGCGCGGCGCACACAATCCCTCTCTCGGTAATGAGCCCTTCCCGGGAGCCCGGCTCAGGCTGCGCGCCGCGGATTTAATATCCAGGGCGATGTCCATATGGGCTGCCCTTGCCTGGTCCCAGAGCATATAAACTCCCCTATTAGCAGCCTTGACTGCTTAATTATGCAGATTTTTTCGGTACCCGCCTGCCTGTGAAATTACTGTGTGTAACCTTTCCCTCCCCCTGCCTCCTTGCACCATGCTGGCCATTCTAATGAAACCGGCATCGGGGAGAGGCCTGATTTGCAGTTATGGAGGCTGCCTCGCGCGCGCAGGCAAGCTGTCCTTGGTGGGAGTTACAAAGAAGTCAAATGCCTTCATCTGGCTCTCGCCGGTCCTCCCCAAGGTGATGGAGTTCACTTCCCCGCGCTTCCCAAGTTTTCCTCGGGCTGTCCAATCAGCGCGACCACCAGGGAGCCGGGCCTCGCCTGCAACAGTGTCTGTATCTAGTTATGGCCCCACCAGGGACGCAGCCGCCCGCCCCCAAGCCTTCAGATGAAAACCTCCCTAACAAGGCCGCCCGCGCCAATGAGCGCGCGCGCATCTGCATATCCACTGGGCCCCATGTTTCTTGTGCTCATGGATTATGTATCTCGCAGCCTCTAATAAAGAAATGCCGTTCTTTGTTTAATGTTTATCTTGTGCTTGTTAAGCAAATGCTAATGTTGTATCAGAATGCTTTAGTGCTATTTGGGTTTTGGGTGATTTACTATGAGACAATCTGCTGTGAAGTGAATTTAGAGAGGGAGAAGGGGGGACGTTGTTCCAGTTGAAATGGAGAAAAAGGAAGAGGTCTGACAGAGGAATCGGAAAGGGGATGAGAGAGGGGGGTGGGGGCGAGAGCAAGACGTGGAGGGCCCCTCGAGGGACAGAGCAGAGCCTGAGACAGCCAGATGGGCGGACGGGTGGACGGAGGGACCCACAGGCGCAGCACACAGACGGGGGTCGGGGAGGCGGGGGGGGGGGGGGCGGCGGCGGCCTCCTGGGGGTCCCCTGGCCCCGGGGCTGACGTGAAGCCAGCACAGCTTCCAAAGGGGATGAGAGGATCACTTCCCCTTTCGTGATGAGGTGAACAGTGTCCTGAAGGGTAAACAGAACAGAAAGCCTCTTTCTGGTTCTGCCTTTGTGCCGATGGTGAGCACTGCGCACTGCCGCCCACAGACCGCGGGGAAGCCCTCCGCGTAATTGTTCGGCGCCTGGCCTGCCAGGAAGAGGCAAAAGGCAGGCCCCTTCCCCCGCGTCAGGGGGGCCGGTGCCGAAGAAGAGGGGCCGCAGCCTGAGCGCCGATGAGCGGCCGCCCTTTATTTCTCCTTGGGCAGGAGGGCCGCACCTCCCAGCGCAGCAGCCGACCCACCGCCTCCCCAGCCTGCAGCCCCAGTCGGGAGCTCGGGCGTCATTTTTATGCCAAAAGACCATCCGTTCCCACCCGTTCACACTGCTGACAGTGGGCGCGTGTGTCAAAATGCGATTCCCTGGAAGTGAGACTGAGAGCTCCCTGGCTTTATCATCACAGTTATAATTTGCTGACAAATTGTGAGGTTAATGAGGGCTTCCATGTCTGTGTCTTGCATTATGCGACTAGTTGTTACCGACATTATAAAAACAATGCCCTCGCAATGCACACAGCCCCGGTTCACCCCGTTGTGCATCAGGAGCCCACGCACTGTCACGTGCATGACTCCCGGAGAACGATGACAGAAGCAGGGGAGGGGAGGGAGGATGTGGCAGGAAGCACCCGCCCAGCTCCTCGCTTTGCCTTTCTCTCCCAAAGGGCCAGGGCGCCTCCGAGCTGGGACCTGGAAAGCAGACCTCCCACCCCAACACACCCCCCGCCGAGAGAAAACGCCTCCGCCAGAAGGACACGCGCACCTCCTTCCGGGCAGCGGCTCCCGGCACCGCTGCAGCGTCCGAGGGCGCACCGTGTCTCCAGGACGCAAGAGTTAATGCGAAGGCCGAGACCGGTGTGGCTCAGTGGATTGAGCGTTGGCCTGCGGACTAAAAGGTCCCAGGTTCGATTCCGGTCAAGGGCATGTACCTTGGTTGGGCACATCCCCCGTAGGGGCAGCTGGTCGGTGACTCTCTCTCATCGATGTTTCTAAGTCTCTATCTCTCTCCCTTCCTCTCTGTACAAAATCAGTAAAATATATTTTTTTAAAAAAAGAATTAATGCGAAGGACTCAGGGTCCTTAAGCACCTGGCGACGTCACAGGCTCCCATGAAGTCCCCTCTGAACGCAGGCCTCATGACTCCCGCCGCTGCTCGCTCACGGTGCCGGTTCCTGCAGAAAGGCTGCACCCAGCCCTGCCCGGGCCGGGCCAGGGGAGCGCAGACGGTCCTTCCCATCGCCTGAGAGTGAGGAACTTGACCTCTGGGATGCTCAGGAGGGCGCCTCGCAGGGCACCCAGGCCCGCTGCAGAGGGAAGCCTCGTGGCGACCGGTGGGCACGGCTGGGGACCTGGCACCTGCTCTCCGGGGTCCGACCAGAAGGATCCGCGTCTTACCGTGGTCTCGTTCCCGTAAATAACGGGCCGTGCAGACCGCCCTCGTCCCCAGCAAACCCTCCTGCTGAAAGGTCTCCTCCAGGCACCGCAGCCGCCGTCCCCACGGGGGGCTATTATTAGAATTGGAATTTAATGCACCTCGTTTCCCCTTTACAGTTAACGGAGGGTCAGGAAGGCAGGAAGAGGAAATCAATGGCACATTTCATTACCGGGTCCCCCTATCTTGGCGGCTGTGAATCAGGAGGCCTCACGGTTCCAAAGTATCAGGAGAGCTCGCCGAGTAATACATTAAAGCAAGACACGCGAGGCTGCTCTGTCCTGCGGCGAATGGCGGGCACCCCTTTGCACACACTAGTTCACATGCACGTCTGTGAGGGAGTCGTGCTCTGTGTATCGCACGCTTCCTTGTACAGCTAAGGAAACAGGAGCACAAAATGCTGAAACAGGTCCCTCAGGGATGGAGGTCTAATTCCAGATCTCCTGCCTGCCCCAGGGAGGTGGAGTTTGGGGAGTCGAGGCAGCCCAAGAACCTGGGGGCTGTATGGCCACAGTCTGAGGCGGAGCATAACTCCAGTGTTTTGTTTTATAAATGATTTGAGAGAAGGGAGAGGAATGGAGAGGAATAGAGAGAAAGAAAAAAATGATAAGAGAGAAACATTGCTCGGCTGCCTCCTGCACTCCCCCCACTGGGGATGGAGCCTACCACCCAGGCCTGTACCCTGACTGGGAATCGAACCTGGGACCCGTTAGGTGCACAGGATTATGCTCGGCCATGGAGCCACGCTGCAGCCGAGCTGGGTGCAGCTGGGCCCTGGGGCGCAGTGCCGAGGCGGCACGCACTCCGGGAGAAGGGCAGGCTGGGCGGGGTGTCCCCCCGGCCAAGCGTGGGGATGGCAAAGGCTCCGACCAGCTGCTGGGCAGAGTCCATGGCGGGGACACGACCTAGGGCTGCATGGGGGACGCGGGGCCCATGAGAGATGAGCTTCTCGGAGGGTGGCCATGGGAATGAGAAAGCGGACCAGCTGAGGGGACTCGGGGAACTGCTTTATTTAAAAAAAGTAACACGAGACGGCGCGGGCCTATTGGGAATGACATTTGCGTACATTCCTACTGCGTTCTCATGGACACAACACACGCGTGCTTTCTAAATGCTGTGGGCTGGGGGTTCCACTTCAGAGGGGCGTAAGCCATAAATTCTGGGCAAGATAGAAAAACGCACAATTAAACCAAAGGCATTGGCGTGAGCATAAAAGCAGGAAGAATCTGGAGAGAATCAACATTTGCAAGAAGGGAACACACAAAACAAATGTCCTATTTTACCGGGGTGAGCTGTACACAGTCTAAGAGGAAATACAGGGAAGCCACTGGAAAGGAAGGTGAGAGCCTCAGAAAGCACAGAGCCTGGAGGAGGTCGGAATAGCACAACCCGACATAAAACTGCCCAAACCTCTGGCTAATTTCTGACTACAAGCAACCCAATTAAGAATTAAAAACAAAACAAAACAATTAAGTTGACATTTGAGAGTAAGTCCGAGAGACAGAGTTTGCTGTTTGAGTTCAATCAGGTTACTTGCCTCCTTAGACAAAATGATCAGCACACTGGGAGGAAATGTACAGACTCCACAGAATCTAAAACATAACAGGCACCATCCAGGATACAATGTAAAATCACTGGCATACAAAGAGCATGGAAAACATGACCCATTTTCTAAGAAAACAATTCAGACGTTAGCACAGAAGGATTTTAAAGCAGCCTATACAATTACGCTCAATGATATAAAGGAAAAAATGCTCTTCATGAGTAAAAACACCGGAAATCACAGCAGAGAAAAAGAATCCATATGGTACCACATAGAAAATCTAAACCTGAAAATTATAATTTATCAAATAAGACAATCACTGAATGGGCTTAAAGTTATAATACTAGTAGAGATGATAAATGAAAAAGTCAATGAATGTGAAGGGATCAATAGAAATAATTCATTCTGAAGAACTAAATAAGATGTTGAAGAAATGAACAGAGGTTCAAGAACCTGTCAGATAATATCAATACCAGCGGTAACTGTGGAACCAAGGAGAAAAGCAAGAGAATAACAAACAATAACAGATTAAAGAAATAATAAGTAAATATTTCCCCAAATTTTTAATTTTTAAAAAATACATTTTTATTGATTTCAGAGAGAAATGAGAGGGAGAGAAAGAAACATCCATGAGAGAGAATCATTGATTGGATGACTCCTGCATGCCCCCTACTGGGAACTGAGCCACAACCCTGGCATGTGTCCTGGCCTGGAATCAAACCGTGACCTCCTGGCTCATAGGTTGATGCTCAACCACTGAGCCACGCTGGCTGGGATATTTCTCAAATTTAGCGAAAAACATAACTCTACAGATTCAGGAAGCTCAGCAAACAGCAAGCAGAGGTATAAGGAAATCATATAAGGATATCCTTGAAAACCATGGTTAAGGGGAAAACCTTAAAGCACCACACCAAACAACAACAAAAGGTTTCCATAAAAACATACTCTATAGGTAAAAGCAATGACATAAATGGCCTCTCTGACGGCTCACTATAAACAATGGATCTAGAAGACAGTAGACCAATACCTTTCAGGGACTGAAGGGGAAACTGTCAACCTATAATTCTATACCCAATCAAAATGCCCTTCAGGGGATAAAACGAAATTAAAGTCTCACTATAAGGAACTCAGAGAATTTGCAGCTACAAAATGTGTTTCTTTAAGGGAAGATAAATCTATCAGATGAAAACTTGCATTTCAGAAACAATGAAGAGCATTAGAAACTGTAAATATCTGGTAGACGGACAAAAAAAATTTGCCTTTTAGTTTCTTTGACATACATGCCATTACTTAAAGCAAAAAATTATAAGACTATCTTGTAGTGTTTAGGACATATTTAGATATAATGCATTTGAAATCTATTATTGTGAATGGACCTGTACATTTAAAAAGTTCCTACATTTTATACGAACTGGTAAGACATTTAAACTCTAGGCCTTAACTGAAAAGGTAAGAATGCATATTGTAAACCCTAGAACAACTTCTAAAACATTAAAGCCTAGAGACACATCAGGGTGGAATTCTAAAACAGTATGCAAATAATCCAAGAGAAAGTAGGAAAGGGAGAAAAATAATGAAAAGAACAGAAAGGGAAAACAGCAAAGAAATCAGAAATGGTAGGTATGCCTCCAACCACGTCCATGATGACATTAAGTTGTAAGGGCCTGGGCAGTAGTTAAGAGTTAGAGGCTGCGGAATGGATGAATGGGAAACTCCAGCTAGATGCGGCCTGCAGGAGACACACCTTTAATGTGAAGGCTGAGGTCCTGACAGCACACCTACAGGAAGAACATGCACTCCATACAGAGTCAGCACCGGTCCATGACAGCACTGCCAGAGATCAAGGCCATTTCACCATGAAACGTGGCCACTTCTCATGAAGACATGACCTTCACACATGGGCATGCACTTATAAAGAGCTTCCCAATATGTAAAGCAAAAACTGATGGACTCTAAGAAACAAATGGTACATTTTATAGTCATTGATGGATTTGGAACATCTCTCTTAACCGATGGAGTGACTATATCCCTGGTCACACTGGAGGCGTAAGCCATCTGAACTACTAACAACCACCTGGACCCAGTTGACAGCCAACATTATACTCAGCATCTGCAGAACACACTTTGTTTCCAAGTGCACAAGGAATACTCACCGCCTGACCAAAGGTCCACCCTCAGAACAATTGTCCTATATTCCCTGGAACTGAAGTGCCAGCGTGTGCTACCTTGGTGAGCACAAAGACATTGAATTCGAAATGAGTGACTGATATCTAGGAAAACGCCACATGTTTGGAAATTAAAGGCAAACTTCTAAAGAACCCGTGGATCAAAGTAATCACAAGGCGAATCAAAATATATTTTGAACTGACAGCAGCTGAAAACTCAACCATTTAAGAAGTTGTTGGATGCACAATTTCTTAGAAGAAAAGTTACAGAAATGAATGCTTATGTTAGAAAGGAAAAAAGCCACAAATGAATGACTTAAGTTTTACCTTAAGAAATTAGACCAAAAAAAAGGGAAATGAAACCTAATGTCAGTATAAAGAAGGAAGGAATAAAGATAAGACTAGAAGTCAATGAAACAGAAAAAAAAATCGTAGGAAAAATTAATGAAATCATTAGTCAATTCTCAAAGATGACCAAGCAAACTGATAAACTTATTCAGACCAATGAAGAAAACAACACAAATGACCAATATCAGGAATGAAAGATTATTGATTTGATCCCACAGATATTTAGAGGACAATACAGGAATATTATAGCAACCTTATGCAAGCCAATCTGAAACAAAATTTAACAAAAAGTATCAGTGGTCTTTCATCTATTAAAGAAATTAAATTTATTATGAAAGGAAAACCGTAAGGAAGGAGGGAGGGAGAGAGGAAAGGAACAAAAAACCTAACCACAGGCTCAGAAGGTTTCATTGATGAATGCTAGCAAGCATTTACAAACACACACAAAAACACAAAACAAACAAAACCCAATCTCAAACTCTTTCAGAAAATAATTTAAAAGGGCAGCATAACTCTAATATCAAAATCTGAAAAAGGTATTTTAAAACTGGTAGAACAGACCTACACCCAGAATGGGATTCACTCAATCATGTTAACTTTGTAAAAGTGACATTGATAGACATTAAAAAGAAAAAAAGGAATGAAAACGAACTAGACTATTCACCCCTTTTTATTTGTATTCTTTTAGTCTTATCTATTTTATCAGAATATGTTGGGTCTTCTTTTTCCTATTTTAATTTTATTTTTAAAAATTTATCTTTATTGTTGAAAGTATTACAATGTCCCCTTTCTTCCCCCATTGGCTTCCCCCTTATAACAGTCCCCCCCCCCCCATCACTGTCTGTGTCCAGGGCTATTATGCATATATGCATACAAGTTCTTTGGTTAATCCCTCTCCCTTCCTGCCTTCCTTCTGAGATTCCTCAGTCTGTTCCATGCTTCTATGTCTCTGGATCTATTTGGTTATCACTTTATTCATTAGATTCTAAATATGAGTGAGATCAAGTGATATTGTGTCTGTTTAACAATAAACAGAATGATCTCTACAAGTGGGAACAGACCTAGACACAAATGCCCTGGGCTCTCCTCTCTCCTCTCACGCTGGGAGCATCCCTCCCTAGGCCGGCCTTCCCCAATGTCTGCGGTGAGACCTTGGGGTGGGGTGGGGCGCCATGCACAGACCCTTGATGTTCAAAGAAGTGGTAAGAAACTTGATTTGGGGAGGAGAAACCAAGATGGCGGCATAGGTAAACATCTGAACTGCTGCCTCACACAACAACTTCAAAACCACAACTAAAAGACAAAAACAATCATCCAGAACCACAGGAAGGCTGGCTGAGTGGAAATTCTACAACTAGAGGGGAAGAGAAAAGCACACTGAGACTCAGAGGAGCTTCGAAAATAAAGTGAAGAGGTACTGAGGCACACAGAAAGGGCTGGCAACGGAGTACGCAGCTGGCTTTTCCAATCCGGAGGGAGACACAAGCTCCCACCTGCTCTGAACTTCAGTTCCGGGCGAGACTCTGGGGAACCAGACTCATATGGGAGAAACTGGACTGTCTGGCTTCTGGCAGAACTTGAGGGCGGCTTTCTCTCAGAGATGCTTGCAATAATTACCGATTACCATGGGAATACTGAGACATGGGGGCCTCTTAGGGCATAGCTGACGGGAAGCCATTGCTGTTTGCTCTGCCATGAGACTCCGCCCCATCCAAGCTGTGCATAGAGGCTTTTGCATATAAATGGCCTGGTCCTTTGAAATATAAACTTATCTAAAAAACTGCAGCTGAGTCAGTGAGACCCAGAACATCCAAAAGAAGGCCCATGGCCCCACAGCAGCCTGCACTGCTTCACAGCTGGGCCTCATTTGGACACCTCCAAACCCCAAACCAAGTTGAGGAATCTGCAGATCTCTCTGTAGCTCCTGCTGGGTGGCCTCAGGCAGAGGCTAAATTTGCACCTCCTTGGAAATCCAAGAGCCAGTATACCCAGGGGTCAGAGTAGGACCATCCAGATTACAATTCCTCAGATCCATAAGGAACACACTCAGAGGCAGACTCAGTGAACACCAAAGCCCCACTGAAGCAAGTTTTGCCTCATAAGGGTGTCTCTAGCATGGAAGTTCTCCCATGGTAGACACAGCTGACCCTCATAGCCAATTGTCCTGGAGGTCAATTCCTCCCAGTGATACCAACAACAATCAAGGCTTAATTACAACAAGACTATGCACACAGCCCACAAAGGGGTGCACCAAGAGTGTCCACCTCAGGTAACTGGGGAGGCTGAGCCACTGGGCCCTATAGGACACCTAGCACACAACGCCACTCTGTCAACTCAGGGAAGTAGCCAAAACGTGGAGACAAAGAAACAGGTCACAAATGAAAGAAATGGAGGAAAGCAAATGACTGGATATAGAGTTCAAAACCATGGTTATACGGGTTTTCAAGAATATTCTAGAAAAGGCCAATAAATTTATTGAGACCTTCGAAAATATGAAAAAGGACCAACTAGAAATTAAGCAGACACTGACTGAAGTAAAAAATAATATGCAGAGATCCATTAGCAGAGTATAGGATCGCAAGAATCATGTCAAAGATTTGAAATACAAAGAAGCAAAAACACCCTACCTGAAAAGCAAAAAGAAAAAAGGAATCCGAAAATATGAAAATGGTGTAAATAGCCTCTGGGACAACTTCAAGCGAACCAACATCCAAATTATGGAGGTGCCAGAAGAAGAGAGCTAGATATTGAAAACCTATTTGAAGAAATGGTGACCAAAAAAAAAACTTCCTCCACCTGGTGAAAAAAATAGAAAGCACAGAGAACCCCAAACAAAAGGAATCCAAAGAGGACCACTCAAAGACACATCATAATTAAAATGCCAAGAGCAAAAGACAAAGAGAGAATATTAAAAGTAGCAAGAGAAAAACAGTTACCTATGAGGGAGTACAATACAATTGCCAGCTAATTTCTCAACAGAAACTACGCAGGCCAGACGGGAGTGTCAAGAACTATTCTAAGTGATGAATAGCAAGAACCTACAACCAAGATTGTAGCAAGAACTCTACCCAGCAAAGCTGCCAATTAGAATTGAAGGTCAGATAGAGAGCTTCACAGAAAAGAGAAAGCTGAAGGAGTTCATCACTGCCAAACCAATATTATATGAAATGCTGAAAGGTATTCTTTAAGAAGAGAAAGAAGAAGAAAAAGGTAAAGATAAAAATTATGAACAACAAATACATATCTATCAACAAGTGAATCTAAAAATCAAGTAAATAAAAATCTGATGAACAGAATAAACTGGTGAATATAATAGAATCAGAGGCATAGAAAGGGAGTGGACTGGCAATTTTCCGGGGGGAAAGGGATGTGGGGGTGCGGGAAGAGACTGGAGGAAAATGTACACCTATGGGTGAGGACAGTGGTGGGCAGGTAAGGGTAGATGGTGGGGTGGGAACCGGTGAGGGGAGCTGTGGGGGGGGGGGGAAGAGGAACGATTGTAATAATCTGAACAATAAAGATTTATTAAAAAATAAAACAAAAATAAGATACTTGATTTTGGTCACGAGTCCCCTAGGCACTCAAGCCCTGCTTCATTGAGAGTAAAATTCAATTCACATTTTGATCAAAAACTTTTTTGGAGAAAAACCCAAAGGAGAAAAAACATTTCTATATACATGCAGGTCATTTTACTAAATTTG
Source organism: Pipistrellus nathusii (assembly GCA_963693515.1). Taxonomy (NCBI): domain Eukaryota; kingdom Metazoa; phylum Chordata; class Mammalia; order Chiroptera; family Vespertilionidae; genus Pipistrellus; species Pipistrellus nathusii. The sequence continues at coordinate 85,429,342 of OY882864.1, read as the reverse complement.
TTCTGATTTACCCCCCTGCCCCACACCAAAACAAAACCAGGTGGAAGGGAAGAAGGAAAGTGTTAAACACTTTTAGGGAAAGGAGCAGGGCACGTGGAGGTGAGAAGGAGGTCAGAGAACGGCGGGCGGGCAGCGAAAGCGTTCCGACAACCTTCTGTTCCGAGAGGCTCTGCCAGGAAAGCAGACCAAGTGCCGTGAGAAGTTGGAATGTGGGTGCTGTAGAGGACGGGGGGCTGCCACCCGCCATGTCGGGAGACAAGGTCCCTGGGCCGCCCCATGGCCATCCATCCCGGCACCAGGCTCAGAGATGCATCAAGGTCTCTTCTGATGAGGCTCAAACCCGAGACCTGGCTTTGCACCTTGCCTCCCCCGGTTACAGACTCCGCTGGCGGTTGTAACTCCCCAACTTCTGGTCCCTGAGCACCTTCTGAGCAACTGTTCTGGCCAGGATAGCGCAACAGGGACCAGCGGAACCCTCCACGGGAAACAACTGAGATGAAAAGGACGAAAGAGAGGGACCGAGCATGCGGGACTGCGGCCCCGAGGGAGGTGCGCCCCGACGCACTGGTGCCCAGCTTGCTGGAGAGAGTGCCCAGCGACCCTGTAGGGAGGGGATCCCGGGGGAAGTGGAGTCCTGAGGAGCGGCCAGGGAAGCCAGGCACAGCCCCTTAGCAGGGCTCCGCAGAGGGGAGGGCGAGGATCTACGGGGTCCCCCCCGCCAGTCCTGGCTGAGGGCTGAGAAAACCCCTCCGTGGAGGAGCAGAGGCTCACCCAGGGCAGAGTTCCCACAGGTCAGGGCCCAGCCTCTCTCTGCACGCCTGGCTGCCCGAGGGGAGCGTTCAGAGGGGGTTAGTGCATCAGGAGAGGGAAGGTGAGCTGTGTCAGGGGCGGCTCTGGTCCCACCCACACCCAAATGATGGTCAAATCCAAGCAGGACCTGGCAGAGTCCAAGTATTACCAAGCAACATAAATGCTTCTTCCCAGAACAAAGCCCGACTGTTTCTATAAATTCAACCATACCTCGCACCCAAACAAGGTGCAATTCCCAGGACCCGACCTTCAGTAAAAGTGGGGAAATCAGGAACAAGCCGAAGGAATGAAAGGGAGAGCGTGGCCATTCATGTACACCCAGCATCCCCGGGCTCTGACCGGATCAAAGAGAAAGCACTCATTTCGCACGCGGCTCTACCCACGACCTCACTCCAGTTCTACTTGAAGGGATCCACACGACACTATTGAAAATGCAAACCAGTTTTCCTCTGTTTGGACTGAGGGCGGTAATTAGAGGGATGAACAGTCATTCTTTGCACTGAGGTCTACTGAAGACAAAGAGGCAGAAGCAGCAAACACTGCGTTTTGTCTCAAAAACTGGCCTGTCGACAACACTGCTACAGACCATGCTGTATCTCCCCTCGCCCCACACACTGATATCATTGGAGGCTGAAATGCTGAGCCAAGATTGTTTAAAAACAAAACAAAAACAAACCACAGAAATGATTTTTTAAAAAGATGTAAGGGCACAGGGAAAGGTTACAGTAATAACAGAACCTCTGGGCTCCGTTTAAATACTCAGGTTAATATTCCTGAAGTAAAGTAACGTGAGGGCTAAGGCTAAGGCACCTTCATGCAATCTGCTTCTTCCTGGAGGTGAAGAGGTCAGCGTGGGTTACTCGGAGAATCTGTCTGAGGCAGGGGCTCCCACAGGGGGGCAGTTTGGCTTTTAAGGGGGGCAATTCGAGAATGAGTCATTCACAGTGAAGTTTTGCATTTCTTATGGTTGTAGGGGCCTCGTATACAGCATATAAATATATCCTATATCATGAAGAGTTAATATGCAAATTGACCCTCACATCACAAGATGGCTATCACAAGATGGCCACTCCCACGTTGTCACAAGACGGCCAGCAGGGGTGGGCAGTTGAGGGTGACCAGGCCTTAAGAGGAGGGCAGTTGGAGTCGATTGGGGTGGCAGGGGAGCAGTTCGGTGTCAATCAGGCTGGCAGGCAGAAGGGGTTAGGAACAGTCAGGCAGACAGGCAGGTGAGAGGTTAGGAGCCAGCAGTCCCGGATTGTGAGAGGGATGCTGACTGCTGGTGTGAGGAAGTGCCTAAATGAGGGGTCCCAGATTGGAGAGGGTGCAGGCCGGGCTGAGGGACACCCCCACCCCCAGCACATGAATTTCATGCACTAGGCCTCTAGTAGTGACATATTTATGTGTTTCAGTTTTCTATTATATATTTTGAAACTTTGCTATTTTTTCATATCACTTCATATTAGTATTTTCTAAACAATTTCTTAGTGATGTCTTCCTCAGTACTTCAACTCCCCTTTTGTCATTTTATTTTTCTCTTTCATGGATGCCGTGTTCTTTGGAAGCTTGTTTAGCCCAAGTTAATGGCCTTTTAGGCTTCCTCTGAGTGAATAGTTCACTTTTTGAATACGAAGAATTTAATGTCAAAAGGGGGGGTGTGCATCAGGATGCTGGAGATGCTTAGGGGTGTGTGGCTGAAAGGCTGGGGACCACTGGTTTATGATAAGGAACAGAACCATCTCCTGAACCCCAGCCCTGAGCTCCATCCACTGAACCACCCAATGCCTAAGAGGGAAGGCAGCATGACCTGACTGTACACACTGGTTTTACAGGTGACCCAATGTACCTTACAGGATATATCCACCCTTGTAAAAATAGTCATTCTAACATGACCTGAACCTAACACACTTTCTGTAAGAAGCATAAATTGCACACGTAATTACTAAGAATTGGGGTTCTCAAAATGTAGAAAATGATTTGAATGACCCCAGCTCTCTTAAAAGGTCTGTCTGTGAGAGAGTCCTTCGTTAACCTTTTTTTTTTTTTTTTTTTTTTTTTCCTGTGTTTTTTTTTTTCTTAATTTTTATTGTTCATATTATTACAAATGTCCCTTCCCCCCCCTTCTCACCCCACCCTCTGCCCTTTCCCCACCCCCCATTGTCCTCATCCATAGGTGCACAGTTTATGTTCAGTCTCTTCCCACATCCCCCTCTCCCCTTTTCCCCAAGAATCATCAGTTCACTCCCCTTCCATACCTCTGATTCTATTATATTCAACAGTTAATATTGTTCATTAGATTTTTTTTTAATTTCCTTGGTTTTTAGATTCACTTGTTGACAGTTACGAATTTGTTGTTCATAATTTTTATCTTTATTTACTTTCTCTTCTGAAAGAACCCCCTTCAGCAATTCATATAATTCTGGTTTGGTGTTGATGAACTCCTTTAGCTTTTTTTTTATTAGTGAAGCTCTTTATCTGACCTTCAAATCTGAGTGATAGCTTTGCTGGATAGATTATCTTTGGCTGTAGGTTCTTACTATTCATCACCTTGAATATTTCTTGCCATTCCCTTCTGGCCTGCATGGTTTCTGTTGAGAAGTCAGCTGACAATCGTATAGGTGCTCCTTTATAGGTAACTACCTGCTTAGCTCTTGCTGCTTTTAATATTTTCTCTTTGTCTTTTGCTCTTGGAATCTTAATTATGATTTGTCTTGGTGTGGTCCTCTTTGGATTCCTTTTATTTGGAGTTCTGTGTGCTTCCTGGACTTGTAAGTCCAATTCTTTCCCCAGGTGGGGGAAGTTTTCTGTCACTATTTCTTTCAATATGTTTTCGATATCTTGCTCTCTCTCATCTTCTGGGACCCCCATAATTCTGATGTTGGATCGTTTGAAGTTGTCCCAGAGGTTTCTTACATCATCTTCAATTTTCTGGATTCTCTTGCCTTCTAGCTTCTGCAGAGGAGTATCTTCTGGCTCTTTATGTTCCAAATCTTTGACTTGATTCTCAATTTTCTGGATTTTCTTGCCTTCTAGCTTCTGCAGAGGAGTTTCTTCTGGCTCTTTATGTTCCAAATCTTTGATTTGATTCTTGCGATCTTCTATTCTGTTTTTAGGACTCTGTATAATAGTTTTTATTTCAGACAATGTATTCTTTATTTCTTGTTGATCCCTTTTCATATCCTCATAAGTCTCATTTATTTTATCGGCCTTTTCTAGGAAACTCTTGAAAAACCTTATAAGCGTAGATTTGAACTCTATGTCCAGTCGCTTTTTGTCCTCCATTTCTTTCGTTTGTGATCTATTTGGTTTAGGCATTTTCGCAGGCAGCTTTCCTGATGGGGCGGGGTTTCAGGGTGGAGCCTACAGCTTTGGCTTCCGTCAGCCCCGCCCTATGCGGCTCCTGAGACTCAGGGTCCTTCAGTACTTGTTGTAAGCACCTCTGAGAGAAAGGTGCCCTGGATTTTCGCCTGCTGCCAAACAGTCTAGTCTCTCCCCCAATGAGCCCGGTATTGGGGTTCAGTTCAATTGGAAGTGGAGTTGGAGGTGGCGTTCAGAGCAGACTGGAGCCCCTGTCTCCTTCCCGCCAGGCAATCCCGCAGCACAGCCGGCCGTCTCTGCGCGGCGCCGCCGGGACCTCCTTTCGCCTCTTCCCCGGGTTCCGCCTTTCAGCCCAGCTCCCTCTGTGTGAGCCTGGGTCCCCGGGGTCTGGCCTCGGCCTGGGGTTCAGAGCAGTCGGGGGCCCGGCACAGTCGGAGTTTTATCTCCTTCCCGCCAGGGAACGCCCGCCAGGCACTCCGCCGCCCTCCTCTCCGGCTCCGTCCTCTCCGCGCGCCGCGTGTCTCCGTACCTTAGGCTTTTCCAGCTCCTCCACGCTTCCTTCTGGTTTCCTCCTTGCTTCTCGTTGTAGAATTTCCAGTCAGTCGACTTTCCTGTAGTTCTGGGTGATGTCCATTTTATATTTTAGTTGTATTTTATTGAAATTGTTGCGTGCGGCTGCGGCTAGGTGCCTACCCGAGCAGCCATCTTGGATTCTCCTCTCGTTAACCTTTTGATCAATGATCTCCTTTATGCCTTTTAAGCAATTCACATCCACTTCACTCATCGTTATTTTCACAGACAGTCATTCCAACGTCTTTCAGGGGAAGGCGTGAGGAGTTGGGAGCCAAGACCTCCAGGGACCTCAGCTTCCCCAGGAAAGCAGGACAGAATGCTCTCTCTGCACCTCTGAATCTCTCCTTTAACTCTCAGTGCTGGGGGAGAGAGAGCCTCTCTTCTTTCATCAGTACCTTTCCCCCTTCCCTCCCCTTTCCCTTGGTGTCCCCATCAACAAGTACAAAGATCTGTGAGAGCCCACCGGGTGGGGACCGGCCAATGTAACTGCTATGATGTTGTCTTATTTTCCGGTATCAGCTCGAGGATGCTTCTTTCCTCTCCCAGCCTCCTGGCCGCCGGCCTGGCTGCAGGACTGGGTGAGGCCGGGTTAGCAGAGATCTGTGTGTGCGCAGCGTGGTGAAATGAGAGGAGCTGAAGACTTGGGACTGCATTTATTGTAGAAGCTAATTTCAGAGCAATCTTTATTTTTTTTGCTTCTTTTATTGGTATTAAACCTTTGCTTTTTTCTTAACTCCCAATCCCGTTCCTTCCCTGCTTCTGTTCTACAGAGTATTCTTTTAAAAACATATTTTATTGATTTTCTACAGAGAGGAAGGGAGACAGAGAGTTAGAAGCATTGATGAGAGAGAGTCATTGATCAGCTGCCTCCTGCATGCCCCCTACTGGGGATGTGCCCACAACCAAGGTATGTGCCCTTGATCAGAAGCCGGGACCCTTCATTCCGCAGGCTGACGCTCTATCCACTGAGCCAAACCAGTTTTGGCATACAGAGGATTCTTATTTACTGAGTTACTTGGGTCTAATTTGTAATTGTAGGAACCAATCCATGACCTAACCATGCTGACAGACCTCTATCAAGGAAAGTTCTATCCACTGAAGTGAGCAGAAGTATTTTGCTGCAAACAAACATCCATGAAAATACGCTAACCATAGTGTCTCTACAGCTTCCAAAGCTCCTATTTTTAAACTGTAAGTGTTACAAAGATATATGTGTTTTGCGTTGTATACATCCAAGCTCTAATCATAACAGGCAGGTCTAGTTCAAGTAGTTTTATATTGTGTATCAGATTTTCTATTACGGAGCGATGTTAACACATTCAACCAAAGTTTCCTGAATATCATTGATGAGCACTGTACACACATAACAAGACACCAGTTAGTTGCCATCACACACCTACCAGCAGCACCTCAAAGTGTGTGCACACGTCCCATGGCAGCATGTGCTGAGATGAACTCACACACAGGGCAATATTTGATCTCCTAGAATCAACAGTTTCTATACCGCAAGGGGAGGGGTGGAATTTCTGCCGTCGTTATTTACGATGAAAGCTGAATCTTAACTAGCAACACGGGAATACAATAGAAAATAATCCATTGTTGAACATTAGCCTTCGTATTTATCTAATTTGTTGATCGAATCAAATGAGGTCTCTGACTCAATTGAAGAGTTAGGCACGTTACACTCTTCAGTTTGTAGAACTGTTTGATTGGCACTAAATTCCAAAGGAGTCTATTCATGTTGAGCAAGTTTGGTCTACTACCAGGAATATCAAGGCATCTTGGTAGTTCAACTACTCTTCCTAAAAGGAAATAATTACCAGAGTATTTTTTTTAAAGGCCGTGTGTGTGTGTGTGTGTGTGTGTGTGTGTGTGTTTGTGTGTAAGAAGTTGGACTGCCGTTAATAAGATTGCACCCATTGTCTCTTTGGCTAAGTGGCCCCCAACTGGTAGATGCTCCCTCAAGTCATCTACACTAGTAAAAGAGAAGCATGCAAATTGACTGTCACCCCCCTACGCTCACCAGACAATCAGAAGGGAATATGCAAATTAGAAGGACAAAGATGGCAGCCACCCAGCTGCTCCAGGTGCGAAGTGGCTGGGTGGGACAGGATGCCTGCTATGAGAGGGAGGGCAGGGGCGAAGGGATCTACAGGAGTGGCACTCTGGCGCAGCAAAGATGAAGATGGCAGACTCCAGCTGGTGCAAAGTCCTGGGTCCTGGTGCTGGAAGCCAAGGGAAGCAAGGCCTACTGCAGAATTTCTCTGTGTAACGGGCCTCTATTTTAGCATAAAACTGACCCAAAAAGTGGATTTGTGCAAAACCAGTACGGGGTGTGTGCCTTCGCCTCCAGGGAAGGATCAATAACTATATCCTGTATGCTATTCCCTTGTAGTTTCGATCAGCTATGCAGGTACCCATGCCTTCTCGTGGCCTGTGCACCACTGAAAACCTTCATTCCACGGAAGACCCAGCTCTTGCTTCTCGGGGACTAGAAAAAGGCTGGAGAGGAGCCACAGACAATTCTCTAGAAACATCTATTCAAATGGATAGAAGTCTTTTTACTTTGAAATCTTCCTACATGGGAAACAGGTCCAGTAGGATAAATCTTGGACAACAGGAGACATTTTAGACCTAACACCTACTAGTACAGTGACTCGCGTGTGCCACACTTGTAATTTTTGGCACCGAAGGCCCGAACAGAGCACTTGGATAGCCCGCGGGTGTAAACCTGGGGAAGCCGCCTGACCTCTGACCTCTCCAGAACTCATTTGTTCCCTTGGGCCGAGTGACCCCACATCTGTCCCAGGTCTAGACGCTCGGTGGCCTGAGCTCTGGCAGGCAACGCTTTGCCGAAGCTCCGCTTGGCACACGCAGAAAAGCTACGCGAGCTGCAGACACCGGGACTCGGCGCAGCCTCGGCGCAGGGGCCGGGGGCCGCAGGGGAGAGCACGGCGGGCGCAGCGCTGGGGAGCTGAGGCGTGTGTGTGAAGCGAGAGGGAGACCCTGTGCCACACGACCCTGAGCTCTGAAACGGGGTTCAGAGCGAGGCCGATGGCAGCAGAGGCGGGTGGACACGGGGTGGCAGAGGCCGGGACACTCGCGGCAGCTACCAGCTGTGATTGGCAGCGGCTCCATGTCACCGAGCATCCCGAGCCAGGCTGCGCTCCAAGTCCTTTCCATCATCCAGCCCAACGGAAAGCTCTGCTGCTGTCTCCTCCTTTGGTGAGAGAAGGGAATCAAAGGGAAAGGGAACCTGAAGAAACCTGTCCACAGACATAAACCCATTTCTGAAAAAAGGACCACTGAGGACAGGATCCAGATGACTTGGGGGGAGAATTCTTGTCCACACTCAAAACAAGTTTGCTCCCCAGCCCTCCGGAGCCACGACCGAGCGCTCAGGTGCGCTGCTCGGAATGGAGGCCACTGGCCCGGCTGCACCCTGGGTGCTTAGCCGCCCGGCTTGCAGGAGGCCAGTGCCGCCGTGGCTGCCAGGCAGGTGCACAGGGGTCACTGGGTGGAGCTCGGGAGAGTTAGGTCAGTGACATGACATACTGAACTGTAATGCATGCCTCATGCTTCCTCAATGCCAACCAGGGCCCATCGCAATGTGAAATGTTCACAGGGGCTCAGTGTGCAGGGAATGGGGGGGGGGGATGTGAGGGAACTCTTACTTTCTGTTCCAGTTTCTGTGAACCGAAAACTGCTCTATTAATTTAAACAGCAAAAGCAACCTGGTCCAAACAGACCCTTCTCTGGTCCCTGGCGCTGTCGGGAGGGTGTGCAGCAGCCGAGAGAAGTCCGCATAGGCAGAGAGACCCCTCTCCCACCGTTGAACCTGTCCACACCGATGCCACAGTGACCCCGAAGCACATCCCAAGCACATCTGAACGCACCCGGCTGCTTCACGCCCGGGAAACCCCGGCTGCGAGAGGCAGCAGAGGCCGTGGCACCGCACAGGGCCACTAAGCCTGGCCCCCCACTCCTGGGCCCCCTGAGGCTGTCGTCCGCCACCAGCCCAGGTTCCCCTGGACAGGACAGTCCTCCTCTGGCCTTGCTCATCCTCCAGACAGCAGTGAGGGTCTCTTCCTGATCCAGTCTCCTCTGGGCATTCCTGGGCCCAGGTGGCCCCGAATCACAGCCCAGCCAGACCAGGCCCCACTGGACTATCTGCTCACATGCATGACTGGCTCCGCTTCGGATCCATGTTCTCCGAGGCGACCACTAAGTTTTATTTGTCTTTTGTTATTGTTAATCCTCACCCGAGGCTATTTTTTCCATTGGTTTTTAGAGAGAGTGAAAGAGAGGGAAAGACAGAGTGAAACATCATTGTGAGAGAGAGACATCGATTGGTTGCCTCCCCTACATGCCCCAACCAGGGCCCAGGCTGGGGAGGAGCCTGCAACCAAAACACCTTGATCAGACTCAAACCAGGACCTTTTGGTCTGCAGGTCAACCTTCTATCCACTGAGCCAAACCAGCTAGGTCTGTATTTGTCTTTACATATTTAACTAAAGGCCCGGTGTGGTGCACAAACTTGTGGGGTCCCTCAGCCTGGCTGGGAATCGGGTCCGAGAGGGGGCCATCTCCCCAAGTCCCAATCGGGATGCTGGGGGCAGGCCAGCGGGGGAGGGACTACAGGAGAGCTCCAGGGCATGTCCGGCCCTCCTGCTCAGTCCGGATCAGCCAGACCCCAGCAGCGAGCTAACCTACCGGTCAGAGCACCCGCCCCCTGGTGGTCAGTGTGCATCATAGCAACTGGTTGAGCTATATAGATAGGATATCTGGCACAGAGCCTAGAATACAGTAGGTATTGAATAAATGCTTGCTGAATAAACACCAGGCATTAAATATTCAATCTCTGATTCGCTGCAGTCTCTTCGGTGTCATCCTCTTGCTAGTATTTCAATAGTTCAAATTCTCTAATTAATTCTCACTTGTAAACAGAATGAACTCCTGATTATCCACAGGAGCAGCCACACTGTGGGTTTGTGCAGCAAACCTTACTTTCCCCTTCTGGCTGGCATCACCGGCTACTTACTTATGTCCTTCACCAACGCTGTCACCAAGCCCACCCACTGTACTCCTGTGTGCCGGCAAGAGCACTGCCGAAGTGGGAGAGGACAGTGTTTTTAAAGAAACACACGGATTGCCTCTCCTCTCCTTTCCTGAGATTCTGGGCTTAAAGGTGCAAGAGATCCCAAGTACGGGAAGGAGAGGGCCTCAGGGCAGCCTGGTGGCTCTGGACCCAAATACAATGTGTGAGCAGCTCTCAAGGTACGCTCCTCCACAGACAAGACCCTTCTACATGCGCGTGTCACAGCTTCTTTCTCGGTTCTTTGCATTCGCCAATGTGGTGAGCACACTGAGAGGCACGGGGTCCCTCTACGGCCCCCGAAATAATTACACATGAAGACGACCTTCCAGATCGGGGCGCTGGTAACGGCACAAAATAAACACTTGAATCTCAGACACTGCTTTTTGTTTTGTTTCATGCTCCCCTGAGAATCTTGTATGAAAGTATCTTTAATGACATTTACATTCAACTCTTGAGCTGCTGACTGTGCCTCAGATTCTTCTGAAGCCCCCAGTAGTGATCCTTCTTTTCAATTTACAAGCCTAATAAACCCGGATTTCCAAAAGGAGCTAATACTGGGTTGAGGGCCAAACAATATAATGATGAGGAGCGGCCTGCACTATTCCTGGAGCTATTTGATTTTGACAAGCCCACATTTGGTAATTAACATGAGAATGCCCCCTTGGGCCGCTCTCCCGTTAGCGAAAATATCTTATAAATTACATCAATAAAAGGGGGGGGGAGGAGCACGCTGCTGTCAACACTTCCACGTATCTAAGCAAGAGGAGGGACAAAGCCCAGGCAGCACGCACTGCACCTCCATCCGGGCCTGAGAGTCTCCTCGTCCGCAGTGGGCCTGCACGCAGCAGCTGAGTTGGAGCCAGGAGTGCTGGTCCTTGGTAGGAGTGGCACCTGTGTGTTCACAGCTGGCTTAGGAAGTGCCATCCTATCACCTGCCACAGGCCAGGTCAGTGGGCACAGCGTCCCTCACTGCAGAAGCTCCATATATTATGCACTGGCACCTCTTGGCAGGTTTAATAGATAATGCCAGCCTGGCAGCGGTGGGTCAGCGGTTGAGCATCGAACTATGAACCAGGAGGAGGTCAGGGTTCAATTCCCTGTCAGGGCATATGTCCAGAGTTGCGGGCTCAATCCCCAGTAGGGGGTGTGCAGGAGGCAGCCAATCAATGATTCTCTCTTATCGGGGATCGATCTCTCTCTCTCTCTCTCTCCCTCCGTCCCCCCGCCTCCCTTCTTCTCTGAAATAAAAATATATTAAAAAACAAAACAAAACAGGTAATACCATGCACCAAGGATGTAGAGTGCAATCTAACCTAAGCTGATCTAGATGAACGCATTGCCACGGCCACACTATAGGCGCCACGTGCATTTGCGGCTGGCGTCCCATGTCTCTCCTCACCACCTCGGTGTGCCCCTCCGGCTGCCCGCTAGCAATCAGCTAAAGGAACTGGAAGAAGACAAATGACCAGGTTTTATCGTCTGTTTTCTTGAGGTTGAGCTTTAGCAATGACATCATCCCAGTTCCGGCAAAGAGAAATGGCAGTGTGACTGTTTCCGCAGAACTGGCTTTTAAAATTCCTGCTGCCCGCACTCTGTCCTACTTCACCCACATACACGTTTGCAGCCTGTTACGGAGACATAGGCCACCCCAAGCTCAGAGATACGAATAACACATGTCCCACCGGCCATGAGGAATACGGTGTCGAAACGTATCTACGTAGCCCCACGCAGACTATCCGGTGCTGAAGTACGGCCGGCGTCACCGACATCTCGCAAGGAACTGCAGTTTCATTTCTCACCCTCTGGCTTCCCCGACTGATCCCACCAGACGGCCACCAGCATTGGTGTGTGGTGGCCCGGACACTGCCGCATCATTCTGCGTGGACAGCAGCTGGCGGGACAGTGGTTCTCTGTGCCCCTTGCTGAGGGCCTCTCTCTCTACTTCAGTTAAAGAGCGGAGGGAACCGGCGTGTTTATCAGGCGGACTTACCGAGGAAAACTCCCAGCCTCCCACAGAACGCAGCTCACAGCTGGCCATGCTCCTCCCCTGCACTGCAACAGGAGCGGACCCACACCCGTGCCCGCGGTCCCATCCTGTGCCTCGAGTACTGACCCTGAATCAGGAACATGGCGGCACTGCGCCGGGACAGCGGATGCAGGCTGGGCCGGGGTGCAGGTCCTATCTTGTGCTTGCCGCCTACAGTAGCGGCCGCCAACAGGAAGCCGCCTTACTTTGCACCTGTCCCCCAAGGTCACCTTGCAGGACAAGGTCTGCAGGTGGCTTGCAAAGGGTGTCCAATGGTCCCCAAGACTCTGGAACATCCTGGTCTCAGCCTCTCCCTAAGGACGAGGGAAGGGGACTAAGGGAAGATGCTGTTCTACATCTTCCTTTATTTTTTAAAATATATTTTTATTGAGTTCAGAGAGGAAGGGAGGGAGGGAGGAAGGGAGAGGGAGAGGGAGAGGAGAGAGAGAGAGAAAGGGAGGAATATTAATGACGAGAGAGAATCATTGATTGGCTGCCTCCTGCATGCCCCACATTGGGGATGGAGCCTACAACCTGAGAAGTGCCCTGACCAGGAATCGAACCATGACCTCCTGGCTCATAGGACGATGCTCAACCCCTGAGCCATGCCAGCTGGGCTGTTGCACATCTTTAAAGCTGCCGTCGCCAGGTGTAGGCGGCGTGAGGTTTGCAGAGCACACCCGCCACAGCGCCCGCCCAGCAGATCGATGGCCTCTAATTACCTGGGAAGGACCTGGACATAAATCAATGGTGTGCTACGTCCCATTCATAACGAGCAGGTACCTTTTGCCTGCGCTGTGCACGTCGTGATGAACACAGAGTCCCGCCTGCTCCCTCTGCCTGCCCAGCCTGCAGGCGATCGGCCCAGAAAGGCGGGGGATGGGGAGAGGGCTCGGGACAGGAGCGAGGGGCTGTCTGCACCCTCACCCTGAAATAGCCCTGGTGCGTGGGGGCTGCAGGCTCCCCCTCAGCTCCTCTGCACAGAGACTGACATCCGGAGATAAAGCTCCGCATGCCGTTCGATGTCATCCGCCCGGCCAGCCCCCTCCCGGGCCCCGCCCCGAGGGATCCAGCCACGTTGCGATGACATCCATCAAGCTCACAATCCCAGCTCAACAGTTTGCAGCCATTTCTCCATCTCCCAGCTCTCACTAAGGGAGAGGCAGGGGTGGGGAGGGGTGCCTGGTGCCACTGGACACGAGGAATGTGTGGCCCCATAACGAGGGGACACAAGGCCACGCCGCCCCCTCTCCTGCCCCCCATCCCTCTGGCCTGTAAGACTTCCTAAAGGACAGGCCAGAGCCGGTTTCCCTCAGCAACCTGACAGGAGCCCAGCTTGCAAGGTCAGCCGGCAGGAAGCGCCGACAATGACACGGCGGGGAATTATCAGAGAAACCATTTCTCTCCACGCAGGTTCTTACTGTGCCTCCCAGAGCAGGGCCTCGCGGCTGCGCTTAGACACGGGACAAAAGGGCAAGGATGGTGAGAGGTGGGGGAGGGACGAAAAGCGTTCTAAGTGGCTTATTTTATTTTATATGTGTTTTTTGTCTCGTTTTGTTTTTTTGTCTTCAGGCAGCCCCCCTGCCTCTCTCTGGCCCCGGCTCTGTCCTCTCTGTCGGGTGGAAGGACATGGGGCCGGGCCAGGGCCGCCTCCGACCAGGTCCGCTAGGCAGCAGGCGTGAGCGTGATTTATCCATTAGCAGGTAATGAAAAAACTCCCTGCGATTAAAGATACGATTCTGCTCCAAGAGGAGCAGCACACGCAGCGGGGCCTCGGAGGAATCCTGGCGCTGGGTGGCGGGAGCACAGCTGATCTGGACGGAGCGTGTGGGCCCCCGGGGCTCCGTGCTGATGAAGGAGCACACAGGCGCACACCCAGGAGGGGCTGATTGCAGAGACGGGGAAGGTGCAGGGAAATTCCATTTCCTGTTTCTTCGGGGAGCCGTTAAAGGGAAAGGCAGCTTTAATCACGGGAAGGCCAGTGCTGCACTCATTCTGACGTATGGACCTGAACAATACCCCGCACCCTTGGTGCTTTTAACATGGATGTCAGCTCCGTCAATACCGCGTTTCATAGCTGGTCACCACCGGCAGGATCTTGTTAAAAAACGTGAAGGGTTGGAAAGATTCTATGCAGCAAAGTATACGGTTGCTACGGAACCCGAAATCAGAGAATAGCAAAGTAGACAGATAGAAATTTTCCTTTTGTTTCTTTCACATATATATATATATTTTAAAGAAGTGACCCGTGAATTTCCTAATGATGTAAGAAGCAGCCTGTTTTTTTCCTGGGCATTCAGTCAGTGTCCGTAGAAAGGAAAGTCTCACTCTAGGCCGTAAATGCAGACAGGCAGAGGGACTTGGTAAAATCAGGCTCCTGTCCATCTGTTTCAGATACTTCGGTGAAGTCAGTGTTTGACACAGCCATTTACTAAACGTCAGATATGCGGGGATCTTCTGATCGCCGCCTTCCAATGTCCTTTTCCAGGCAGGGAAACGAAGCGTCGGAGAAGCGAAGTATTAACAGCCTAACCACCACCATGGACCTAGCACGCAGGCCATCACCGTGGCGGCTGCTGTCGCTCTTGCAGACATGGCCTCGTTCCCGCTCACGGAAGCTCCGTGCGGTGTGACTCGGAGCACCAATGGCCGCCATCACTGCCACCCAAGCAGAAGCTCGGGCTCAAAGAGGAGGAGCACCTCAGCCGGGCCGCAGCGGGAGGGCAGAGGCAGGAGGTGGGCCAGGCGCTTCTCACCGAGAGTCCACGTCCTGAGCCACACAGAGGCCTGGGCGCGCCAGCCAGATCCCTGCGTTCGGGTCTCACCATGGGCATCGATTAGGTTACCTGGAAATACTCTGAGCCAAGAGACGAGGCCACGATGTTCAATGCCAAGTGGAAAGTCCCAATACCAACCCTACTGTGCGAGCAAGTGGGCGCCGGTCTCGCTCGCCAGGGGAGCCTGCGGGAGCGGTTGTTGGAGGGGGCAGGGTGCTGACAATCCTGGGGAAAATGAAGCAGGAGCTGGGGCCTCCTGCTGGGACCTCTGACCTCCCAGAAGGGTCCTCACGGTCTTCCCTGACTCCCAGGTTAGGGCTCCCCACCCCACAGTCCAGTGCAGAGGGGGCTACAGTGATACTAACACATGTTCCCTTTCGGGTGCTTTTCAAACTTAATTGAAAGAGCTGTGTCTTCCTAAAACAGCCCAAACCTACCGTGTTTCCCTGAAAATAAGACATCCCCTGAAAATAAGACCTAGCGCATCTTTGGGAGCAAAAATTAATATAAGACACTGTACCACTGTGCGTGCTGGAGAAGGCCCCTCTACGCCCCGCCCCACAGCGTGGCCTTGGGCAAAGGGGGCCTCTGCCCCTAGGGTGGAGACTTGGAATTGGCTGCCCGGTCAGCTCTGCTCCGGCCTCTTTGCAGGACCCCTCGGGCAGCCCTCCCCGCATCACCAGGACCTGCCTGCCGGCAATGGCTACCTCACTTGTATGACCACGTTCAGCCCCAGCCTGCACGCTAGGCAGACGATCCCAGGTAGGGAGGGGGGCCAGGATGTCCCTGGGATGGCTGATGGGATGGACTCCAAGGAACTCCATGCAAGGTAGCCCATCCCCTACTCCTTCCCGTCCCATCTCCCACCCGTACAGACAGCAGAGGGACAGAAGTGCATGCGCCCCACACAGCATCCATGGACCCAGCCTCACCGCTCTGGCGAGAACTGGGGCAAGCATGGCGTGGTCTCTTCCTGAGACAGAGGAGGAGCCGAGTCCTGGAGAGGCGCGAGGCTGCCCCGCGGCTGCTGCACGTGGCAATCAGGGCTGGATCCCGAGGACACCTGACCTCAGTACACTTCATCCAAAGCATTAAAAACCCTCTTGCCCTGGCCAGGGGCCCAGGTGGTTGGAGTCTCATCCTGAACATCAAAAGGCCGTGGGCAACATCCCCGACAGGGCACACCCCAGGCTACAGGTTCCACCAGCTCGGGAGCCTACAGGAGGCAACAGATCTCTCTTTCTCCCTAAAAAAATCAATAGAAACAAACAAACATGCTTGGCTGGCACAGCTCAGTGGTTGAGCATTGACCTATGAACCAGGAGTCAGGGTTCAATTCCCGGTCAGGGCACAGGCCCGGGTTTTGGGCTCAATCCCTTGTGGGGTGAGCAGGAGGCAGCCATCAATGATTCTCATCATTGAAGTTTCTCTCTCTTCCTCTCTGAAATCAATAAAAATGCATTAAAAACCAACCAACCAACCACCAAACACACCTTTGGGTGAGGGTTAGAGAAACCCTTCTCCCCAAGTGCGGTGCTGAGGGCTTTCCTTCCTTGGCGACCGTGTTCAGTGCCGCCACTTCACAGGTGGCCCACGCCCAGGCCTCTCTCTTAAGGGTTTCCACACCCGGGCACAGGCCCCTCTGCCAGATCAGGCACACAGCTGTGCCCGGGGTTTCTGGGAGACGGGGTACCAGCAACTCAGCCTTTCTCACTAGGGTCCCCGGACACCCAGCTCGGGGATGACCCTCTGAGGTCACCCCCTCTGGTCTCAAAACAACTGGGCTCCTCCAGGGCATGGACTCTGAGCATCTCAGCACCGAGCCCAGGCCGCCAGAGAGCAGAACTAAGAACGTGCCGAGGAAAGGAAACTGGAACGTGACTGAGATTCAACATCGAAAGAGGGCGCGAGCCCCGAGTCACACTGGTTTTATAGGCGCCATCTGTACCTGTCTCCGGCGATGGGAGAGGTGGCGCAGGAGACGGGCCATTAAGCAGGAGAGTGAGGCCGGGAAATCGGCGGGCGCTGAGCGTGAGGGCGGGCAGGGCGGGCGCAGAGAAGCAGGAAGAGAGTGCTGGTTGTGCGGTCACGGTCGCGGGAGGGGCCTGTGGACTGTCTTCCAGCGAATGGAAAGGAAAGGTCTGACCAAAAAGTAACAGTGGCCTGCGAAAGCTTTCAAGACCTCTGACATTATGATCACAGGCCTCGATTTAACACAAGAAGAGCCTGGCTGGTGTGGCCCAGTGGTTGAGCGTCAACCTATGAACCAGGTGGTCACGGTTCGATTCCCGCCAGGGCACAGGCCGGGTTGTGGACTTGATCCCTAACAAGGGCTGTGCAGGAGGCAGCCGGTCTTTGATTATCTCTCATCATTGATGCTTCTTTCTCTCTCTCTCCCTCTCCCTTCCTCTCTGTATTCGATAAATATATAAACTGCCCTTCCCATGGACATTGGCGAATTAAAAACAACAAAAGAAACCACAACAAGAAACTGAGGCTTGAGGTTGAGCAAAGAGGACTGACCTGACCTCACATCCACAGAGCGAGCTGGCGACCAGAGACGGGCCTGCTGCCTCCCCCCAGCACACGACCCATGACCCCCACGACTGGCCATGGAACAGCCGAAGGCATCCAATGACCCTTTCGGGTCAAGTGCGAGCCGGGTCCCGGACGGCTGCGTCTGGCTCTTACGACGCGTCTCCAAACACGGCACGCAGCCTCTCTCCTCTCGCAGGAGGAACCCACGTGATCACGGTACAGGTCCATGTGCCTCTCCCAAGCCAGTCAGACAAAGTGACCGGAAGTTCTTAAGAGCACAGGAGTCTGGGAAAGGTGATACCCACCACATCCTTGGAGGGATGCTGTCTCAGTCCAGAGGGCACTGGGTCTCAGTCCAGAACCTTCCGGGAAGGCAAGACCGCAATGGGAGGGAGCTGCATCTCGGAGAGCCTGCGTCACAGATGTCACTGCCTTGGCCTTCACACGCCCCTTTCTCAGATGAGACCACTGAGGCCAGGCATGCTAAGTGACCGCCTGTCACATGGAGAGCCACTACACTAGCCCCGGTTCGTCCCAGAGCCCACGTCATCTGTCATGGCGTGTCTTTTCTCGGTGCCCGCCTGGGCTCTGGGTGGAAGTGGGTCCTTGGGTGAGAGGGGACTGGGGCAGCAGCTCCTAAGTGACATCTTATTTGCTCCATCAAATCCTAACCTCCCAATTTCCGTCTGTCCCGACGGAAAGGGAAGACAGTCTCTCCTAGTCTCCCTTTCTGGTCCCACCTGACACTCGGAGGAACAAGGACGGCAGCCAGAACGAAGCAGGAACATGGCAGCATTGCCAGCGAACGCGATAAAGCAGAACAAAGTAGCAAATTATATTGTCAGAGGAAAGAGAACTTTCTGATGGGGGATGACATTTACTCTAAGTGAGCAAGGATGTGGGGAGCCTGTCAGGTAAGACGTGGCAGAGGTTTCTGCCTTTGTTAAGAGCGCCTGGGGACTTGAGCTAAAACTGTTAAAACTGACACCGCTGGCTTTTGTTCGCACGCAGCACGGGAACCGTGCCAGGCAGCACAGCCTCCCGGCATCGGCTCCGTCACACCGGCCGGGAGAGGCACACAGCCGGGACACACGGGCCTGCGCTGGGTGAGAACAGGCGCTCCTGCAGATGTGGCCGGTGCAGGGCGGAGGCCCCACGTCCCTGGCGACGGACTCGCAGGAGAGAATGCCGGGCCGGTGCCCACGGCTGCTGCGGCAGAGCGCCCCGCGCAGTCTCCGTGGCCACGCACAGGGAGGCGAGGGAGGAAGAGCTGGGACCCAGCGTGCACACGGAGAGATGGCCAGTCAGATGCCAAGGCCCCACCGTCCCCGCTCCGTCCTCTCCTCGGACCACAAGCTGGACTTGGCCTCCACCGGACTCCTCGCCGGAGCACATCCGAGGGAGGAGGGAGGGAGGGAGCGGGAAGCTTGAGCAGGAGAGGCCCAGCAATGTCGGTCCAGCTTCTCGGCCTGTTTTGACTGGAATCGAACAATTCCTTGCTCAGCACCCTCTGGCCAGTGATTGAGAAATTACACATTTGTGTCACAGAGAGTTTCAGGAACAGGTGTGTTCACGTGTGCGGAGCACAAAAGGCCTGGGGTGCTGGCCAGGCCTGGCCCCGGGGAGAGGGCAGGGCCTGGTGACGGAGCAGCGTCCCCGGCTTAGGGAGCCGTGGGCCACGAGGTCTTTCCTGGAGGGAGGAGGTCCCGGGGGGGCAGCGTCCTTTGGGCAAAGAAAGGGGAATTCTGTCCTGCTCCCCCCATCCCGCTTCCTGTCTCAGACTGAAGGAAAGTCTCTGTCTGGCAGGACGATGGAGCAAATGCCTTCCTGCCCTCTGGCAGGGACTGACCCCGTGTGCCCCTTGGCCGGGATTTACACGGGGCTGCGAGGCTGACTGGGTCCCTGGGCTGCTCCCGAGAGCCTCTGTGGGCCGGGGTCCGGGGCAGTTAATGTAAAGCCTCGCTCCCCCTCCCTCGCCATCTGAGAGTGATGACTGTGTTCCCTGGTTTCTCAGCAACATGCTCTAATGAGTGTAAATAAAAGGGGCCGCGTTCCTATTACAGGCCTGACCCTTTCCAAGACAATACTGGCCGACGCCAGCGACCCGTCTAGCTTCCCGTCCCAAGTGCGAGGAAGCTCTCGCTGCTCTGTGCCCGTCTGCTGAGGCTGATAAAACACAGACACGCCATGAAGGGGAAAACATGGAACGTGCTGCCAAGGACGGCCATTCTGCTCGGCAAACATCATGTGCTGCCTACAACACTCAGCACTTTTCCTCCACCGCTCCTCCAGCCTGGGATCTCCATCACCCTCCCCCGATCCGGGCTCTCCATCACCCCCACCCTGGGCGCCTTCAGGTGGTGTTCAAACACAGCTCTCATCATTTACTCCAATCATGGACGGCAATGCAGTTCCAAAGGCATTAGTCCGCCTGCAAACACGTCACGCCTGTTCTAGACATGTCCACGGTGTTGTCAACAGATGCGCAGAAACCCGTGGTGTTGCCCATCCCGACACAAGGGGACCTTCGAGGAACCAGGACCTTACTAAGCACGGCCGTCTTCACAAAACTGTGCAATGACACAGTCCGTGTCAACACGTCCTCTACACATGCTTTCTGCACGCAGGGTCTCGCCAGCATTCCCCACGTGGCATCGGGAGTGGATTTCCCCCACAGCTAGTTTCCTGCTTTGTGACATCATACTAGCGGCAATTCCCCTATAACTATGACATCTTGAACAAACACGTGCTCTCACGGCGAGCTAGCAATAAAAGACGAGGCGGGCGTAATGACCGAGGAGCCAGCGTCCTGTGATTCAGGGCGCTATTTCTGCCTTCAGGAATGAAGAGATGGAAACTCACGTGTGCGGCTAGAACGCGACGAGATGCATTTTCTCCTGCATCTCGCAAACTGGCCCCGAGGAGAATGAAAGTCCGAGCCCCGAGGGTGATGTGAGCAGTTTAACGGCCATCAGCGGAGACAATTTCAAAAGCGACCTTCATTTTTCTGGAGAAGTACCCTCGTTTTAAATTAGCAGTAACATGAAATACAGAGCATGTGAAATTCTTCCCAAAGCTTTAAGGTTTTTTTTTTTCTGTCAATATGCTAAATAAGAAAAAACTAAACGTTCTATTATTTTATACATTCCTATTATTCAAAAGTTTTTAAAGGAAAAGAAGAAACATTTTTTGCCCCCATGGGAAGGACCAGTAGATATTGGAGTTGCTACAACTGCCTAGAAGGAACTCAACCATCACATTTCACACGACTGGAAGGAACACGCATTTCATGAGGCAACTGCTCACTCTGTCCTCTCGCTAAACGACGCCATCGGTTACACCAACGAGATGGTAGGTCTTTTCCCGAGGACGCGGACAGCCTTTGGCTGGCGTGTAATTACGAGGAGGATGCTGACAGAGACCCTCGCTTTGTTTCAGTCTCCCTTGTTAGTACCGCGGACCTCTCTGCCTCTCTTGTTTTTCTCAAAAGCAATTTAGAAAATGCTTGTATTTTAGACAAAAGGAGAACATTTGGTGAAAGAAAATTCATCATTAGGTATCTAGAGGTTTGTTAATAGAAAAGGCAACTCCCACAGTGTACCCCGGTGCTGGAGCCAGACACACAGGCGCAGGACCAGCAAGCTGCCTTCGCAGTGGGCCGAAAGCCATTATCATAATTTTATGTTACAGAGACCACATTGAAAATTTAATATGTCCCAGCAAAAGGAGACAAAAGGCATTCTGCGTAATGCTCCTGCGAGCGCACTCTGCCGCGCCTCTCGTAGCCGCCCCATGCCGCTCCTCACACCAGGAAAGGAGAAGTTCATTACCTACGCCAAATCAGAATTAGGCCTTTCTCTCTGATGGGGAACTTCATTAGGAAGCCCGTCTCCTACAGCTGGGAGGTTTGATGAATCTATCTTCCAGTAATAATTCAGCACAATCAGCCCCAATTTTAAGGTTTACGTCTTTATTAGGGAAAGGAGAACTAGATAAGCTGGACACACACCGATGGCTCTTGAAAGATGTGAAATCAAGATGCCCCGACCGTCGCTCCTGGATCCTGAAACATTCCGGGGACAGGAGCAGCCCCAGAGAGAGGCGGCTCTGCCCCCTCGCTGCCGAGAGGGCTGAAGGGAGGAAAACAATCAAGCCGAAGGAGGCCGCGCGGAGACACCCGGAGTGGAGGCGAGGGCGGTTAGCGAAGCCGCTCCCAGGAAAACACCTGCAGGTTTCCCGGGCGCCCTGATGAGCAAGGGAAGGGGAGGAGTGCCTCTGAATCCTCCTGCAGGCACCGGCTCGGTCTGGTCCCAGCGCACTGCCCAGCAAACCCAGGGCGGGGCCAGGCCCGTTCCTGTCACACAGACCCGGTTACCCGCCGCGGAACAAAGAGCTCCCTCCCCTTTAGTGAAACACACGTGAGCCAGGCCCACGTGCAGGCTGCCGGCTGCCCCCTTGTGCTGAGCAAGCCCATCGTGTCCCTGCGCGTGGACGGCTCCCTACCCTGCGCCACGCTAACCCTGACTTTTGTGACCATACTGGAGCCTGCGCGTCACAGAGCTTCTTGGCCGTTGCCATCATGCTTTCTCTCAGCCCCACGCCAGCTCTCCTACAGAAGGGGACCCCGCTTTGCCATGGCTCCCCCTTTGGTTGGCAACCAGGAGTTCCCCCAAATATTTACACCAATATATATATTTTGAAATGTGTATTTTTTATTTTATTTTATTGATTTCAGAGAGGAGGGGAAAGGGAGACAGAAATACCAATGATAAAAGAGAATCACTGATCAGCGGCCTCCTGCACGCCCCCTACTGGGGATCAAGCCTGCAGCCTTCACCTGAGCATGCGCCCTGACCTGGAATCGCAGTGACCTCCTGGTTCACAGGCCGATGCTCAGCCACTGAGCCACACTGGTTGGCTACATCAGTGTTACTGAAAGAATGAGAGTCCTGAATTCCTGAGGTGAAGACTTTAAAACAGAGTCCATAACCCGATTTCCTAGGCCTCTTTGGTATCATCAATGCACATTTCTTAACCCCGGATACTGGGCAAAACTTATGGCAAAACAACAGCAAACAAACAAACAAAGAAAAACTCAACCAAAACACAAACCTCTCCCCCCCGCCATGCGCTGCCGCCTGGCCCACATTCCAACAGCAGGAGAGCTTACGGGCAGGTTCCACTCCACTTGAGCCTGAACCACGCACTCCGTGAGCACAAAGGCCCCGAGGACAACTCTGACTCCCCACCCTGTGGGGCGCCACTGCTTCTTTTGGAGAAGAGCAAACGTTTAAGAATTTCCTGGTTTAACTTTTAAGTTTCCCGGTGAAGAGTTCAGAAGAGCCCGGCAGGCCTGGCTCCGAGGCTGAGCATCCACCTAGGAACCAGGAGGTCACGGTTCGATTCCCGGGCAGGGCACCCGCCCAGGTTGTGGGCTTGATCCCCAGTGTGAGGCACGCAGGAGGCAGCAGATCCATGATTCTCTCTCATTACTGAGGTTTCTCTCTCTCTCTCCCTCTGAAATAAATGAAAAAAGATATTAAAGAAATAAAATAATTTTTTTTAAAAAAGTTAAAGTGACAATGCTTGCCTACATTACAGGGATTTAAAATGCGCTCTCAGAACTTTCAGAAACACGAAGAGCATAGTGAATTCCACCTTCCCCTCAGGTTTGATTAATTTTTTCCAAATTAATAACCTGGTCTGTTCCATTTCCTTCTAATGCTTATGCTCCTTCTGAGACTCTGCAGTTCTTCTGAAAACTGCACAGGGCACGAAGCACCTGCTGCCACGGCAGAAAGAAGGAAAAATGAAACTGCTTCTGACCCTTAAGGCATGCCAACATGGACACAGTGAGAAAGGGAGTTGCCATTTATAAAGCCTTAAGTGGGCATGGGTTATGGTGGTCAGTTGTTCCCCTCCCCTTAAAGTAACCCTATCGGTTGGCTACCACTATTGTCCCCATTTTATAGATGAAGAGACTGAGTCTTTGAAAGGGTCAGTCACTCGCCCAGGTCACACAGCCAGCGAATGGAGGGGGTTGGATTTACACCCATTTCCTGCCATGCTCTCCAGCCCTCCCAGCAAGGGAGGAGTCGTTAGCCATTTTAGGACATCACAAAGCTTCATCTCACCATTGCCAATGGAGTCATTTATGAAAATGCCCTTCTTAGGTGTCCTGTTGGGCCAGGAGTTGCAAACAGTGTTCAGATATAAAGAACATGGGCAGGGAGCTCCAGAGAAAACTGGGCAGGAGAGAGAAAGAGAAAGATATGAAATAGGGGACTGTTTTATGCCATGATTTGGTTTCCCTAGAAAAAGACAATCACTCCATCATCTGGGTGTATAACAAACGCCTCTTTAAAACAGCTTCCACTTGTGGAACCCGTGCTCCTTGGCCAGCTTCCGTAGCTAATCCCCCTGAAGAGCTTAAGGAAGCCATGCCACGTCCTCTTGATTCTCCGTCCCCATATCCAAACAGTCCACGGCCTCTGCAACCCTGCACCCTGTGCTGTCAGAGGGAGCGGTACCTCCGTGGTTCCAGAGTCCAGTCCACTGTGTCCCTAGAAGTGCCCTCTCACGTGACTTTGATCCGAGTGGCACTGCGCTGTGATTCTGGGCCGTATGCCTTGTCCCCAGCTCACAACCAGATTCTATGCTCCTGATAGCAGGGGACACATCTGGTGTGCTTGTCAGTAAAAAACAAAACAAAACTGTTTGAAAACTCTGATCTAGACAGTGGGAGTGAGACTACAACAGGCATCATATGTAGAGGATACCCAACCACAATTCCTTCTGCTCGGGCCTTCTCCTCCCGAATCTCACAGGTTCCAGGGCAGGGCAATTCTAAACGGGAGGTTTGTAAAGACACCAGTACATACCAGTGCCCAGTTAACAAAACAACTGCAAAGACACTGATCAAGACCAACTGGGCAATGACAACAGCAAGCAAAATAGCAGTAACATCAACAATTAACAAAACAAGTGAAAACACGGTCTTGAGATGTGTCTTTTACTAAGGTGTAATAACAGAGTCTAAAGAGGCGTTTTTATATATTGTATAAGAAGGTTTTAGCATATATGAACCCTGGATACTTGGCCATAAAACCAATTATCACTCTGAGAGGGACTATATATATATATATATATACACACACACACACACACACACACACACATATATATATACACACACATACATACATACATATACAGATTCCCATCCCATTCCACTGCAATCTAGTCCAAGCTCAGAAAATCCAGTTCGGCTATTTTCATTTCCAATGGATTTCCACACAGTTATTAGAAGTACACAGCTAACCAGGTTTCGAGCAGCAGACAAAATGGCATTGTGGGATTACATTAGTTCGACAGCTGCTTTATGACTATAGCTTCCAGACCAATTTATTTAATATTGATCTTTAAACAAACATCAGTACAAATAAATCTGAGCGCTCCAGTCCCGAGATTTTTATGTCTGTAACCGAGGCCTGCACTCGGAGAGGCAGGCTGCTTGTACTACTGCCTTTGATTCTGTTTTGTTTGATCCTACCAGGTATCAAATACATCAATGCCAAATTAAAACAAATCCATCTTCAGATAAACACTCTGTTTGTAATCTTCCGTGCAGAGAGAACTTCTCTATCAATAACTTCCAGCAAGCGTGTAACTGATCTTCCCGTGGCTTCAGTCCCGCGACCACAGAAGGCAGTGGGCCATCCAGGGCTCCGTCTGGACGCCTGCAGGAAGGGCAGGGCTCTGTCCCCTCCGGGCAGCCTCTCTCCTCTCTCTCTGACCACCAACGGCCAGCTGCCCCCACTGAGAAAACTGCTGCACGGAGCAAGGTTTGGAGGCCAATGGCAGGCTTTTACGGGCCTGCAGTTGACCATTTGGAGGAGGGGACAGCTGGGTGCTAAATATAAATGGGAAAAAGCCTTCGATAGGGAAATAGATAATGAATCCTGGGATTAAACGCTCGATTCAATTAGGCGGGCATGTCTGCGTGTGCGGCACACTCGGACCCGGCGTAATTATTTGCACAGGACTTACTTACGCCCTGCTTAGCTGTCCTGACGGAGCCCGGGGAGAGGGCCAGGCTGGGTGTTCCTGAGGCCTGGTGCTGGAGAGCGTGAAGTTTCTGATCACAGTTCATTCATGGCTGCCATCTGTTTCATGTTCACTGAGGTCTGTGGATCTCCCAAAGAAAAGCGATTTCTCTATTTTTTTCCCTCCCTCCCGCCTCTTCCTCTCCACCCTTTCCTTCCTTATTTCCTATCAAATCAAATATTCTGGAAACAGGTCACTGGGAAGATCTTTAGGAGAAATTAAAACTCCCTTCAGAAAGCATTCAGGTTTCCCCCGACCCGTGCTATCACACCTGAGCTGATACACTGTGGGCCTGTGGTCAGCGAAGCACTGATTTTAAGAACACATGAATTAAAAAAATATTTTCACTTTGTCATAAACTAGGGCTCAAGGAAAGTTTGAGAGGACACAGTATTTTAATGTTGAATATCACAGATGAGAAAAGATACACTCACGACTCCATTCCTCAGAAAATCTAAGAGCTCGATGCTATAAATAAAGCAACAAATCTATTATTTATGTTAATACTAGCTTCTGCTATGTCCCTTCCCAGTGTGCTGACATAAACGATGCCAAAGCATTAAACAACGGCGTCTATTCCGTCTTCCTAACTTGAAGGAACTCTCTTTTCATCCAACATTGAAGCTCCGTGTACCCTAAGGGGGAGGAGGGGGAGTGCCCTGGGGCCCCGTGCAGGCTATCGCCCTCCCTGGGGGACAGGGTGAACCACAGGCACGGGCATCCGGGCTCACGGCTGCTGGACCTGCAGGAGAGGGGAGCCCTCAGGAGCCGGCAGGGGCGGACTGGGGCTGCTACGGAACCTCAGGTGTGACGGCTGGACTAGCCGGAGAGGAAGGTCTTTCAAACTCTGGGTGTGGAGCAGGAGGATTTTCCCCACAGAATCACCGCGAGGATTAAATGGTAAAACACGCAAACCCGCTTTCATAACCGGAAGTCAAGTGAAGAGAAGGCGCGTCCTCTTTCCTACCTGGTAACTATCATTGTAGAACATCAGGAAGGCAATCATTTTATCACAGGAAGTCCACCATTTTTGGTTAATACAGGCTTCTATGTTGTTGCCTGATGTTTATACCAGACTGAGGGCTGGGATGGGTGGAAAGAGTAGGCTTGGCACATCCCTTAGCATGCCCCCTGCCCCCCATGTTCCATGCACACATCGCTGCCTGCATCCCCGCAGAGTGCCACTCCCACTGAGAACGCTGCAGCTTCCACGTCACTCCCACTGCAATCCTCACCGGACCGATTCTCACGGAGGCGGGAAGGGCAGACAGGCCTGCCCTGGATGCTCACATCGACAGGGATCCTTCGTGGTGCCCCTGGGTGAGCCATGGTAACTGACAGTGTGAGTCACAGGCCTCAGCTCAGAAAAAATGCTGAGAACCGCTCCTCTACAGACACGTCCCTGATAGCGCTGATAACAGTGAGTGTGTGATTACTGATTTCTTGCCTTTTACCTACTGACCCTGAGCAACCTGAGACCACCCAGCGTATCTCTGCATCCCCAATTGGTGCCTGAGTCCCTGGCGTAGACCAGAGAATGAATCAACGAGCACAGGGCAGAGCACAGTCTCAGAGGAGAGGTGACGAGGGTGTGGACACCATGGCCTGAGTGGAGTGTGCAGGAACTAGAGGACGCTGACCTTGGAGGAGAGTCCGGAAGAGGCCTGTGGCCCACAGGGAAAGAGAAGCGGACTTGGTGGTGGGAGAACTTGGTTTGTTCCGAGGGGACTAGTGGAAGGGGCTTCAGGGACAGGCTGGAGCAACCGGGGGCTCCTTCCTCTCTTTCACCCCCACATCCACGGAGTCCTAATTCCTAAAGATTCCTGCGTTCCATGCTCCCGCTTCCACAGCCATAGTCTTACTTGTGGCCCCACCGAAATCTCTCGGGCTATTTATACTTCCCCGCATGTGGTCTCTCACGCCTCATCCCAGCCTCCAGCCCGCTCAGGGTCTTCCTATGTTGTTCCTGGGTTCGAATCTGCAGGACACCTCCCCACTGGTCTCAGGATAACATGTGTCTCCCTGCGCAGAACAGGTGCCGATGGCCTAGAACCTCCCTCAGTCTGCACACACGCTCTGCCCGCCCAGCCTTCCCGGGAGACCCGTGCTGCCACGCAGGGTCTGCTCAGACGCCCCGTCTTTTGTAGAAAGCCCCCTGCCCTCTCAGGCATGTCTGCGCAGGTACACCTCTGTCTTTCCAGGAAACCTGTGATTTGGTGCATTTCAGTTATTTATATTGACATCGTTAACATTACCTTGAGTAAAGGGGATATTCTATTGAGCTTTGAACTGCATGTGTTTGGTATCCCACTTACCCAGTATTCTATCCACTTTGCTGAGAAAACAAGTGACTGACTGTGGACCAGGCCCTTAGGTGTTTAGCCACAGGCGGGACCAGACTTTTATAGGTTCTTCCAACTTCCCCTATGGCGGCCGTACAGCCTTAGGGCGTGGGGAGCGATGGGGTGGGGGAGTCAAGGTAGGCAGGTGTGAGCTTAGTCAGAGCTTTCTGTTCAGGGAAGTCAACTAGTCAAAAGATCTGGGCTGGCTTTCCTTGTACACAGACAATAAACCAGTCCAGGATGTGGGTTTAAATTCTAAAACCCCTCCTCCCACCCCAAGCTATGGCTGCCAGCCGCAGTTAGAGAGGACTGGGACTCGAGGTGGACAAACAAAAGGAGATTTTTCTAAAGAAAAGACTGAGCAGGTCCTTGCTTGCGAGATAACGGCCACCACACCTTGCATTCTTGATGTTGGTTCCAACGATTACTTCTTACAGGAGAGAGTGGCGCTAACATGCCACCCTGCTGCCTCCGGAGACCTCCCAGAGAATTAAAGAATCAGACTCAGAAGTACTATTTTTATGGAATGCTGTGGAATCTTCCTACACATCTTTAAAGCACTGGCCACATGGAAGATCACAGAGCCTATGTTTAGGCTTTTATTTAGTGCCCTTCAAAGGAACTCAGAGAACTTCTCTCTAGGGATCCCCCAAACTCACTGCCTCTCCCCGAGTACCTAACCAGTTACCAGGTGAGAGAGATTTAACTTTAAAAAAATTTAAATCTGATACTGACGAGAGCTTGGAAAACTATGATTTTCTTGCACTGTGATATGTGAAGGAATGTCCTTCACGCTCTGCACCTCAATTCATCCTGAAGTTTGCACGTAGGTCCAAGGTCTGCTACAGATTACATTTCATGAGTAGAATTCAAATTCCTTTTTCTACTTTTATAGGTAGCCCTTGGCGATATCAATATTTTGTGACAATAGTGTAGTTACTAGAGATAAGCTTAAAATCTGGGACAACTATATGGAAGTTAGTCTCATTGAAACCTGACCAAAATACCTGCAAACACTGAAAAATGGGTAGGTATCTGTCTTATAACAGAAATGAGAATCTCAGAGGGAAGGGGAGAAAATGGGTAGGAAGAGATTAACCAAAGAATGTATATGCACATATGTATAATCCATGGGTGGACACAGATAATAGGGGGCAAGGTTCTAGGGAGTTTGGGGGGTTGCGGGAGGGACTTCTGTAATACTTTCAACAATAAAGATTAAAAGTTAAATTTAAACTTTAAAATGCCACAAAAAATTACCTACAAATGGTGAAGCGGTCAGTTAAGACCAGAGGAGCTTCCTTACGTTTTAAATGTGACCTTTTAGAAAAGGCGCTGATGACTATGTTCAGTAATAAGCACATCTTGGTTCATGTGGTGCTATCCCTAGGTCGGTCCTAACTGCTGATGGAGAAGGGTGGTCAGCTAAATGGTCACGGCCCACATAACCTACACTCATATTTTAAGTTAATTCACTTGGTCATACAGATGCAAGTCACGTTGCCACCATATCCCGTCCCTAAAAACCCCCTCAGGCCTGACCTGTGAGGTCCCAGGAAGGCTTGTGCCCTGTGCCGGGATGAGGAGGAGCCCGGCAGCCGACTCCGGGTTGGAATGGAGCGCCGGTGGCTCTCCCACGTGGGTTTATGGGCCCGAGGTCTCCCAGACCCTGTGGGTGCGACCGTGTCCTGCTGCGCTGCATGGTCCCACTCGGCGCGGACTGTGGATCAAACCCCGATGGCGCCGGGAAGCCGAGGGCGACGTCTCCACAGACAGTGCCGCCGCCTCGGGGACCGCGCTCCCCACTCAGACATCTGACGCGCTTCACAGGGGCTCAGCCGCCCCGCAGGCAGCGGGGCTGTCTGGCGCTTCAAAGGCTCTCACAGGACCGTGCGCTGCCCCTGTCCGTCACCCCCTCTGCTTCTCTCCTCCCCACGTGCTCCGCACGGCCCCACGGGAGTGACCGTCTCCCACCCCCACAGCACCCACAGAACAAGCACAGCTGGAGCCCTCTTACATAACCGGCTCCCCAGCCCGAAGGCAACGGGGCCAAGGAATCAGGGCCGGGCAGTGAGAGGAGTCATAGCAACGGGGAGGAGGTGGAAGAAACAAAGAGCAAACGCCTAGTGCCGGGTCTGTTGTCCTGGCAAAACAGCGAGCATCTCCCAGATGTGGGCTCGCCCGGCCCTACCAGGCATTCCCAGGAGGGAAGCAGGGCGTCCTAGATTGCAGCAATCCTTGGCTTCATTTTGGTGCAAGCCGTTTAGGAAAAAGTCTGCAAGTAAAAATGACCTTTTTCTGGAAAGGCTGTATTTCTACAACTCTTAAAGCAACGATTAAATGAGAAGCAGGCTGTGGCCAGAGGCTGCTCATCTCTACCCAAGTTCAGAAATGGCTACGGTGGATACGACCCGTGTTTCTCCATGATGTCCGCCCGGATTGCTCAGCTGACATTGGTCAGAAAGGCCCAGGGTTTTCCCGAGAGACAGCCAGAAAGAGGTGATGACATACACCGAATCCTGATGGGCTCGATGCCAGGAAAAGGGTGAGATTCTGAAGAGGCCGAAGGTGGACGTGGACGTAAGGTACAAGGAGCAACATAGGCAAAGGTGGGCTTCAGGAGTGTTAGCCCAACGATCGATCGATCCATCAATCAATCAATCAATGGGCACATTCTATTATAAACTAGGGTATCAATGTCACCCCACGTAGTGGGAGAAGAAGGAATTTTATCTGCTCTCTGACACTCTGACATTTAATGAAACAATGGAGGTAACATTATTTACCTACATGAAACCACTTGTAAATAACCCAAACAGGATCACGGGTGGGTTAGGGTGGCCAATAGGAGAGTGAGACAGGCTGAGATAACCAGGGCCACGGTCCTTCCGTCACGTCTGTGCGCTCTGCGTGGGGATTCCATGTGTAAAAGTCTGCATGTCCACATTCTCCATTTAAGAGAAATGTTTCCTCATGCTCCTTTAGCTCTTTATAGCAGAGGTGCAAACCCACACACCACATACAGGAAGCCATTTAAAGTCTAAGGAGCCAAGAGAACGGATGGGACCTGCTCAGACCTGGTAGTCTTGGCTTACATTTTGTATGACTTATCCACCCTTCAAGCAAGCGGACGTGCTCCATCTGGTGATTGCTGCAATGTGCTACGGTGCAGCTAGTATCCTTTGTATACATCACAATGTAAATATACAGTCTACATGTGCCCTGGACTGTGTAGTTCAGTTGGCTGAGCATTCACCTAGGAACCAGGAGGTCAGGGATGGATTCCCAGGCAGGGCACATGCCCGGGTTGTGGTTTGATCCCCAGTGTGGGGCATGCAAGAAGCAGCCGATCGATGATTCTCTCTCATCATGGCTGTTTCTATTTCTTTCTCCCTCTCCTTTCTTCTCTGAAATCAATAAAAATGTACCATTTCCCCGAAAATAAGACAGTGTTGTACATTAATTTTTGCTCCCAAAGATGCGCTAGATCTTATTTTCAGGGGATGTCTTATTTTTCCATGCGCTAGGTCTTATTTTCGGAGGATGTCTTATTTTCGGGGAAACACGGTACTTCCAAAAAATGTTCTCATACTTTGCTGCTCCTGAGAACTCATCCTGAGGAGATCACTGAGGGAACCATGGGTGAATGTCCACTGCAGCGCTGTTTGGAAGAGCGGCCCATGGGTAGCCACTTAGATTGGCCACTCCCGCCTCTGCCTCGCGTCCGGGGGCACAGCAGGAGGGCGCTCTGCGGCCTCTCCGCGCCCTCACTGCCCTTGCAAACCTCGCTCTGCGGCCTTGGGCGAGTCAGTGCATCCTTCAGTGCTCAGTTTCCCCAGACATAAAATAGGAGGAGGAATACCTCTCACAGACGGGGTGCAGTGCAGTTACAGGAACAACTGTGTGCATGTAGGACAGCTCTGACAGACAAGAAGCACTGGTTAAATGTTAGTTACACATCTGCTGTCTCTGAAGAAGACTTAATGGCACGTGAATGTGTGCATTACGTACTATTAAGACAAGCAGAGAACACTGATACTGTATTGCAGTCAGGTCACATACGTGCATGTGCGGAAACAACGTTGAAGAACACTTGCAGAATGTATACCGAAATGTCGTCATTTGGCCCTTAGAGTTGGGACTGTAAGTAATTCATTTTTCTTTATCCTTGACTGCATTTTCTAAATTGGCAATAATCAGGGAAAAGATACAGATTATTCAAAGAAAAAAATCGGAATAGCTTTTCTATATCTTTACTCCGTGATTATTAGGAAACAAATCTTCGGAGGAAAAGGAAACATTATCATGTATGAACTCACTAAAACATCAAAGATGGAAGCTCCGTGGAACAATTTAAGAGGCTAAAAAACAACACAGGAAGGAACGGAAATGAGATAAGAAGAGAAGAAAACGCCAAACAGAAAAATAAAGGAGAATATCCCCTCTAACGAAGCCAACACCTAGGAGATGGGTGAGGACACGGGCGGGCGCAGCCTGCGTCAGAGGGGTCTCCGGCCAGCCCCGCTCACCGCCTTCTGCCCAGAGGTCAAGCTCTGCGGCTGGGGCGGCCGCGGGGGCTCAGGCACCAGAAAGGGTTCCAGGCGGCTGAGGGCCCCCTTAGCGGCACTCACCGGCGGGCGGGGCCTCTTCCTCAGAGTGAGGTACACAGCTTCTTCCAGGACGGTTTTTAAAAATACTTTTATCGGCTTCAGAGAGGAAGGGAGAGGGAGAGAGAGACATCGATGATGAGAGAGAACCATGGATCGGCTGCCTCCTGCATACCCCCGACTGGGGATTGAACCTGCAAACCACAACCCATGTGCCCTGACAAGGAATTGAACCATGACCTCCTGGTTCGTAGGTCGATGCTCAATCACTGAGCCACACGGGCTGGGCCATGACTGTTGATATTTTCCTCAGAGTACATGTATCTGCTCCGTTGCCCCAAACTGGGAGAGACCCTGAGGCCAGGCCTCTGCGGGGCAGGGGCGAGAGCAGCCGATCCAAGGGGGGCGGGCAGTGCTCCTCCCGTTCCCGCCAGGAAGGCCCTGAAGGAGGGATGTGTAAGGCAGATCCCATGACTGACGCTGAATAAGGAAAGCAGCCACGGAATTAGCAGACCACGCAGGGGTGTGACTAAATACCTCTCCCGCCTGTGGACAGCCTGGGGACGGATTCGTGCTTGGGGTGCGCTGATGCTGCCGGTCAAACTCCGAGTGGTCTGGCCCACTTGGCGTTTACCTGGAGAGGAAACTACTGCGAACGTGACCAGGACTGCAGACAACAAACGGCCAAAAGCACTAGCTGTTCTACACATGTGACCGAGTTCCTGCACTCCCAGGCCCGGCCCAGCTTTGGACGTGGGACGCGGTGCCCTGGCCTCCCCAGCCTCCTTGCTGAGCACCCAGGACTGTAGCGTCACCGGCTGACCCTGGAGGAGTAAATGTGATGACGTTGGTACAATGCGCAGCGCAAGGAATTTCTGCCCAGAGAAGAGCACGCGCATGGGCACAGCCAAAGGAAGTGCTGCCAGTTAGTAACTACCGGAAAACGCTTGAGGAAATGCCAGGGAGGTGAGAGGTGGGGGTGAGGGGGTGCAGAGAATACCAGACAGTGCCCCTCAGGGACTCTGACGGTTCAAGGTGGGTTCTGGGAGACACAACAGGGATGAGCCATCGGGGTTACTTTGCCCACGGAGCTGCAGAGCTCAGAGCATGGAGCCGGGCAGGCTTTGCCATCCGAGGGGCGTGGGGGGGGGTGCCTCTTACCAGCATCACAGTGCCCTCTGGGGGTTTGGCTTGTAGGGTGTTGACCGAGATCAATTCCCAGTTGAATTAATGCTTCTCTGTCCCTTTCACTGTCCAGAAGGTTAGTGAGTGAATGAATGAATGGATGCTGTGCATTTTGCTAGGTCCACACGGATTGGTTTGAATTAAGTGAGGAAGAGCTTCATTTGCAAGAGTAAAAGCTCACATATGGTACACAGGCACCCTTACACACATGCACCAGCACATGAACAAACACCACACACATATACCCACACACCATACCACATGCATCAGCACACACACACACACACACACACACCACACACACACACACATACCACACACATGCACATGCACCCCCAAGATTTCCTTATCACAACATTCTATTCCAATGGGTTTTATTTACTATTCTCCTCGTCAGGTTTGGAAGTAAAATTTCCATAGATGAGCTCACACATACGCATCCCTTCGGTTTTGTGTATTTTTACAGCACTCGGTATATTCCCAGAGTGAGAAGAAAAACACAGACCAAGGTGAGAATTCTTTTGCTATTTCCACCACTTTTTATGCGCAACAAACAAGCCGCGTGCCATAATGGGAATTAGAGGTGGCATCTGGGGAGGCTGCCAATTTTAAGGCTGTGTGTGTGTGTGTGTGTGTGTGTTGTTTTTTGCTAGTGACTCGAGTTGACAATTCACAATAAAACTGAGCAGGTCCTGACATGAGATTTGGGGCACCACACTGAATTCAGGCGGGGGTGTGGGGAGGGGGCAGCGGCACTGGCCTCTCCAGGGACACGGCTGATGCCTCCGGAGGCCCGTGGCTCAGCTGTGGCGAGCTAATAAGGTTACCCCGAAGCAGATGCGGTGGCTCATACAGATGTGGCAGGGGACCTCCTGAGGCAGGTCACAGTCATGATAGCTCCTGGTCACGGGCAATCCGCTCGTTCTGAAAGCCGGAGCGGGCACCCCACGCCAGAGGCAGCACAGGGTGCCCTCCCCTTTGTCTCCGGCTCCCTCCATTCACTGCTCACCTAATTTCTACACAGAAACACACACACACACACACACACACTCACTCACTCATACACACTCACACACACATACACACACTCACTCATACACACTCACACAGACACTCTCTCTCACAGACATGCACACACACACACACACACACACACTCTCACTCATACACACTCACACACTCTCTCTCACACAGACATGCACACACACACTCACTCATTCACTCATACACACAAAGACACACTCTCATACACACACACACACACACACACACACACACAGAGCTCTATCTGGGTGCTTCCCCTTCCACGCCGAGGATCTGACACCGTCCCCGGCATGGAAGCTGCGGGGGAGTGCGGACGGAAAAGCTCCTGGAAAGCGGGTGTGACAGCTGGTGTGGGGTCTGGAGCGAGCAACTGTCACCGTTTACGGCACAATGGCGAGGAATGGGTTTTGGCAGCTCCTTTCGAGGTTCATGGTGTGTGGTGAAATGGCTAATACTGTGTGGATAAAGGCTGATTGTAAATAAAATGGTGCGTTTCTCCAATTCCCCCCGCCGCTCACGGTCTCAAATGACACT
This sequence comes from Pipistrellus nathusii, assembly GCA_963693515.1. Lineage (NCBI taxonomy): Eukaryota > Metazoa > Chordata > Mammalia > Chiroptera > Vespertilionidae > Pipistrellus > Pipistrellus nathusii. The sequence continues at coordinate 85,394,384 of OY882864.1, read as the reverse complement.
GTGGAAGAGACAGATGTAAACCACCTGATTTCCTTCTCCATAAAAGCCCCGTGAAGGGAGTGAGCGGATCTGGACCCACAGGAATCACAGAACCTCACAAACGGACCGCAGACCTTGCACGGGGATGTGGCAGCCTGGAAGCCAGCTGGACGTGCACGGGCACAGGGCAGGGGAGAGATGCGCAGAGCAGGTGAAGCACCGAAAAATCGATGTGTTCGGTATTTTCTGACGAACGACGCACGCCACCCCTTTGCCATGAATTTTCTGATTTCTAGCCCAGAAGATGTACACGCAGGCTGATTCCCGAAATTTCCCAACCGCTTGTTAACAGGGACACAGGAGCTGCCTCCTTGGGGGTTCCAAGCTCTCAGCCCTGGGGGAGGGGGAGTGGGAGCAGGAGAGTCGGTGTCCCTAAAGCTGTATCTCTGGGAACCAGCTTTCCCGAGAGGAGCCTTATGCAGGCCACCCTTTGGCGCGTCTGAACCAGTTTCCTCCCTCCGAAGGTGACCAGGAAGAGACAGTGGCTGTGCTGCAACCTGAGACCCAACGCTCCAGGCCACAGAGAGGACAGCTGCAGGTTAGGGACAGGAAGGAAGATAGTCGATGACATTAAAGTTGACAGGTCCAAGGCCTTATACTCCTACCGAGGGATAACTCATTCTAAAAGCCTTGCAAATGAAGACCTGCAAAACATAAGCTTCAATCAAATAAAAGACAAAAAAAAATAAAGTTAAGAATAATAAACTAAGGACATAAACGCAAAGTGTGACTTCAAACACAGTATGACGTATGGTGATGTCGGAGTCTACAGATACATAATCCCCCCTCCACACACACACACACACACACACACACTTAGAAACACCGTCAATTTCATCCTCCAGCTTTGCTCACTCACCCAGTCAGTCCATGGACCAGCCATCCATTCAACGAACTTCTCATGGGCACCAAGACCTTTTAGAATGTTTCGTACAGCCCTGGCAGGTGGCTCAGCTGGTTGGAGCATCATCCCATACACCAAAAAAGGTTGCAGGTTTGATTCCCAGTCAGGGTACATACTTAGGCTGGGGTTCAATCTCAGGGGAGGGCACATATGGCTGGCAAACAATCTCTCTCTCTCTCTCTCTCTCTCTCATCTATGTCTCTCTCAAATCAATAAAAAAACATATCGTTGAGAGTGAGGATTAAAAAATTTTCTCTTTCAGAGATTATGTTGCAAATTTAATGAATGTTTAATAGGGCCTGGCCATCGGACCGGCCTGTCATTTGACCTAAGAATGCAATGAAGACTCCCAAAGAGGCTGCGATCATAAACTCCAGGCAAACTCTGACAGGCACTCAGGGTTGGATGTGGCTCCTAGCAGGAAACAAAGTTCACTACCTCTGTGCCTGGAGTACTTCCATCGCAGAGCTGGTTGCTTAACATCATGTAGGCTCAATGCCTCAAGCTGCACCCTCAGCGGGCAGGAGTCACATGTCCAGCGTGCAGTTGACAAGCCCTGCAGGGTGGACTGGGCTCACTCGAGCCTTTGCACATATCCACTACTTATTCTAACTACAACCTAAAAATAAAAAATGGTGGCACTTGTACGAAGTTTTCTCAGTCATCCCTTCTCAATTTTATTTATTTATTTTTATTAGGAAAGAAACAAAGAGGAGCGACTAGAATCCAGGATCACACAGCTCGTTACGAGCGGAGTTAGATCTAGAATGCCTGCTTCTAAGCAACCAGCCGAGGTTTATGTAACAGGTCACATGGCTCCGATTGATTTTTAAATCACTAAAGTCAGCACAGTGGATACTATCAAAGGAGAAAACACCGCGCAGTCTGAGAAGCGAAATGGAGCCGCATGTGTCCGGTGCGAGGCGAGCATGGCCCGAATCAGACAGCACAGGCCGCCCGGTGGACCGTGCAGGCAGCAGTCCTCCTTCCGTGCTAATAAACTGACAGCGGGGTTTTCCAGGGCAGAGATGGCTCCGAGGCGTGGAAGGTGCTGGAACCACTGTGAGAAGGAAGACCAGCCTGGCTCAGATGGAGCCCCTGTGCAGCACCCTGCTGCTGGTTTGGTCCAACACCGTCCCCTGCAGTGCGTGGAGGCAGGCCAGGAGCGGGAGGCTGCCGAGCAGAGCGGGAGGAAAATCAACTGTGAAATTGGTAATTTTATTGAGTTTCACGGGGGCTTTGTTGTTAAGACACAAGGCAGTTGGATCAGGACGCCCGTGGTAACGCTGCACACACCGTGTCTGGTTCCTGGCCCCAGGTAACAGCCTCCGACCCCAAGGCCACAGCCTCACGCGGCTCCTCAAAGGAAGCCTCAGAGCGGCAAGGGCTGCATCGGATGGGCAGCTGGCCGTGCTGCAGGGAGGGGCGTGTCCCAGCCCAGGGAGAGTGTGTGTGAATGTATGTGCACACGTGTATGCATGTGTGTGTGCACACGTATACGTGAATGTGTGAGTGTGCATGTGCGTGTCATGAGTGCTTGTGTGTGTGTGTGCACGTATACATGAATATGTGAGTGTATGAGTATGTGTCCGTGTGTGTGAGTGTGCATGTGTGTGTGTTTCCCTCTGAGGAGGGTCTTTTCTGAGCAGGGCCTGCAGCCCTGGGCTGAGAGAAGAGCCGTCCTTTCGCTATAAATGGTGAGGGGGGCCCAGGAGGAGGGTGTGAGGAAGGCGGGGCAGAAAGACCGGATGCAATGCAGCTGAAACTGTGGGCACTCTCGTTCGCCCAAGTAACATAGGACTTAGCCATGGCTGGGAGGGTTAGTCCCAGCTGGGAAGACCCACTTGCTGGCAACAGGGAAGGGAGCGAACAACTGGTGCCTGTTCTGGGCTGGTATTTGCCCCCAAAGCTGAGGTGGGAGCAGCTAAGGAAAGGAGCTGCTTGACTGGCAAATGCATGGGTGGCTCTGTGCCTGCCAGGCGCTCCCTGCAGCCGGTTCTTTGCTTCAGAAGGAAGATGTGCAAGGGGTGAGGCAGGGCAGGACGGCAGCCCGGGTGGGTGAGGCTCAGTGGGCGTGAAAGGGACACTCCATTCCTCAGAGCTGGGTGCCAACACCTCTCCTCTATTCTTCAGAATTGGGTGTGCAAACGCCTCTCCTTTGCACACCACTCTCCCCTGTGGCAGTACACGGGTCCGAGCAGAAGCCACCATGCCAAGAAGGCTTCATTTTTCCCATACATTTGACATTTTTGCAAGGAAAGGAATTAGGAAAAGAGTATCGGCCCTGGGTGTCACCATGAGGTTAACTTCAGCTGCAGCAGAGTAGCAATGCTTTCTTTCTGAGGGGCTCCGGGGGCACGTCCGGGGGATTTCTGCCCGACCAGGGCAGCAGCAGTCACGGCTGGCTGCTCCCCACAGCAGAGAAAGCCTTGGGTCGGGCAATGCGCGAAAAGGAAGGGAGAGGCGGCCCTCCCTCTGTACCCCTGCCACGCAGCTCACCATCCCCGCTGAAAGTGGCATCGGAGGGCCAGCTGGCATCTCTCACACTAACTTCTCTTTTGCAAACGGAGTAGCAGTCCCATCCCCCTCGAGGTTTATACACAGCACAGGGGGCACAGCCGCTCCCGGGCAGCGGAGGGCTCACTCCTTTCCAACAGAGCGCGCAGCGGGCCCCGAGCGCGCCCTTTGCGAAGGACACACCGCGTGTGCCCGTGGCCATGGAGGGCATGCCCGGCCTGCGAGGGCCAGCGTCCCTTTCCCACGCGCACCCACCCCGAGGCCTCCCTTAACCCCGCACCCTCCTTCAGGGCACCGCGTTCCGGCTTCTCCTCTTTCTCAACATGCAATTAATGTGGCCGCGTGTTCAATGACTCAGGGAAAGTAAATCCTTTATATTCAGGTAAGCAACCCAGCCTGGCGCGGTTTTCTGGGAATTAGGGTTTTTGAAGTCGGGCTGAGCGGGCCCATGACTCTGACAGAGCCCCGCAGGCTCTTGTCTTCACCTTCACATCAGACGGCAGAGGAACCGGGCCCCCTCTGTGCTCTCAATTATGCCGAAAGCGCGGCGAGGAGTCTCCGGTAATTCAATCCCTGCGGAGGAGTCTTCAGCCTGCGCGCGCGGCTGGAGCTGCTGACAGCAGCAGCCCCCGGCCCCCCACGGCCCCCCGGGCCCGACTGTCAAGTGTGAGCAGTTCTGCCTGGTCCCCCGGCGCTCCCTCCCGAGACCGCACGGCACATGCGTGACGCCCGATGCTGGCTCGCCAGGAGGCCGGAGGCCCCGGCTCAGCAATGCGAGTCCTGCTCTCAGGGCGCTCTGTGCTCCGGCCATGCGTCCCGGCGGCCTGCGGGCCGGCCGGGCGGCTGTAACTCAATCCCAGGCCCAGCTGCACAAACATGGCGGAGGGGAGTCTCCTGCAGCCGGCTCCTGCTCGGGCGGAGAGCACGCCGAGGAGGTGCGGAGGCCGTTCCCAGGTGCTTCCAGCGGACATTTGGATTTACGAGCCCAGGGATCCAGCCTGTGCTCAAGACACCGCCCGTCACCGGCCCTTCCCCCTCGGGCAGCACCTCGCTCTGCCCGACGACACCAAAAAGACCCTCGGGGTGTTTGCCTGGCTCCCCTCATCAGCCCCAGCCACAGCCCTCGTTCCAGCCGCCAGCGACCCACCGCTTCTCCCTCCCGCCCCCAGGAGTGTTACACACAGCCTCGTCCACGCCCAGCACAGACAGCCCTCGCCATCAACACAGATTTCAGAAGGCCTTTCAGGGCAGCTCCCCCGTCTGCCAGCGCCGTGGCCGCAGCCCGTGCGCGTCTTCCTCATCTTTTAATCAGGCACATCCCCAAGAGTGAGCTCTAGGTAAACGATGGGCGCTGGGAGATCTGACGTGACCACGTAGGGCCCTTTTCTGTAACAAAGGGACTGCTCTGGCCCAGCTGGTGGGCCCAGCGGCTGAGCACTGGCCCACGCACGGAGAGGTCACAGGTTCAACTCCCAGTCAGGGCACGTGCCTGGGCTTTGGGCTTGATCCCCAGTAGGGGGCGTGCAGGAGGCAGCCCGTTGATGTTTCTCTCTCATCAATGTTCTTCTCTATCTCCCCCTACTCTCTCTGACATTAGTAGGAAATGTTTTTAAAAAGGGACTGCTTTGCTGGGGGATGACGGGAGGCTGGGCGTGTCTGGGGGCAGGGGTGTAGGGCCATCACGGCATCTTCCTTTTCATTCTGCTCAGGACCTAAAGCTGCTCTGAAACAGTCACATCTTCATTTTAAAAACAGGACAGAGGGTTGAGACGTTTCCACAAATCAAGCCTGTTGCGACATACTCCGTCCCCCACCCTGGGACTGTAGCTCCGAGGAGGAGCACCGCCAAGTGAAGTGCCGCCGTGATGCCCCAACTCCGAAGCCGCTGATCAAGCCTGCACCTCGGCAGCTGAGCAGCCCGTGGCAGCGCGCCGCGCCGGGCTCCTTCAGACAGGTTTTTGTTACTGTTTCACTGGAGGGCATGTTTCTCGTTCTAGATCTTTATGTCGGCACATAACAATTCTGCGAATCGCTGTTTTTTTTTTAAAAAGTGATATCTCTCTCTCTCTCTCTCTCTCTCTCTCTCTCTCTCACACACACACACACACACACACACACACTCCTCGCCAAGAGAGCAGAATTAGGCTTCAGTGGCCTAGCCGCTGTCCTTCCTCCTGCTGTTGGTAACTTTTCCTGCATAAACAGAGTTCAAAACTGGGGCCAGGAGGGTCCTGGCTTCGGCATGGCAATGCCCACGGGCCCGAGATGCGCAGGCCTCTGCCGACAGGAACTGTTCCAGAACCCGCCCACGGGCATCGGGGAATTCTCCTCCCTGAGAGGCTGCACTGCCTGCTCGCTCGCTCGCTCACCGCTGGTGTCACCAGCGCGGGCCCAGCTGTGTTGTCACAGGCTCCTTGGTTTAGCGCGCACACGAGTATCCATCCGCTGAGATGGATGGAGACTGTGACCGCCTGCCACACTTTAGTCCGCGGGTCGGCTACTGGTGCTGGAAAAGGGCGGGTCCACTTCCTTCTTTCCCTTCGGTCACACGGGAATGCCTGCTCTGCCGTATTCACCGCTCAGGCTGCTCTTTTGCTGGTCCAGCCGCAGCCCACCCTGTGTGCCCTGAGGCCTGCGAAAGTCGGGCCGGGCACTCCTTGTCCCCGAGGGAACGGTCACCGAGCGGTGATCAATCCGGTGTCATGACGGTTCACCTGCACGCGCTGCTGTAAATACAGCCGTGCTGTTTAGGGAGTGATAGTCACCACCATTTCCTACATTTTTCCGTGTGCTGTTCATCTCCTGACCAGTCACCAATCCACAGTCCACTGAATTTTCTCTCACACACACACATACACCCGCCCCCACCACACACACAGACACCCCCCCATTCCCCCCCCACACACACTCACCCCGCCCCCCAACACACACACATAGCCACCCCAGACATCTACTTTAGTGCTTAATACTAGGTTGAATCTTTAAGGGCAAGTGGGTGAACTGAAGGGGACACAGTCCAAAAAGAGTAACAGTAATCATCAAACTGGAAATGAACTTGGACGTTACAAAACGTACCCGATCCAAAACTGTGCCAAGCACCTGACTGAGGAAATGCGTCTTTTCATTGTTTTCGGACGGGAGGAGGGGAGCTTGTTATTTTAAAATCTCACCAGCCCTCCCCACCTTTCCATCCTTACATTTTCATTGAAAAGCGGTGTCCTGGGCCCTCGGAAGAAACGTCTTAATGATACCAGGGCACGCCAACATCCGTGCCGAGGATGCCAGCTCCCTCCTCTGTGGAGGAGGAGGGACCAGCGATCTGTGGTGGAACTGGAGTTATGGATGGCGCGTGGCCCTGTGCCCCATCTGTCAAACAGGGTGTCTGGAGGGAGGGGAAGCGGGCTGCTGGGCTGCCCGTCCCTTGAACGGCACGGCTGTGTGAATAAAGAACGCTCGCTTAGCCTTCTGAAGCTCAGAGTGGCTTTTAAGAGCATTTAGACAACGCGGGCAAGGAGGACGAGGTGCCGGCACGAGGGAGGCGAGCCAGGTGAGCGCCGATGCGCCCTCCTGCGGCATCTTGCCGGTGCCCAGAATAGCTCCAAGGTTAAGCGCGCGTCCCCTCCCTCCGCAGACCCGTTTCCCGGCCTGAGGCGGCGCGTTAGGGGTGATTTAGTGCCCGGCATCAGGAGCGCTCACCTGCCCTGTCCCCGCGGCCCGGGCCTCGGGGGAGGAGGTGCAGAATAGAAAGCTCCACAGATGGCAGAGCCAAGCTGCTCGGGGCCGCGCGTCTGCCTGGGGACCGGCGCCTGCGAGCCCAGCTGGTGCTTGGAAGCGCCGAGGCACAGCTCCGCCGCGGTGCCGCCCGGCTCCCCTCGGAAGCTCTTGGCTCCGCACACGACAGCCATTTTAGATCTCAACCCTTCCTCCGGCTCTGCATCCAACTGAACAGTTGGCCCTCGACTGCTAGATAATCAAATTCCTCCATCTGGTCCCCTCCCTGCGGACGGAAGGTGGGCGCACCCGGGCCCAGACAGGCGGGGAGGCCGGCTCCCCCACACAAAGCAGCCACAATAGGCAGAGCACAGCCTGGCTTTCAGACGGGGAAGGAGGGAGAGGAGTGCTAACTGCCGTAAAATCACCTCCAGAAAGAGCGCAGAAACCTGCCCGGTCCCTGCACCCAGCCCACACCAGGCCCACACAGTGCGGGCACAGCCCATGACTCCGAGCTGCCCTCCGACACGCACCACCTGGGACCACGCGGTGTGACCGCCAACACCACGCGTGTGCAGGTCTCGGCGTCGGGCTCATCTTTCCAGGCACCGCGGTCTACAAGGTAGACCCATGGCACAGCCTGTGCCCGGGCCTGCCCCAGGGGTTTCCGTGTGCGCACACAGACTGCACGTTGTAGCGAGAGGAGGACATGGGGCAGGCACTGACTTCCTCCTAAATGCTGGCTGTTGGCGCCACAGGCTACTCCTTCCGGGCGGTCCTGGCCGGGACCGTCTGTGGGCTCCGGTAACGTGAGGCGGCCTCACGGTGAGCCTGCCTGGCCCACGTGGCCCAGTGGCTGGGAATCTATCCTACAACTCGCACGTTCCCATCGCTTCACGCCTTGCAAGTCACTCCAGTGTCTTCCACGCTGATTTTTCAGGGCAGTCTGCACAGGCGCCCAGCACGGGCACATCAATGCACATTTCATACAAGAACCACAGACTCAGAGATGCCAGGGGACCCGCGGAGGGCAGGCAGCTGGTGAGGGGCCACGGGGTGCTGGGTGCCAGGCGTCCTCACGGGCGAAGGGCCGGATTACAGCGCTGATGAGAGGAGAGGTTTCGTGGGCAGCGTGGGCAGCGTGCGCACTGACATCGCCTGCTTCTGCTTCTCTTCACAAACGTGCAGGCTCTGTCACCCATGTCAGAGAATAAAACCAGGTGAAAGTGCCACGTTCTGCCCACTGGCGGGGCTCAGTGTTGGAGCACGGACCTATGAACCAGGAGGTCACAGTGTGACTTCCTGTCAGGGTACATGCCCGGATTTCGGGCTCCAGCCCCAGCAGGGAGTGGATAGTCAATGGTTCTCTCTCATTGTTGACGTTTCTCTCTCTTCCCTCTCCTTTCCCTCTCTGAAATAAAAAACAAAACAAAACATATTTTTAAAAATTACTAAGTCCAGACCTTTTAGAAATAAGAAAACCCAAAGGCCAGAGAGGTCAGACGATTCACCTAAGACTATAAAATTGATGTCTCTCACATTCTAAATCAATTAGAATCTACAGTTTGTTTAGGTTCTTGAAAAGCACTTGTTCTGAAGTTGCCTCCAGGGCCCTGAGTGAGGATGGGAGGAGAGTGCAGAGAGTTGGCGTGTGTTGAAGGTAAGGGGTGAGGGGGAGGGTGGCGAGGGAGGCAGCTGTAAAAATCAGAGTCCCCTCCGTGTGCGAGTCAGTGAGGTGGCGGCCACAGGGGATGCTGCACCTCACCAGGGCGTTTTCCGAAAGAAACTTTTAAGATGTCACTACCTACTGTTCCACGGAAGACAACAGCACTGCTTCAGGGTGTCCTCAGCCCCAGAAAGTGCTCCGGCCGCAGGAGCAGCTGGAGTTCATGCAGTCAGGAGGCCCAGCGTCTCAAAGAAGAAACAGGTGCTATTGGCTAGTAAGTGTTTTTGTTTCTGGTCTCAGACTCCTCTTTCCAGCTCCTGTCCCCACAGCGACTGCCTGGGAAGTCTCCACTAACCTGAACCGCCAGGGCTAATGACCAGGTTTAATATGACTTCATAAATAATTTAATAATAGACTGAGAGCATCTCATTCCCTATTCTGATTGGTGGGAAATCAATCGTCCGGTGCCTGGAAATGACTGCCTTCCCATTAGAGTTTTCCTAATTGCAGACAAACACAAGGCCTTGGTGCTGCGGTGGTGCCAGCCGGCAAAGCCGAAAGTGACTTTTCACTATAAATTTCAGTTCTTGTAACCCTCAGCCACAGCCGCGCCATCTCCTCTCCGGCAGTTCTGAGGGCAGCCAGCAGAGTCTGCAGTGTCCCCATTTCCAGGGGCGAAGCGTAGCGCCCGGGCTGCTAACTGCCTGTAATGACACGGGGTTGACAGACGCTCCAGTGACTTTGGTCACACTTATACTGTGTGATCTCCTGTCTACTCTTAGGTTGTGGGTGAGTGTTCAAAGGTTTTTAGGAAGGAGGCAGAATTCATTTTGAAGGCCATTCACATTTTTAAAGGTAAGACCAGTCATACAATTCAGGCCTATGTTTCCCTTGGAGCTTCGAGGAATTAATTTACCTTTCACTAACATCTACGAGAAGCTGTATTTGGCATTTGTGCTTACAAGGCAATGCATTTGTTTTGCCTCCAAGTCAGGCGGTTGCTGTCAGTGGATATTTCCAGGCGGGGGAGAAATCCGATCTCAATACTACAAAATAAGGGGCAAGAAAATATAACTAGATTGGGCCCAACACTGGAAGAGGGGAAGGCAATGGCATCTTCAAATCATTTTTTTAAATTGATTTTAGAAAAAGAGAGAGGAAGAGAGGAAGGAGTGAGAGAAAGAGAAAAGGGGAGGAGGGGGGACGAGAGAGAGGGAGGAATTAATGATTTGTTGTTCCACTTATTTGTGCATTCACTGGATGATTCTTCTGTTTTTCTGGGTCAAGAATGGAACTGCCAGCTTGGAGTATGGGGACAACACTCTGAACCACCCAAGCTACCCTCCCAGGGCTTATAGCATCTTGTTCGTATGCTATACCTTTAGTTTTGACAAATAGGTAACTTATAACAATTGCACTTGTAACTGTGCTGCAGAATCCATATACATACCAAAACAAACTTTTATTTAGGAGAATGAGATTCGAATTAATGAGGGTTAAAAACCACACACACACACACCATGGTGAACTCCTATGAATAACTGCCCTTTGCTCACCTCACACAGAATTCAAATTAGAAACCATCACTGCATCGAAAACTTGCTCCCAACAGCAGTTAAGCTTCTTTGCACGGATTCCCTATCGTATCGAACCTGCCCCAGCCTCCGACTGCCAAAACCCATTAGTCACATTCATTATGCCTCTATTTATTAATGTATACACTTCATAATGCACGTGCTGGTGGAACAAAAGGAAGTTATGAAATATCAAATAAGGGTTATGATGGAAAGCAGAGCTAGAGAAGCAATGGTTTTTTAGTCCTAACTGGTGCCAAAGCCACTGTAACGATTACATTAGCGGTGACAGCTTTAGAATCTTTTCCAAAACGTAACCCTTATCGCTCGGATTTTGCAATAGAAAAGCATGCAATTGGTTATAGGTTATTGGCTCCCACTGCTATATCCACACGGATAAAAAGCTGGATATATAATATAATCTTCACAGATGCAACTGGAATCTGCATTGTCCTGCCATCACAAAATGGGGCAACATACGGCTATTTGCTGAGAGACGGTTCAGAGTCAGCTCAATGACGGTAAGATGATGGGCTGGTATTAAAACCCGCAAATAATTAAACCTTCCCAAAAGCGAACGAAGGACAATGCTGGCTCTGGGCAGGGTGGGAGCTGATGGAATTCACTGTCAAGCTGCCACCCCTCAACTTTCCACAGGAAACAACTGCCGTGTGTCTGCCTGCGGTGAACACGTCAGCGCCGCCTTCTCCCAGGACCGCAGCGCAGAGGCGCCAGAGCACCCCATGATTCCTGAGGCCCTCTTTTGGGGGGAGAGGGGCAGGGCGAGGTGAAGGGCACAGGCACTATTGGATTTCATAGGAAAAGTCATTTGTGGCTTCTTGGTATTAAAATTCAAATTTATTTATTTATTTTAAAAAATATATTTTTTACTTCAGAGAAGAAAGGCGGGAGAGAGAAACATCGACGATGAGAGAGAATCATCGATCCCTGCACTGGGGATCGAGCCCACAATCCAGGCATGTGCCCTGACTGGGAATCGAACCGGGACTTCCCGGTTCATAGGTCGATGCTAACCACGGAGCCACGCCGCCTGGGCAGAGTGCTCATGTGCATTCACGAGAACATTTGAAGTTTCAGGGAGCCCCCCCCGAGTCAGACAACGAACACGCCGCTCACCTCCCAGAACCGCTTCTGAGATGTGCTGTGGCTCCAGGCCCCCGGCCCCCACTTCCCAGCCCCAGGAGCCGCGGGCCGCTCGCTGCTGCCTTTGGCTTTTCCACGTCCTTCCCGTCGGGGCCGCCCTCCAGTCAGCCCGGTCCTCACAGCGTCAGGACGCGTGCTTTCCACGCGTTCCTTCCTCTACCGCTCGCTGGCACCAGCCGGCTCCCTCCGAGGACACGGCGTCCTGCCGCGGGGTCGGCTCAGCCTCTTTCCCACCAGCCTCCACCGCGCCCCGCCCGCTTCCTGTGCCGACACCGCGTGGTGACAGCCGCTGAGCGCGTGCCCCGGCGAGACCTGAAGCCCAGTGTGCAGGCAGCTGACAGGCTAAACAGACATTTCACCCAAACGGAGTGTTCCTTTCCTCCTCCACTTCCACTGCGCGGCGGTCCCGTGACTCCTGCATCCTCCCCAACGACTCAGCGCCCTTCCCGGCCTGGCGGTCACCAGGACCAGGTCCTGATCATGAACTGTTTCTCCAGGACGCAGCACCCACACACACCCTTACACGCCAACCCACCACGCCTAGCACAGCCGTCACAGGCACACACACCCTTACACACCAACCCACCACGCCTAGCACACCCGTGTCACAGGCACACACACCCTAACGCCAACCCACCACGCCCAGCACACCCGTGTCACAGGCACACACACCCTTACACACCAACCCACCACACCTAGCACACCCATGTCACAGGCACACACACCCTTACACACCAACCCACCACGCCTAGCACACCCGTGTCACAGGCACACACACCCTAACGCCAACCCACCATGCCTAGCACAGCCGTGTCACAGGCGCACGCACACACACACACTCGTACAGACGTGACCCACCACGCCTAGCACACCCGTGTCTCACACACACACACACACACACACACTCGTACAGATGTGACCCACCATGCCTAGCACACCCGTGTCACAGGCGCACACACACACCCTTACACACCAACCCACCATGCCTAGCACACCCATGTCACAGGCACACACACACACACACACACTCGTACAGAAGTGACCCACCACGCCTAGCACACCCGTGTCACAGGCACACACACTCGTACAGACGTGACCCACCAGGACTAGTACATGTGTTGAAGCCATGTGAATAGGAATCGCAGGGAACGGGCGCTGCATGGTGCTCTTTACTTACTTTCTCCTACTGTGTTGTTGAAGTATGCAGTTGGGTTTTTACGAAAACCTTGTCACAGGACATGCTGTGCTCCCCCTGAATGACCAGGTCAGGAACTTCGCCTTAATGCACTGGACGCCGCCAGAGGATGAGCCTGAGGGAGCCAGGGGGATGCTGAGGGTGCATCTCCCGTTTTATTGAGATCTGGACAAGCACAGCCCCGACCCCTTCGCGGCCAGGGCTGGTGGCTGAGCTCACGGTGTGGTTGCTGGGCCCAGAGCTTGGGCGGCGGCAGTGCTGTGAGGAGCCTAAGGGGCCGGGCCCTCCGAGGCTCCCCACACTATTGGGACCGTGCACACTGCCTCTGACCTGGGCGCCTTCTCCTGCGCCTCGTCTCCCCGAGCCCGTCTCTCTCCAGTCCCTGCCGTCCCTTTGCACCAACCACTCCCAGGCCTCCTTCCAGGAGGACTGAGTGCGGGAAAGGCACCTGGTCCCGACCACCTCAGAGCAGCCACGTCCAGCCCGTCACTCTGGGTGGGAGGAACCCAGAAGTGGCTTCAGTACATGACAGTGTGTGGTGTTTGTATGTATCGTCTGTATAAAGTGTTGTAGATTGTCCACGCTTATCAGCACGTGGGGGAGATTGAAAACTGGCTGCAAGCGAAAACAAGAGATGAAACAGGCTGAGAAAAACAGAAGTTATGCAATAGCATTAAAGGGAAAAAGAAAAAAGTTTTTAAAAAAATCTACCATTTTACAGTCCCGGGTCTTTAATATAAGGACATCTACTTCAAACACTGGAAATATTTTGTCATATTATTAAGCCCATTTTTAAATCCACTTCAGTTATTTCTTCTTTAGTCCCTTCCTTCAGTGATAATACGCTGGGTAATCCCATTACTCTGTAAGATTCATTGCTTTCATTTTATCCAGCAAAAGGTATGTTTTCCGAAAGAGTGAAATTAAGAGAAGTAATTATCTCTAGAGCTAACATTTAAAAACTTTTGTCATTTTTATGTTTTGGGAATGATCACATCAACCTGAGGATGTGTGTGCAAGAGAAAGAGAGAAGCACCCAAGCGCTGCACCAATAAAGTTAATGTACAAATGCCAACTTAGGCATAGACTTCTCCAGAATTTCACAAGACAACAAAATCAGATTACCAATTATTTTCTGAGCAAACATCAGCTGACATGGGGGGGGGGGGATTAACACGTCCCTGTGACAGGTGCCCCAGAGGGAGGCGCTGGGACCTGGTGCCGGATAACACATTAGCTGTTTACCTCTCTGCTCCCTGCTCAGCTGGCCCAGGAGGCTGCCTGTCCCCCAGGAGTGGACATTCCTATCGAAGCCATTACCCATGGCAGCTCCCGCCACAGGAACAGCCCTCGCTGCTGTAGGGGCTCGGGCTCAAGCTGGTTTATTTATAAATAATAAACTGCCACTTGTTCCGAGGGCCAGGAGCGGGGGGAGCCAGAGTGTGGGGTGGCCCGGGGGATTTGGGGTTTGGGTGCGCATGCTCACTCCCGCAGCCTGAGCAGCCGCCCGGGTGATGAACTGCCCTCCTCTCCCCATCTTCACGGACACGGACAGGGACGCCCGTGGAACTCGCCAGTGCCTGTAGACACAGCTGTCCTGGCGCCACAACCAGAACCAGGCTCACTCTGGTTCCAACTCTGGAAACTGCGGGGAGGCTCCCGAGACGGCGCACAGCCTGCTCCCGAGAGCCCGCGCTGACCCCGTGCACATCGCCATCCCCCAATCTTCCCGAGCTCGCACGTCCTCGGAGCGCAGCCCCATTACATCTTAACGACTGTCATTAATTTCTAAAGAGCGTTAATTTCAGATTTTTAATCACCCCTTAACTATTCAATTAAATTTCAATAAAATGTTAAGTACTTACAAGTCTTCTCATTTTTCCTAAAATACTCACCACACTCGTGTGACCCAGGTCTGGGGTCGCAGGGAGTGGGATGAGAGGCACAGCACCCCTCCAGGCCCCGTCCCGGACGGACAGTCCCAGAGGGCGAAGA